>CP136064.1:133418348-134018348 GCA_032622095.1 Siphonodentalium dalli | reverse complement strand
GATATTGTTATGTGTACCCATACCATAGTATGGTACACATAGTGTCGATGTCTGGATTGACCACTGTCCGTCGTCTGTCTGCCATAGACACTTTACGCATAATGCGATAACACCTCAAACATTTTCTATCCGATCAGAACCAAATTTTGTATATGGGTTTCTCAACCTAAAATACAGATCAAGTTCGATGTGGGTTTGATCCAATTTATTTTAAAGGAGTTATGACCCTTTAAAAAAAAGGGATTTTTTTTTAATGGACTTCTTGCTCAATTTATCCAACAACACGGAGGGGGGTTGGCAGAATTTAAATCGGCCCACACTTTAGTCGCCTATATAACGAAAATAGGAGATATGTAATATTTAAATTAAAATAATGAAACAATGGTTCAAATGTGGAAACACTTTGTTCGAATCTATGAATAATGTCCAAACATAATTGTGAGAGAATGGTAGCATTTTATATAATAATTTTGGAAGAATGGCATTTTTACAACCGCTTATGAATAAAAATTACACAATGCTAAAAAAAATGCTAAACGAAATTAAATCTTGAACATTAAAGGAGCCTGACCTGGGCACAGATATTAATATGTTGCAAAAATTAATTTGTTTTCAAAGTTATTCTGTCCTTTACAAAATTTAACAAAGGGGTGATGATCTGACATAAGGTGTAGAGTTGTAATATTCAGGTGTGATGATCTCAAAATCACAAGTCACGGTGGACACCTGACGATGTATTCACAGCTGTCTGCAATCAAAACTCAGGTGTGAATATGCTCCCAAGTCAGATTAATACAGATGTTAATAATAAATATGATGTTATCTAAGACAGTGTCAATGGATAACTGGGTTCAATCAATGTTGGCAGTAAATTAGGATGAATATTTTGCCGATTTTCGTCGGTCAACTTCAGAAATTTCAGGGCGACTTAAAATTAAGGCGAAGTGAGCAAGAATATGGAGACTTCTTCGCCCATGTCGCCCTCTCGGCTGGTCCCTGCCAAGGGATGGGTTAAACATCTAATGATCGTGATCGGCCTCTCATTTATTGATATGATAGTATGAGAAATAGAAAATAACGGCATGCCTGTTGCTGGGAATCCAAAGTTGCTGAAAAGTATGGATTGACCATTAGTGCTTGCTGGTATTAGGTAATTAAAATTAGGAGTTATGAACACCTGGAATATCTTTTGTGCACACCATTTTCACCAATTCTTGTTTTTCCTTCAGCACACCATACATATCACATCTCTCATTTGATCGTCATATTGATTTTTAGCTAAACTTTACTTTGTAATGTTTGATTGAGCTTTTGCCATGGGTTGGTGTCCGTCATATGTGTGTGTGTGTGTGTGTGTGTGTGCTTCCATCAACAATTTCCATTAGCATGGGCTACAGGTCTTACCGTTGGCCGGATAATTATGAAATTTGTCATGGCTGTTGACATTGACAAGTAGATGGGAACGAGTCATTTTGGGGGTCATTTTGCTGAAAAACATGGCCACCGGCAGCCATCTTGGATTTCAAAATTCAATCGGTTAGCGCAGGCTACATGCCATACTGTTCATCTGATCATCATGAAATTTGTCATGGATGTTAATATTTACATGTAGAGAGGAACAAATGGGAACGAATGTAGCACGTAGAGGGCTCATTTTTCGCGTCTTACGAAAGTTTATTATTAGATCAACGCGGTTGTGAGCTATTAGAATATCCGTTTTTTATAAAGATTCTGACATCTGCAAAGTCAAAAGCCACTGGCCATCTAATATATATTTTGGGACTTCTGTTTGTTTGTTTGTTTGTTTGTCTGTTAGTTATGGCCGGGAAAACTGTCGGACGGATTGAGCCCAAACTTCCTATCTAAGGGTAAAATCCCAGATGGAATGTCATCGCACCGCTTCTGAGAACGTCAGAGCACTCATTCTCCAATTCCCTGCCACCGCAATAGGTAGTTCATGGGTTAATCGCGTGATAGTTAAAGAGCGTTCGTATCCACAGTGTCGTTGATAAAGAGCGTTTATGTGTCCAGACATGAGCGTGTTGTGTCTGTGTACAGACATGAGCGTGTTGTGTGATTCTGTGTTCGTACTTAGGGGATCCTGTGAATGGGGGAGATTTTCATCGGGTCAGTTTTTCCGCCCGAGGTGACCTTCACCTTGAAACGAGTACCCACAAATGATCTAATATATATTTTGGGACTTCTGTCTGTTTGTTTGTCTGTTAGCTATGGCCGGGAAAGACGGATTTCGACGAAATTTGATATCTACGGGTGATTTTGTCCGGGGAGTGTTTTGGACGGGTCAAATCATGACTCCGCCCTGACCTTCAAAATGGTCTATTCAAGGTCAAAGTCCGGACGAAGTCGGGTCACCTGCTAGTAACATATGTATATAATCGACATCGCAAAAATAAATCGACGATGAGGCCTAAGTGCCAATGGTCCAGCAAAGCATGAATCCGAAATGGACAATGCCAGACATAGAGCCATATCCCCATATGTTCATGTTTAAATACTGTGATATATATCATTATACATGTTTAGATTAGTGTTGAAACGATTAATCGACTAATCGAAATCGACGCGATTATTAAATTAGTCGATTCCGAAATCGGCTAGTCGACTAGTCGGAACACACCCACCACCATTATTATGCCATCGCGAAAGCAGTGCCGTTGCTGCCGTTACCGAATTACTGGACAATTTAAACAATCAGGCTATCGAAATACACAATACCTTCTTTGTTGTCCCTTTGATGCGATAACTGCTTTCAGTACTTGGTGGTCATGCACGAGCGCGAAACCCAATGACTCAATGTATTTGTCGGCGCCGCGGCGGCTTATTCTTTGAAGTTGAGACGGCCGGTTTTGATAATCAACTTCAAAGAATCAGCGCATATCGCAACCGTGTCTATTTCGGCGTGACGGAATTGATTTGAGTGATAACTGGTCAACGTGTTTGCAGGTGTGCAGGACTCAACTTCAATCAAGTTAGTTGCGAGGTGACATTATTAAGTTTTAAGTTTAATA
Source organism: Siphonodentalium dalli (assembly GCA_032622095.1). Lineage (NCBI taxonomy): Eukaryota > Metazoa > Mollusca > Scaphopoda > Gadilida > Siphonodentaliidae > Siphonodentalium > Siphonodentalium dalli. Next base: position 134,015,319 of record CP136064.1, on the reverse strand, counting down.
ACAAGTCCAATATATAATAGTTTATTGAAGCACTATGAAAGTATACCTTTAAAGTTTATTTGTAAAATTGTGTGATATTTTTTACAACCACCACATGCATCAACTGACGCATGGGTGAGCGTATACGATCGCATGTTCTAGATATATTGTATTATAGATATAAATATAAAGCCAACCCGCGGTCGGCCATGCTACGCATCGAATAGCGTCGCGTATTTCGAACTAAACTGGCGGTCACTTCGGAAATCCCACGTCGTTTATGGGAGCTGTGTTTGTGAAAAATTACAAATTGTACCACCGCAAACTTAAAAATCCTTTGCGGAATTGGGCGGTGACAAAGCTGTTCCCAGAAACGTAATCTGGATGACGCAAATTGCTGGAATCGGGCTAAATATAGAAATTACGACATCGCATTGAAATGTACTATTAACATCGCCGGTCTGCGCTGTTTTATTTCTGAAACTGACACGATCGATTGTGTATTCGGGGACTCGCGAGTAAACTTGTATATATTGTATATATATTTACAATGTACCATGCACGAGACACAATTATGTACGCGATCAAATCAAACAGTGAAAACACGTGCGTTTTGGCGGGAAAATGACTGTCCGTGATTAAGCTATGTCATATCGTGACCTTGCAATGAATACAAGGAACAACATTATGTATGCAATGCATGGCCCATTTTTAATATATGCGGACTCTATATATACAATATACAGGGAACTTTACCACATTCCGTGTCCGATATATGTACATGATATCTGCGAGCATAAAAGGCTTGTACGCACTACAGCTGTTATAACATTTATTTTGTAACTGTTGTTTGACTCTGTCGGAGATGAAGTTCATTTCTCAAAATATCTTGCATTTCTTCATGTACGCCCGTTTGTGAAGTCAATCGGTGACAAGCACACTGGGCAAGTTCGAAGACAACCATACCATATCAATTTTAAAGGAACATTTTGACACAAAACATATAGAATAATGCACCGGTTTCTGATTGTTGCACGCGTTTCCACTCCGTAATCCGTAGCGTCTCCGCGATCGATCAGGTGTTTGTCACCACCGTTTAGATACATACATCAACTGGATGGTCATTTGATTGTCATAAAACATCATATATTAATAACCTAGCTATTAACCTTCAGTGATATTAAGCCAAATAATCAGGGCAAATAGTGTTAATTCACGTCTTGCTTTGCTTTCGAAAATGCAAAGTTGGTTACTGGTACTCAAAACAAACGGCAAATTATATACGTATATGAGCACAAAACGGTAAGTTTCGGAAGGGGTCCGACTAGTCGACTAGTAGTCGATTCCCTCTGGCGACTAGTCGATTCCCCAAAACCACTAATCGTTTCAACACTAGTTTAGATATTTATTCAATAAAGAATCGAGAAAAAACTTATTTTCTCAACTCTTATATCAGTCAATAGGAACCACAAACAAAACTAGTATTGGCTTGAGAAATTCTAGTGCTAAAAATAGCACAACACAACAGCAAAGTCAATAGCAACTGGCCATAAAAGATTGTTAATGTCGAAACCACAACATATCGACAACGCAAACATCATCGACAAGGCCTAAGTGCCAGCGGTCCAGCAAAGCATTGATTCAACATGGAACAAGCCCTCACCACGTAGTATGACTAGACATAGAGACATATCCCCATATGTTCATGTTCAATATTGTGATTTTTATCATTGCACATGTTTATATCTTTATTCAATGAAGAATCAAAAACAAAATATATACTCCACTCTCTTTATATCAGTCAATAGGAACCACAAACGAAACTAGGTTTGGCTTGGGGAAATTCCAGTGCTAAAAATAGCAAGCACAACAGGAAGCCTGAGCATGTGCTTTCTGTGGGATTTCCAATTTCGAATTATCCAAATTAACAAACCATTATAAACTTAATAAAACTAAAAATTATGGTTTTGTATTTAACTTAACTTTTTAACAGACTGAAATTTGATAGCTGATATATATTGTATACCATGCCCCACGCTAGGAGGCGACTCGGGCGAAATTCTCGCCTTTGGGCTGGCGAAGTCGCCCTCGGATGTCCGCAAGGCGAAAACGAAGTCGCCTTCCAAATTTGACAAAACTAGCTTAGGATTTACGGTAATTTTACCGGTGAAAATCTGACTCGTTTTGAAAAAAAAAATAATATCTAGATAGACTCAACTGTTCCAACGAGGCATTTTATTTATCAATTATACATGGTGTACCCTATCCACATATTCTAATCAGGTTGTGTGCTTTTGGAAATGGCAAATTGCTCTGACCAACGAAGTTTATGATGAGCTACTGGTTCGTTTTAAGGAGACTGGAATTTAGACCTTACTTTCTTCCGTCGGGTCATTTTGTAACCGCAAATTGTATAGCCATACATTGTCACCACCGCTCATGCAGTAGCCAATGTGAACAAATAATACTGTCTTTGAATTTAAACTAAAACATATCTATGCATTTTCAATTTTACAAAAGTAGTTTGTGTCGGACTCCGTTTCCCAATCCAACTTTTTTACTTTTCAATTTTGGAATTGCATATTTATTATGTTTACAAACAAGAACACATGCTTGCTTATTATTAAAAACAGATGTTTGAATGTGCATTGGAAGTACTTTTAATGTACTTAGTTAAATCAAACATCTACATAATAAACTATTACTATCCAAACTCATTTAAAAGGATTAATTTGTGTCAAAATTATGTGTTTACAAATTACAATAATATTGTTGTCAATCTATCGCTCAGGCCACGTGCGCAAAATACGCAGGTATTTAAATAACCTGCTGGTGTATATTATAAGCTCACCTGGTCTCTGTTAAGAACACATTACTAGTAATCACTACCTTTTGTGACACAGCTATCAAACTCGTCAAGTTTATTGCTTTAATCGGATTATCATCCGACATATATCACTGATCATACGGTCCTGATGATGCTACTCAACAATAAACTCGTTCGAAACAAAATTAATAGCTTTTACACCTCCTTAATTAGTCCTTATTGTTTATTTTAACGGACACTCACATTACAGCAGTGGCCAAAAGCCATTTCCAAAAATTTAAATTTATAATAACAATTCAGATATTAAAAGTTATGAAGTCAACAATTAATTTCTTCAGATAAAGTCAACACTGACAACAGTTTAAAAAAAATTAAAGTTATAAATTTAGTTAAAATTTCAGATTATTGATCTATACAGGTGCTATACTTGAGTTGTATCTTGCAAAATATGTTTTATCTTGTTGTTTTATCTTATTTATTGATGTCATAAATAAAGCAAATTTTGAAAATTTCTCCCTGAAGTCTCCCTAAATTTCCTGAAGTCTCCCTAAATTTCCTGGAGGGAGACTTCAAGTCTCCCTGTTCTGAACCCCTAGCCTGAGGCCTGTTGTATACCAGTACTCTACTTAAAAGAAGAATGTGTTGACACATTGGTAAAATTGCAACAGTGCCGAAACACAAAAATGACCAGATGTGCTGCCAATCACTACAGAAAATATTTATGGAGACAAAGCTGCCATATTGACGAAAACAAACGTGGCTAAAAAATGTTGAAACGAAATGGCGAAAATGATGAAAAATGGATGAAAACTTGCAACGTTATGGAATACAATAATGATGAAAATGTAATGGCGCCACATTTTTCGCATTTTTTCCGCATATGCGAAAATCATTTTCACATGCCCCCTAATAAAAAATCGCATCTATTGCATAACATAAATGTATTCATTCCAATGTTTAGAATTTACATTATCAATGAAAACTCCAGCATACAACACATATTAGGTATAAAATGATGGAGTGTGCTACTTTGCTTTCATTTCCAAATACGATATGGCTGTGGTTAAACGTTTATTGTCACACTGAAAAAACAAACTATACACCGCGTGTATATCAACGCTGATTTAAAATAAGCTGAAAGTAGACTCGGTATATACAAAAAGAATTTCTATTTCTGCTGATTTATTCCATATAATAGGGCATATTTTGTATCAAGATGTTGGGCTAAATATAATTGTGGTTACAACACAGGGTGTATTACGTGGGCGCCAAATGACGAGCTCCACTCTGGTAGTTTATTGCAATACTCAACGATAAGTGGAGATGGACAAAAATACCGGAATATGAATTTGAGTTTTGGTGCGAATGCAGTTCTATGACATAATTTGTTATTCTCTGCAGATGGCTGTAACAGCTTTTGTTTGTAAAGTTTGAGCAATTGCCATGGCTTGTTATCCGTTGTCCGTGTGTGTGTGTGTGTGTGATCGTGTGTGAGGCATCATCAATACAGGCTACAGGTCGTACCTTTGGTCGGATCATTATTAAATTTATCATAGCTGTTGACATCAACATTTAGACCGGAACGATTCATTTTGGGGTCATTTGGAAAAAAACATGGCCGCCAGTGGCCATTTTGGATTTCAAAATTCAATCCATTAGCACGGGCTACAGGTTGTACTGTTCGTCTAATCATCATGAAGTTTATCATGCATGTTAATATTGACATGTAGATGGGAACAAGTAATTATGGGGTCGTTCGGCCAAAAATCATGGCCGCTGGCAGCCATCTTGAATTTTACTCTTTGCATGATTAAATCCTTTGGCACCGGGCTACAGGTCGTACCTTTGGTCCGATCATCATGAAATTTGGCATGGATGTTAACAATGACATGTAGATGGGAACGAGTCATTTTGGGGTCATTCGGCCAAAAAACATGGCCGCCAGTGCCCATCTTGGATTTTACTCTTTGCATGACTAATCCTTTAGCACGGGCTACAGGTCGTACCTTTAGTCTGATCATCATAAAATTTGTCATGGCTGTTGAAATTGGGATGTAAATGGGAACGAGTCATTTTGGGGTCATTCGGCCAAAAAACATGGCTGCCAGTGGCCATCTTGGATTTCAAAATTAAATCCATTAGCATCTTGGATTTTACTCTTTGCATGATTAAATCCTTTCACACGGGCTACAGGTCGTACCTTTGGTCTGATCATCATAAAATGTGTCATGGATGTTAACAATGACATGTAGATGGGAACGAGTCATTTTTAGGTCATTCGGCCAAAAAACATGGCCGCCAGCAGCCATCTTGGATTTTATTCTTTGCATCACTAAATCCTTTGGCACGGGTCACAGGTCGTACCTTTGGTCGGATCATTATGAAATTTTTCATGGATGTTAACAATGACATAAAGATGGGAACGAGTCATCTTGTGGTCATTCGGCCAAAAAACATGGCCGCCAGTGGCCATCTTGGATTTCAAAATTCAATCCATTAGCACGGGCTACAGGTCATGGATGTTAATATTGACATGTAGATGGGAACGAGTATTTTTGGGGTCGTTCGGCCAAAAAACATGGCCGCAACCAGCCATCTTGGATTTTACTCTTTGCATGACTAAATCCTTTGGCACGGGCTACAGGTTGTAGCTTTGGTCGGGTAATGGATGTTAATAATGACATGTAGATGGGAACGAGTCATCTTGAGGTCATTCGGCCAAAAAACATGGCCACCAGCAGCCATCTTGGATTTTCTCTTTATGACTAAATCCTTTGGCACGGGCTACAGTTTGTAGCTTTTGTCGGATCATCATGAAATTTGTCATGGATGTTAACAATGACATGTAGATGGGAATGAGTCATTTTGAGGTCATTCGGCCAAAAAACATGGCCGCCAGCAGCCATCTTGGATTTTAGCATGACTAAATCCTTTGACATGGGCTGCAGGTCCTACCTTTGGTTGGATCATTATGAAATTTTTCATGGCTGTCATTTTGGGGTCATTCGGCCAAAAAATATGGCCGCCAGTGGCCATTTTGGATTTTAAAATTCAATCCATTAGCACGGGCTACAGTTCGTACTATTCGTTTGATCATCAGGAAATTTGTCATGGATGTTAATATTGACATGTAGATGGGAACGAGTAATGTTGGGGTCGGTCGGCCAAAAAACATGGCCACCAGCAGCCATCTTGGATTTTATTCTTTGCATGACTAAATCCTTTGGCACGGGCTGGGCTACAGGTCGTACCTTTGGTTGGATCATCATAAAATTTGTCATGGGTCATTCGGCAAAAAAACATAACTGCCAGTGGCCATCTTGGATTTTAATCTTTGCATTACTAGGCCTTTCTACTTTCCACATTCCTAATCGCTCCGTTGACTGTAACACACGAAAATTGTTCCCTTTCCAAGTTGAGCTGCAGTGTCATTGACACTTTCATTTTCATATCTGGACATCTGTCCATGATACGTACATTACTGATTAGATAAGCAAATCACTCTCACCAGAACTCAACATATTTATGCATTTGGTGGGACAGATCGGGCTATAGACTATAGGCTATAGAGTGCAGATTAAAGCCAACAGATCAAAGTGTATGTCTTTCAAGTGAAGAATGTGTTCGATCGGTTCAACTTAACTGCTTTCTCAAAATATTTAGCATAAACAGGAAAATGCTAGAAAATGCTAATTCACCTTTGATTAATTAATTGAGTGTGGTTTAATGTTGTTTTGGTCGTTAACCATAGCATGAGTAATACTACACCATTGCCGCAGTCAGATTATGTTGAACTTTGAACATAATAATTGGTTCTATTTGTTTACAAAAAAAATAATTTACAATGCGGTAACTAAGCTTGCAGTGGACCTTTACTTTTGTTCTCACCTGTCACTCAATTATTTGTAACCACTATGATAGTTCAGCACGAGTGACTTATTTGTTTGCAATCTGATTGGCCCATTTTAACACGCCCGCAAAATTTCAATTTCCTTTGTAAGAATTCCTTATTATTGATATTTTGATACACAAAAACCGTTCCAGCCCACCCTTCCCTTGTGATGAAATAATACTGAAATTGGAGCAACTTGTAGTTAAATGACTAAAGTTAGGAACCGTCGAAAGCTTCGTTAAAGAGTTTGATGTTTATTGTTCCTGCTAAAGTTAGGAAGTACATGTGTAATCAGTATTTTGTAATCAGGATGTTTAGTTTGTTTAATTGCCAATGTTGTTCTGTTTTCGTGTGAAAAGTTGCAGTGATAGTTCTTTTAAATCATCATGTCTTTTGTCAAATGTTAACACACATTTTTCCTGTGTTATTTGTGTATCTAATGTATACATGTAGTTTCAAGTGAAAATACATAGAGCCTATATATGCTAATTTGTTTATTTCTGTAATCTTTAAGCTAATTGGTTATTTAATTTAAAGACAGGCGCGCACTGCATTGCTTCTACGAAGAAGTGTCAATATTTGCATCACTGCTGCTTAAAACATATTCAATGTCTCAGTTGTATGGGGCTACATGATATTTTGGCAGCCATTTTTAACTCCACTTTCGCTATTAAAACTTGTTCAAGTGTGTGTCACCACATGGATTCCTTTGTGGAACTACTTTTAATGGATAATATGCAGAGAGAAAAACCTTTAACAGAGAATAGCTTATACTTCACACATATTACTCCCACTGAACTAATGTAAGCAAAAATAAGACAAAATCTGACAATTTCTATACATTTGCTGCCATTTTAACTGCCTTGACAGATTAAAATGACCGGTTCAGACACCAATGAGATGCAATTTATAGGTAACTAGCTGATGTGCCCGACTTTGTCCGGGCTATTTAGGGATCTCTTTGTGATCGCCCCACATCTGGAAAAATATACAGCGTCTGGACAAGCTATTGTTCGATCGGTCCAGAAACATGCCTACATGAGCATATCAGCGAGGTCAAGGTCAAGGACATGGTCGCACATGAAATTGGACCTGCCCATATTGTTTCCATGATCAAAGTAGGCCTACATACCAAATTTGAGTCGGATCGATAAATGTCCAGAAACATCTTTTTGAGCATTTATGAGCGAGGTCAATGTGAAGGACACGGTCGCAAGTAAAATTGAACCCGCCCATATACAATAATGCCATAAATAATCAACTCCTTAACCACAGCAGAATTATGGGTAATTTTTCAGTATTTAGTCGGAAACATGGCTTGTTGCCATTCATCGGAAAGCTCTCACATCAAAGTAGACCTACATACCAAATTTGAATCGGATCGTACAAGCAATTTTTGAGTCTATGACACACACACAGACAGACAGAAGTTCCAAAATATATAATAGATAATAACTTGTGCTTAACTCCATCAGTTCTGTTCATTTCCCATTGCAATATGAACAGAAACAAAAATTATACCAAGATAAAAATTTTGTTTAGGGATTTGAATATTTTCTATACATTTGCTGCCATTTTGATTGCCATCATAAACGTAGTAGCCATTTAACTCTTTGATTGCCAGGGGCCGATATTATCTGCCCAAATTTCTCGTCCATAAATTGCCAGAGCCGATAATATGGGCCATAATTGTAACTGTAATTATTTTGATCACAACTGTACGGTACAAAAGTAATAAAAAAGTTTTTCAAGTTTAATAAAAATATCTTTTTAATTGTTTCTAATTAAATTCTGCAGTATATAACTTTTGAACTTTAAAATGATGAAATAAGTTTGTGAAGATCCGCAGTGAATCCAAAATGGCCGACAATTTCAGAAAAATAACTTTAGACAACCATTTACATGAAAAATCTGCGTTTTACCAATGCATTAACTAATTTAAACATGATAGTTTGACAGCCTGATATTACAATAAAGATGATGTGTACTTTAGATTGTTTTATTAATTTTTTTTAAGGACGACCAGCTGGGCGCAGCCCAGCCGCGCATGTGTTGCGCAGCAACACATGCGCTGGTCGTCCTTATACTAAGTTCGCTTTCGAACATGGGCGCCGCCATCTTGAATTAGGGGCGCCGCCATCTTGAATTTGAGTGGCCGCCATCTTGAAACGTTATTGCAATTAAATTAAAACTACAAAATGTTACTTTTCACATAGCTAACATAACAGTATTCATTGCGTGAAGACATTGCATGGGCTATACTTTAAACAATAATCATTACTTAAATCATAAATTATATATGTTGCCGATCTGACTCGGGTTGCTATGCCATTCGGAAAATGACGGAAATTACGTAAAGCTGCACATTTTCGTTAGCCACATCGCGAAAAACAATATGACTCATCTCGTAAATGTCTAAACTGTTTATCATATCAGTAAATAAACTTTTCTTTAGTTTATTAAATTAGTAAAAGCACGTAAACTGTTAGGTTACGTCATATGTTGTATCCAAAGCGACGTCATATTGACACGCGCATTTCCCCGCGAAAGTTATTGACGTTTTGACAGCGACATAGCACACACAGCAGGCATAATGTTGGCACGGTTGGCATTAGGTTTGGTTGGGTTGACGTTGTTTCATAGTGCATGGCTCCGATCAAACTGATCAAATCCCAACCTACAATCGCTATAGAATTTGTACAGGTACAAACAAAAACATGTTCTTGGAAATTGAATGTTCTTCCTTACTTATATTCTAATGATTTGGGTTGTGATTTGAAACAAACAAACAACCAAATTATGAGGGGGCAAACCCAAGTTCTCACTCATAAGAACCCACCACCCTACCACAAGCAACCAATTTCGTGTACGTAATTGGTTATAAGAAATATTTATAGTTAATTAGTTAAATCTTGACGTTCATAAGTCAACACATAGTAGTCTGAGTAGTGCAGGTCGTGACTGCACGGTCGTCCTTTTTTACATGGATTTCAATGCCATAATTTCTTGTTAACAGTCAAAATTGCTGTTTTTTGCTGATTGAATATCACATATTTTTCCCAAGGTAAAAACGTAAAAGTTACCAAAACAAACGTCATGATTATAAACTCCCACAGGCCCCAGCATGCCTCAGTGACAGTTTAGACCACATGAATATGTGTCATTTCGTATTTTATTTATAGCATAATGATGACAAGCTTGTAGTTTGAGATTTAATTATATAACACAATAAAGATCATGTGCACTTTAGATTTTATTCTGACAGTCAAAATTGCCATTTTCCTCAATTCCACCAGGTTCTGCATTGTGTAGCTCCTCACACATGGTCCAGCTATACCAGAACTAAACCCTAATTTGCTCTTACAAGTTTTTAAAATCATGAGAAAGACAGCAGAAAGATTTAAATAATATCAGATCATCACATTGTCTCCAAAAACCAATATAACAATAACATGATTTTTGAGGGCGTTATGGTTTATTAACGGCCCGGCTGGAATGATTAACAGCCCAATGGCCTATTAGCGGCCCGAGACGAAGTCGAGGGACGCTAATAGGCCCGAGGGCTGTTAATCATTTCAGAGGGCCGTTAATAAACCATAATGCCCGATGAATTCATGTTATTACTATTATTACCACAGTTTTGGACATTTGACCCATTTGAGGATTCAGTGGAATAATGAAGTAGATTAAGAGAGAAATATTTTCAAGAACATTTAAATTTAATATCATTTGACTTGTCAGCCGACACGGAGTCCCGAAAATAGGAGAGGGGAAAACCAGCATTGAAGACGAGTAACAAACAATGAGAGGTTGACAGCTAAAATTATTAATGCATACGTACGCTCGGTACAATAATTCAATCATATAGCGTGAATTCCAATCATAAAACCACCATAGTGTCGGGAAAATCTGATACATCTTCCCATTATTTTCTTGAAATAAGCACGCCAGAACGGAAGTTGAAGGGACGTAACTCGCTCGATAATAAACGCGATCTTGTTTGCGGGCGGCGGGCCGATAATGAACTAGGCTTCTCATTATCGGCCCGCGGCCCGCTGTTTTGGTAACAATACGCTATTTGGAACGCCCCGAAAAACATTATCAATGGCCTAGAGAACGCCCTATAAAGTGGTAATAATATTGAATATACTAGTAGTAGTAGGCTGTGGGCCATTTTTCAATTGGATTATTGCAAAAAATTCATTATCTGGAGTTATTTCCCTTGGGTGAGAAGGAGTTATGCCCCGTGAATATTCTTCGGCAAAATATTCACCCGCAAGTCTTATGCTAATCACCTACATACATGTCCTTGATATTGGAAACATTTCATAAGAAGGAGACTCTTATTGTATCATACTTTTTCTCATAAATTCCACGGCAATTTAGGGGTAAAATTAGCTCGGCAACGAAAGAGTAAAGGCCCTAATGAGATTGAATTTTGTAGTAAACACTTTCTCTTGCTTAAATCCTTCATATCAGTTCATTTTACATTAAAATGGCTAGATACCGAAAGTGAGTTTTCGGTGAAATACTACGTTCTTTAAAAAAAAAAAATTTAGGGATTGGAAGTGGCTGAAAACAAAGGAACAACAACTTTCACTGCCAAAAATAATCGTAGGACATGAATAATAAGACAATTAACAAGCCACAATTTCAACCAGTTCCAAACTGTAGAAATGGATATAGGACATATGACTGAAAATGTATCTATTTTTCCAATTCAGGTAGCCATTTTGGCAGCCATCTTGCCACTGGAGTACCAATTTTTCCTGTAAAATGTAGTACAATGTAATAGCATCACAATATTATATATATTTGTATATAGTTTATAACATATTCTCTCCAACAAAACAGATTAGACTGACTTAGTTCATATTTTGTAACACGTTGGCCATGTTGGATGCCATCTTGGATTGTAGGAAATTCTCAAAGGTGTGAACTCCAAACCCAGCCAGAAATTTAAATACATACCATCCAGAATCACAATCAGCGGGGAAAAAACTTTTAACTGAGAATTTCTACTTACCCCCTGAGATTGGTCCTTTGCTTCTTGACTAATACTAGTCTTGATAAAGCGCATAACCTTCTTGTGAAATGTTGTACGATTGTTAATTTTTTGGGGTAAAATAGGCTTTAGTGTAAATGAAAACAGAAGCATTGTTGTCTCTCTGCCTTTCCATAGTTTTGTAACGAGAAAAAGAATGCAGGAGCAGGTACTCAGCTGTCATATTATCTTCTTTCGGTTTGACGCTTTTGTGCACTTTAATATGTATTTTATCGCCGGTAAAGGTTTGACATGCATTCCAATTTGTGCAGCAGTTTTTTTTGTATTTGATGTATGACGAAAATATTACTTACCATTCTGTCCATTTTTATACGCCCGTTTGAAAAAACGGCCGTATTATAGTATTGGTCTGTTCGTCCGTCCGGGCGTCCGGGCGTCTGTCCGGGCGTCCGTTAACCTGGTTTCCGGATGATAACTTTAGTTAGAGTGAACCAAATTTAATAAAATTTGGTATGTGGGTTTATTAGCCGAAAAGTAAGTTCAAGTTCGAATTTGGGTTCCGCCCGCCAATTTTCACCGGAGTTATGCCCCTTATTTGACGTTTTTTGACTTAGAAAATCCTTGAAATTTGTTGTCCGGATGATAACTTTAGTATAGTTTATCGGAATGAATCCAAATTTGGTATATTACTTTCTCCCACCAAAACACAGGTCAAGTTCGAACTTGGGTTCTGTCAGACCATTTTTGGCAGAGTTATGCCCCTTTTTCGACTCAGAAAATTCAGTTTTTCATATTTTTTTTGGTTTCCAGATGATAACTCGATTTTGGAATGTTTATACGCAAAACCCGTTTTTTTGTGGATTACATATATTGAAATACAGCTCAAGTCCGAATTTCGTTTTAATCCGATAATTTTTGCGAGAGTTATGGCCCCTTTTTTGACTAATTTGACTTAGAAAATCCCTGAAATTTGTTGTCCGGATGATAACTTTAGTTAGAGTGAACCGATTTCAATCAAATTTGGTATGTGAGTTTATTAGGAGAAAAGACAGCTCAAGTTCGAATTTGGGTTCCGTCCGCCAATTTTCACCGGAGTTATGCCCCTTATTTGACGTAATTTGACTTAGAAAATCCCTGAAATTTGTTGTCCGGATGATAACTTAGTTAGAGTGAACCGATTTCAATCAAATTTGGTATGTGGGTTTATTAGGAGAAAAGACAGCTCAAGTTCGAATTTGGGTTCCATCCGCCAATTTTCCCCAGAGAGGGCGTATTTTGCACGCCAAGCGTAGCTCTTGTTAATTCTAATGATGTATATTTTTTATCGTCAAGAAACAGCGTGTGGCATAAATTATCGCCATATATTAAAAGTATGGAATGCCGTATCACTCATCAATCTATTATGTATCCTGATAGCAGCATCATGAAGTTTTGAACAAACAAGTGATCACAACATCCCATAAATATATATTAGAATATATGTCTATGTATAGATTTTGTCTTTGATGAAGGTAGCGCTTTAGTTAAGAGCTTTACATACTTCGTCTGCAATTTAATTATTTGTAATTTTGAAGAAAAAAAAGCAATAATGAGCAGCATTTATAATTATTTTTTTTAATTTTCATGCTCTCTTTTGCTCAGTATTTGTTCCTAAAGAGCATTTGGGTATTAATATGCGGAAACTAGCATATGTGCTAGCCAAACGAGACGTCAGCACAACCTTGCATTAGCATTTTTCGGGCTTTTAGGGGAGGGTTAAGTTTTACACTCCTGTTTATAGCGATTTACAAACATGGATCACATGCTATATATCTCTATTTGGTTATAGATAAATGTCCACAGAAGTTTTTGATGGCAATTGCGACTATATTCACCGCCAGATATTCAGTTATGCGACCTGTTCCGTCATCATATTTCTGAAAAACGCCTGAAATTTCAACATGTAATTTTATTTTAGAGGACCGTACCAATCCGGAATAAAAAAACGCACATTGTGCAATATTTCCCAGGGGTTACTGCAAACGAAAATAGCAAGAAATCGAGAGGGCACAGAAGTTCGGGGTCAATTGGATTTATCGAAAACTCTTACTGGCCTAACAGTTTAATCTAGAATTGTATACCAGATTTGTTAAATATCACTTTTACTCAAGCGATTGGCATTGGAATTTTAGGAATTTGTACAGGCGTTTGTGAATTGAAGCCGTTAGAAGTGAGGACATATACAAAATATTAATCCCCCCTTCTGAAGCATTTTGTAATTAGTGATTTGTAAGTGGCATGCTTGTGTTAAATTTTTTACTCGCTTTTTAGCTCACCTGAGACGAAGTCTCCGGTGGAGCTATAGTCATCACTCCTCATCCGTCATTGTCCGTCCGTCCATCCGTCCCTCCGTCAACAATTTTTTAAACATCTTCTCCTCTGGAACCATAAGACCGAATGGGTTCATATTTGGTGTGGATGTTCCCTAGGTGACTCACATTCAGATTTGTTCAAATGAGGTCACTGGGTCAAATAGTTGCGAAGCCAGGGCCATAACTCTTTTCCTCCATATTAATTCTTTTAAACATATTCTTCTCAAATACCATCAGGGAAAATGGGTTCATATTTGGTATGAAGGATCCTAGGGTGACTGGGGTTCAGATTTGTTCAAATGAGGTCACTGGGTCAAATGTGGGCGGGGCCAGGGACATAACTCCAAAAAATAAAAGAAAAGGAAAGAGAAAAAATGATATAATAAAAAATAAAGAATATTTTTTTTAAATGTGGAATTTTTTTTTTTATTAAAATATTTAAATTGTGACCCCTGGCTCTTCACTCAAGTTCACTGCTTCTGCCACCCTGGTCCCAAAAATAATATTGACTTAAATTCTTGACAGAGAATCATTAATAAGAAGCATTTACTTTGGCTCTAACTGTACACGGGGGTATGCCTACACATGTCAAGTGAAATCTGACATTTTTATAAACATTCCCTGGAGATCTGATAGACGTCATTAATTCCCAAATTACAACAACAATCTATCATATGTATTGTTCAAATCTTTCAACAGGACATTTTATAATAACACTCCCACATCCACCACTTCACTAGAACATATTTGGCAAACTTGAAAAGTGTTCTTTGAAAGAACCACCAGCTCTATTTAGCTCATATTTAATATTGAGGCTCCTTTGGTGATTGTGATTCAGATTTGTTCAATCAGGGTCAATAGGTCAAGTAGGTGCAAGGCCAGCTACATTACTCTTTCTCTCTGTAGTAATTCATGATATGTCTTCTATGCATGAATCAAATGGCCTATTTTTCTTATATTTGGTATGAAATTACCTTGGGTGACAGATTTGTGAAAATGGGATCACAAAGTCAAATAAGGGCAGAGCCAGAGACTTAACTATTTCACCACATAGTAATTTTTAACCCTTTGAACCCGTAACACCGATATTTAGGTGCAAACGAACCGTGATTATATCCCGTAACACCGCTATTTCGGTGCAGCGACGACATGATTCGGTAGCAAATTTATATATATTATAACGAGCGTCAGACTCACTGATTTATATTTAAATTGCCCCCACATATGTCAGCCGCGCCCATGGTGCGTATGGAATGGTTGACCGTCAGTATCAGGTAGAAATATATCCGCATGCGCATAGCATATAATCTACAAAAACATTCGATATTTTAAGCGAACTGTGTCGCTATATTTACGCATATAATTTCGTGTTCCCCATGTGTGTACAGAACAGACATAATTTAGACACACAATTTCAGTTTAAATTACCCTCGCGTTTATAAACCAGTGTTCTGCTACATATGGGGAAGGGTCTATCGCATATGAAGTTGATTTATTCGCGCATGCGCAGACTAGCGCAATGACAAATAAATGGTTTATAACGTATTTATACACGACATACTAATGATGTCATTCGATCATTTGTGACATTTGCTTAGCAACCGTTGCTACCCTTAAATTGGATATTTGGGTCACTATTCTGGTTGGGTATATCTCAAATTTCACGTAAAAAAACGCAACCACTGGGGTTGAATTACGATGCTATAAGCTATATTTACATTTTCCAGTCAATTCCGGGTAGTTGCCTAGCAACTGTTATAAAGGTGTTGCCGCGAGGCAAAGTCTCGCGATCTTATAATGTTCGCTGATCCATGGGGGACAAACCTGTAAAGTTTCAGACCGGTGTCACAATTTGAACATAATCAACACCATGCTGTTAGACACTGTCTAATTTAAGCGGAAATACCACTGGGAGCCGCGGGTCAGGGTGTCTATCACTGTGGGGCGCCAGGGTTCAAAGGGTTAAAATATGTTTGCAGGAACTAGTTGGCTTATTTAGCATGGAATGTTCTTGTTTGACTGCAATTCAGATTTTTTTAAATGGGGTCACCTGGTCAAATAGGGGCCAAGCGAAGGACAAATATGCTTCCTTCACAAGGACCCTCTATTTTACTGATATTTAGTATGAAGGGTTCTTCGGTGACTGGGATTCAAATTTATTCAGATGGGGTCACCAGGTTAAATAGGGTGGGACCAGGGTCATAACGATATGTCTCTATAGTAATTATTAAAATGACTTCTCAAGAGAGGTTGGACTATTTAGCTTACATATAGCATGGAGGATCCTTTTGTGACTGAGATTCATATTTGTTAAAATGAGGTCAACCTGTCAAGAAATGGTGGGGCTATGGGGAGTTAACACTTTTGTGTCTAATAAAATCATTGAAATACCATATTCATTAAAACATCTACCTTGGAACCACCTGACTGATTAATCTGACATACATGTATGGTGTTTTGGGTCCATGGATAATTGGGCTTCAAACATGTCTAAATGGTTTTATAAAAAGGCGCTTGTGAGATTGGAAATTTACAACAATTGAGAAAGTTTGAGGTGTCGGTTGTGAAATTCCAACCTAAGACTTGGGAGTTTGGAGCCCGGTCGGGAGGGGACTTGTTAAGCTGGAGGAGGGGGGTGATCAGTAGTGCACAGTTGGTAATTTCAAGGTGGATTTTCACTAATCTACATATACGTGAAGTCTCTCTAGCCACATATCCTGTTTAGAACTACTTCTTTTAAAGTGATTATGAAAAGTTCTGACAGTTTTGGTCTCCCAGAGTCCCAGTCTTATCAGTCTTTGCAGTCTGGTGAGCGACCCCACAGTCATTGACTGTCTTGTTAACAACAATCCCCTGTAGTCTGGCTGTTGAAGTATTGGTCCTAGAAAAATTTCTTAAGCTATTTTTGGTATCATTTTGCTGGGCAGAATCTGCGGAACAACATATCCAAAATCCACCTTGGGGAAAGTTCTCTATTCAAGATGGCACCCAATATGGTTGTTAGTTGAATTTCTACGGTGGGTGCAACAATTAATGCCAAATTCGTAATAAATTAAAATATTGACAAACAATGATTAGTTGTAAACTATACTTGTAGAATGTCTTTCCCAAAATAGCTGCCAAAATGGACAAAACTGAATGAAATTTACACTTTGTGCAAAATTTAATAGCTGGTCCTATAAAAGTGAGCACATGCTTGAATTATTCGAGGATATTCACTGCAGTGTATAAGAGAAACATTTGATCAGACGTGTAAGAATTCTCCCTAATGATTCTCACGAGAGAGCAATCGAAAGCAGGGTCTCATGCAACTAGTCCCCTGCGAACCGTTCGGTTCGATTCGAAACCGCCGTGATGATTCGGTCCGGTTCGAAGCCTTAGACGGGATTCGTTTATATCGAACCTTTTCTTTAGTCCCGCAAAATGAGCATATTTTGCGTACTAGGAATAGTTTATTGATTATATACAGTATATTAATTGGTTTACACACAACTGTGTGATACTATGATTTTATGTTTACATTGTTTACATTGGACATAACTAATTTGATCATTACTCGGGAGGGGTAACTGGGTGACATTTCATTGAAGAGGTATTTTGGCATAACTTTATTCCGTTCCCGCTAAACGGTCCGGTCGGACATGTCAAATTCGTGATAATTAATTAGTAAAACTATAACATTTCTGGAGTTCTATCTCAGTCAAAGTTCTACCTCGTCAAATTTGTTTTATTCTCCATATAATTTTACTAATAGACATAATTATACCTAACTAACGAGACAACAAGTTATGATTATTGATGAATACAGATCGAACAAGCTTTTTTTAAATCCGTAAACTGGCTGAAACTGAATAGGTATTTCCGGGGAGCACTTCTGTGTCAACAATTGGATTCAACCGATCACAGTGAGGAGAGGGTGTGGTCATTGTTTATCAGCATAAATGATTGACATGATTATGTAACCTGATGTGCTTTGTTTTGTGACTGTGACACTTAATTGCTACAACATGCTGTCAGCACGCTTTGATCTTTGTCGTGTGTTGTCGCAGTTATAGATTGACGGTCGAGTGCTTTATTTCTTGCTACAATTTAGCTGTCTGTTAATAGTTACCGAGTCTCGACATTACAATAATAATATGCCGTACGGGTAATTAATTTATTTACAAGAGAAAATTCCCCCTGCTCAGTGCTTATTTGGGACCCTACGTGTGTTACTTTTCCGATACAAAATCGTAAGTCAACTGCAAAAACAGAAAAGATCGGAACACAAAATGCGTAGATTTGAAACCAAAGTCGCGAACGAATAAACAGACTAACCATCTCCAATATAAAATAATTCTTTGTTATGTAGTTATCTTATAGTGTAGATGGGCAATACTTAAATAACCGTTGATTTTACTATAATAATGTCCACTAACAGTTCTGATTGTCCACTCTATCATGAGTCTTCGACAACAAGGTCGGTGTTTGGGTTCGAGGTTCGGTTTGATTCGAAACCGAGACGATGATTCGGTTTCAAGGTTTGGTTCGACCTAAAATTTAAGGTTTGCAGGGCCCTACATGCAACAGTTAAATCTGGACTTTTGGGTGCCCAGAAATGAAACAATAACGCAGTTTTATATGTACTTTGATTATGTGATTATGTGTTATTAAACAGTTAAATGCGATTTGATTTGGATGTATTGATTCTGTGATCTTTTCTAGAAGCAGAAATATATGTAGTCAGAGCAGTCACGTGAATGTGACCAATCATCATTTATTTTGGTATCTACAACATCAAACATGTTAAAATACACTGCTATAGAACAATATAAGAGATATGCATAAAGTTATGGGTAAAATGTGAAGATCCTATTGTCTATATCTCACAAGAGCAATCATAGTTGCCTCCAATCAGGTGACAAAATACGAATATTTAGCTTTTATCACAAGAATGCATGGCGGTATATTGTGAACAGAATTTGCGTGGGCGAGTGCCGATACGAATCGGCTTTGGCGGTCTTGATGGCTCGCCCACTTCCTGTGCAGTTTTTTATACATAATACCACATATAAATTGCTTTCGTCCATATATGTTTTCAGTGTACATAATTGTAAATATGTTGTTTTGAGCTATTGTTATTGTTATACTTCATAATTTGTTGTCCGGATGATAGCTTTAGTATAGTTTATCGGAATGAATCCAAATTTGGTATATTACTTTCTCCCACCAAAACACAGGTCAAGTTCGAACTTGGGTTCTGTCCGAATATTTTTGGCAGAGTTATGCCCCTTTTTCGACTCAGAAAATTCTGTTTTTCTTATGTTTTTTGGTTTCCGGATGATAACTCGATTTTGGAATGTTTATACGCAAATACAGCTCAAGTCCGAATTTCGTTTTAATCCGATAATTTATGCGAGAGTTATGGCCCCTTTTTTGACGTAATTTGACTTAGAAAATCCCTGAAATTTGTTGTCCGGATGATAACTTTAGTTAGAGTGAACCGAATTTGGGTTCCGTCCGCCAATATTCACCGGAGTTATGCCCCTTATTTGACGTAATTTGACTTAGAAAATCCCTGAAATTTGTTGTCCGGATGATAACTTTACTAGAGCTTATCGGATTCAATGATAATTTGGTATATTACTTTTTCCCACCAAAACACAGGTCAAGTTCATATTTGAGTTCCGTCCGCCAATTTTTACCAGAGTTATGCCCCTTTTTTTCCCCAGAGAGGGCGTATTTTGCTCGCCCAGCATAGCTCTTGTTTATACATAATACCACATATAAATTGCTTCCGTCCATATATGTTTTCAGTGTACATAATTGTAAATATGTTGTTTTGAGCTATTGTTATTGTTTTACTTCATATAGTTAGTGAAAATTATAGCTCATATGGCTCGCCCACTTCCTGTACAGTTTTTTTTATACATAATACCACATATAAATTGCTTCCGTCCATATATGTTTTCAGTGTACATAATTGTAAATATGTTGTTTTGAGCTATTGTTATTGTTATACTTCATATAGTTGGTGAAAATTATAGCTCATATATATTGCAAAGAGTCTTTGAGCCATTCACTCCCCTCTCTGCCGGGTGTATAAAGGAGTACCATATCCTATCTTCAATAAATTCTAAACTTAACGAATATGGTTTACATATTCTGTGGCTTGAGACTGTTTATAGCTGGAACTTATATCTGGTTCTATTCACCAAAGCCACATATACGGGAAAAGTACTACGGTTTCTGCAACTGCATCACCGGGTTTACCACTTATCCTTAATGTTACATATAGCTGTTGTACACAAAACCACAAATAGCAACATTTAGCAAATGTCCAACGCTGATATAACGGCTATAAATGATGGAACCCTGCTATTTAGCAAAATTACATGGGTGGTATTCATAAAATATTTTCAAACAAAACGAAACTGAAAACTAACATTGTGCATTGCGTGGTAGTATATTCCAGTTGTAAAGTGGGGACTGAAGTAATTTGAACAAGATCTCCTCTTTCCAATGATACCAAATTTAGCTTGTTAAGAATTTTTCCTGGTAGACGTTATATGTTCAGCCCGACAGCCAGACTACTGTCTGACAAACCTCATCCACTCAACCGATCAGAATGAGATATTGCTAATATGAGCACACTTGAGTGATTACATTTTGTTCTGCAAGTCTATTGATCTGCATCAATGACATTATTTTTTTTTAAATTTATTTTCAGGAAGTGATAAGTGAGGATCTCAGAGCCACACTGAATGCTTTCTTATACAGAACAGGGGAACAGTCAAATAAGTATGTTGTCTTCATTATTATATACTGCTTTAAGTTGAAGAACAACATGAATATTAGGTCTAGAGAAAAATACTAGCATTAGGCGCAAAGTTAATTCCTGTTTCTCAGGTCTCCGCATATGGTCCCGAAACCCTCGTGTGCATCCTTTTTATTCATGTTTAAATGTCGAAAATATTTAATAAAAAATAATGTGTGCATCCATCAACAATTTCATTAGGCACACCCTACAGGCGACGTCCCTCATCTGGCAGTCATCTTGGATTTCACACTTGCATAACTAAATCCTTGGCACAACTGTATGGGCAAATTTTTTATTTGATTGATCTCAATCTTCACATGGATCTTCAGGGTGACCTCTGGATGACAGCTATCAAATTTGATCTCAATCTTCATATGGATAATCTGGGTGACCTCTAGATGGGAGCGATCAAATATTTCTTAACGGTAAGACGCACGTTTTGCCAAAATTTCCTGGTATTTCAAAACGGATTTTCTCAAAATCTGTTAAGAATTTCTCTGTGAAATTTTTAGTAGAAGCAATTATTGTGACACAATATTTAAGAACCATCGACCAATTGGATTTTATAACCTCATTTGCTTTACTTTTATGGCATGAAAAATATTTAAAATTTCACTGATTTCAGGTACTAAGAACTTCTGTAAAAAGTGCAGTTCATATATCATTGAAATCATATCTTAAGATCATGAGAGGAGCTTAATTATTCTTTATTTATGAAATATAATGATTAGTTTCATTAAGAAAGGCAACTGCCCATAAATGGTTTTCTATATTTGAGGATTTTCATGCCATGGCTGTTGATCAATGAACAATTGAGCTGAGATGAGTTGTGGTTCATGGGTAAATAACCACCGCTTAACACTGTTGCCTAATTCCTGCTGCTCCTTGCTTGAGTGGACCAAACTGCATATCAACAGTTGTTTGCATTGGGCTGGAATATTTGTAACTACTTTATTCTTCATTATAATATATGGGGGTATGATGCTATATTATGCAATTAAAAATCAAACTCAACATGATACCGCCTCTCATTGAGCCAAGACAATAAGCTATTTGGTGATTGGAGTTTTGTGTGTAATTATTCCAGCAGTTCTTGGTACCGAAAGGGGCAAAACATAAAATAATATTTTCAACCTCTCAAATGTATTAAAATCCATTGTTTTGTTGTCTCTTGATAAGTGCTCAGATTCTACATACAATGAAGATGATGATATGTGAAATTCAAGATTTTTTATCAGATAGATCCAGAGAAATTCTTTGATGAAAATCTCTTGCCATTTTTGGCTGGATTTATGCAAAACGTGCATCTCCCCCTTAATTTCACCCCCAAAACATGGCTGTTTGCAGCCATCTTGAATTTTACATTTGAATCCATCAGTACACCCTGCAGCCCACATTTATTGGCAAAATGTTTTATATAGTTTACAGCCATGTTTATGATCATCTCTATGTGGGAGCTATAAAATTTGAACGATTTCAATAAAAACATGGCTATCAGCTAAATCCTTTGGCATGCCTTATAGGCCACATCCATCATCCTGTTAGAAAATATCAGAAAAGACACCTGCATGTGGCATCCATTCACTTAGGTCATATAAATTTTATATATGGTCCCAAATTCCATAAAACAGGGGTAAACATTGTGGTTCAGGCCCCTTTTTTCCCATTTATAAAAGATTGGCCGTCACCACTGCATTCATCATCTAAAAGTACTTTAGAGTCAGTATAAAACGGAAAGTAGTCTGCTGAAAATAGTGGGTTTCAATCAAATTTTGAATCGAATCGAATAATTCATAATCTTGGTCACCAATATGAAAAGATAAATATATGTTTCCCATTTATTTCTATATGTTTTCAAATTTATTATGTGGATTAGCCACATGAAAATACAGGTCAAGTTAAAATTTGGATTTGGTCCCATAATTTTACCTGAGTTATGGTCCTTTAACCAGAGTTATGGTCCTTGTTGACTTATAATTTGACAAATATTTTGGTTTCTGGGTGATGGCTTCAGTTATAATTATCTGTTTGTTTTCAAATTTGGCATATGGATTACTCGTTATGGTCAGACCTGTTTACTTTCCCGATTTCAGCGGGACTCTCCCCGATTTTGTGTCATTTCTCATGTAGTCGGGGAGGCAATAAGGTCCACCTGCACCCCCCCCCCCCCCCCCCCCCCCCCCCCCCCCCCCCCCCCCCCCCGATGATTACAAATAACCTTATTTTTATTGTTCCCTATGGTATCCAAATAAAGAATCCGGATTTCACCGAAAAATAAAGGTGGCCCTACTAGGTGCTAGAGCTATTTGAATCCAAGATGGCCGCCATTTCCTCTAATTCCGACCAGCTGTATTTAATCGTTGTAATAGATCGGTTGTTAGCAAAAGACACAGACAAAATGTATGCCATTTTGTTGGTATGATGTCCTTCTTCAAATGGCGGCAAATAATTAAAAAAAAAATTAAAAATGGCCGCCGAAAAATGACGTCATATGCACGAAAATAGGAAATTTAATTAATATTTCACCATATCTTCCATTTTTCTTCACATTAATCATTATTAAATGGCAATGTTTTTGTGACAGTCATCAAGCGTGATATTATAGCGTCATTTTAAGACATTTGCCATTGACGAGGGTTCCGTAATAGATACAGAAAGAGGATTTGAAAAAGAGGGGTGAAATTTTCGACGATTTTGATAGTCATTTTATCGACAAACCACACAGGTTGTTAATAGATTGTCAACAACGTTGTGCTTTATTTTATTGGACGGATGTTTTACTTCAATGGGAATGAAGTTGGTGTAGAAAATTTTCAAAATGGCCGCCGAAAATATGAAAAATGGTAAATATTGCCCCAGTGTGTCCTGCAATGGCTTACAAGTTGTGGTTGATATATGAAATTGGCTAATCTGTATTATATACATTGAATACTAACATGTCTGATGCACCATGGATCATTGTTACTATTGTCACCACTGACATCACCAGAAATATTGGATTTTTCTCTCACAAACTTGAAATAAATATCGGCAAAAATTCACTTTTCAGGGTTGGACAATTGTTTTAAGTAAAATGCAACTATCATTGGTATCAAAGGTATTTATTGTTTTGGTCTATCTTTAATATGTCACACTACGGTGTTTATAGACCAAATTGCTCAAGATGGCTTCCAAAATGGCAACCAAATTTGTAAAAAGTATTTTTTTTACATATATCCCGAACATTATTCTCTGCGTTATCCGACAAGGTAGTAAATTGCGACTCACTTGGTTATTATACGTGTTAGTTAATTAACTGACAAGTACGTTCTATTATGTTTGTCCCAGTTCGGTATGGGGCATGACAAATTCATTTAAAAGTTGCAGTATGGAATTTTGCGGAGAACCTCTTTTGTGATTCTTGCCATATTATTGAAAGGAAATGGGCAGCACTTTGAAACGGAACTGAGATGAACCATAATATGTGGCTATTCTGGTCCATTATGATAAAACATATCAACTGGATCAGGGTGGATGCCAATATGGTAGCCAGGGAGTTACTATATGATCATAGGTGAAGTGAATAGGTATACAGGGAGTTATTGTATGGTCAATGGTGAGATGAGTACATGTATGTATACAACGAGTGACTGTATGATCATAAATGTAATGAATAGCTATACAGGGAGTGACTAAATGGTCATGTGTCAGGTGTATGAGTATACCCGGTGTTCCTGCTTGGTGACTCGTGGCGGTATGGTCATGTGTAGGTTATACAGGTATACACATGTGTTGCTATATGGTCATGGGTGAGGGGTATGTGTATATATATATGGCCATAGATGATGTGCATATGCATACATGGAGTGAATATACTGACATGGCTGGGGAGTATTAGTACATCTTGAGTGGCTATTCTGCTATGGTGTGACAAATAGGGATACAGGGAGTGACATGGCCAAGGGTGAGGTGAATATATATACAATGATTGACCATGATCATGTATGAATGTTTTGAATAGGTACACACGGGGTGAGATGAAGGAGTATACCAGGTGCCATGGGTGAGGGTATGTGTGTGAAGCGAGTGGCTATATGACTATTGGTGAGGTGGATATGTATACCCGGGGTGACTCTGTGGTCATTGTTGTGGTGTTGATGTATATATTGAATGTCTATTTGACCATGTGTGTGTGGAGAATATGTATACATGGGATGACCGTATGGCCAATGGTGAGGTGAATGGGTATACAAGGAGTGACTCTATGGTTATGGGTCATGTTTAGGATTATACCCAGTGTGCTTGCATTGTGACTCATGGCTGTATGGCCATCCATGGTCATGGGTTAGGTGTACGTTTATACAGTTTGTCACTATATTGTTATGTCTGTGGTGTTTATGTATATATGGAATGACTGTGCGGTAATGGGTGGCTATCGCTTTTCACGTTTAAAGTTCCCCCATGTACACAAACACTATCAAGGTGGAGAACTCTTTGACATGACCTCTCTGTTGATTAACATATCCTTCAGTTATTGTGGAAAGCGATAGCCACCCAAATTACACATGTACATCCCACCCATGACCTCATATGTACATAAACACCACACAAATGACAATATAGGCACCCACTCTATACACGTACACCTGACCATACAGCCATATTTGGTTATACCGGTACATGCCACAAATGACGATACAGCCATGAGTCACCATGCATGGACACCAGGTATACTCCTACACCTGACCATATAGTCACTCTATGTATACATATTCACCACATTCACCACATTCACGACCATACACTCATTGTATACCTATTCACATCACCATGGACCATACAGCCACTACATGTATATCTATTCGCCACACCCATGACCATAGAGTCAATCCAGATATACATATACACCTCACCAATGGTGAGCCCTTCCAAATATACCAATACCCACACACACGACCACTCATTAGTTTCATACTTGCATATACACCTCGCACATGACAATTCAGCAACTCAATGTATACTCATACACGCCATCCATGATCATTCATCTACACCCTATACACTACCGATGATAATACATCCACAACATATATAAATATACGACCCACCCGTTACCAAAAGGGCACTCCCTATATAGCCACACGCTCGTCAATGACCATCCAGCTTATTCCAGGTATGCATATAACTTCAATTTTTACCGTACAGGCATACCATGTGCACCTATACACATTACCCATAACCATAAAATCACTCCCTATTTATCTACGCACTCCATCCATGATCATACAGACAGCACAAATATATTATACACCCACATGTCACAATACAGCCACACACGGTACACATATTCATCCCACCACGACCTTACAGTCACTCCATATATACATAAACAACACACGGATGACCATGTAGCTACTATCGTTATATCTATACACCACAGCAATGCCCATACGGTCACACCGGCCACACACAACAATACACCGTACAGTCACTACACTACATGTATACCGATTCACCTCACACATGCCCAAAGAGCCACTCCTTATATTCCTATGCATCCCACCATGGACACCCCACTCATAACCATATAGTCACTCCTTGTATACCTATTCACATCATCCATGACCATACAGTAACTCCCTGTATACCTATTCACATCACCTATGGTCATACAGTAACTCCCTGGCTGCCATCTTGGCATCCATCTTTTATCCAGTTGATCACTTTTTATCATAATGGGCCAGAATAGCCACATATCATGGTTCATCTCAGTTCCGTCTCAAAGTTCTGCCCATTTCCTTTCAATAATATGGCCAGAATCACAAAAGAGGTTCTCCGCAAAATTCCATACTGCAACATTAAAATGAATTTGTCAGGTGCAGGTGGACCTTATTGGCTCCCCGACTAATGTGCTCCCGTTCGGGAAACCAAATCTCCCGATTTCAAAAGATAAACCCCAAATTAGCCGACGGCTGTACCAAGCGTTAAGCCATGCACGCTATAGTGTTACAAATCAATTAGGAATATATCGCCTGCGAGTCAAACAGTGACAAAATGTTGACACACCATTGACTCTCTTTTGTTTAACAGCGTTGAGTAAGTAAATGCGGTCTTCAATGCCCAAACAAGGATTATAATATATCAAACAAGAAGTTTCTTTTTTTGGCCACAGTTAATAAAGTGTTGGTTTCTGCAAGTCCCGACCGACTGCTTTAAAACCGCCGACTCAAATTATTATATTGCCGATTTAAACTTTTTGTTTGTTTTAGTTCCGTTTCCGTCTTTGTGGTATTCCGTGTTTTATATACGCAATAACAGAACGCGAATCGAACAGACCTCAAATAATTCTGTCAATATGCTCTCTCTTTAAATCACAGGAGTTTGTCAGAATGATAATAAATAATAATAATAACTAGAGGTCAGATTCCATGGAATCAGATATACTTCCATGGTATTCCATCCCATCCCATCCCGACCTTACCTTGGTCTTCAAAATGGTCAATCGAAGGTCAAATCGGGTAAAACAGACGGATTTCCACGAA
This sequence comes from Siphonodentalium dalli, assembly GCA_032622095.1. Classification (NCBI taxonomy): domain Eukaryota; kingdom Metazoa; phylum Mollusca; class Scaphopoda; order Gadilida; family Siphonodentaliidae; genus Siphonodentalium; species Siphonodentalium dalli. Next base: position 133,987,945 of record CP136064.1, on the reverse strand, counting down.
ATTTGATACCTAGGGCTACTTTTGTCCGGGGAGTCTTTTGGGCGGATCAAGTCGTGACCCCGACCTGACATTGACCTTCGAAATGGTCAGTTCAAGGTCAAATCGGGTAAAACGAACGGATTTCGACGAAATTTGATACCAAGGAAAACTTTTGTCCGGGGAGTGTTTTGGACAGGTCAAATCGTGACAATAGGTTACTTTTATAGTAAAGCGGACATATAGTATATCGGTGAGCATATTCATGCATTTGCCTTGCTTCTTGATAAGTCCGTTTGAATTTGCGTCTTGAAAAGAGGGTTTGAATTTGAGTAATATATATCACCCGTTACAACGTTATACTCTACCAGGGTTAAACCGACCAATCTAAATCATTAAAAAGTGTACTAATCTTGCGTTTAGATACTACTTATCACATCCAGTCGTCGAAAAGTTTTTATCTCAATATCAGATTTTCGGAGTAATTTTCCCCATGTGATCTTCGGTGGAATTTGCCAAATCTGAACCCACCCGACACAAACACTCCCTTGAGCAGGTTCCGTTTATAGTAGAGCGGTCAAATTTTGAAGGCATACCGACAGTATACCGACTTACATGCTCCTGCGTGAAACTCGCTCCTACATTAGCCCGTTTGGATTTGGGGCTAAAAACTCGGCTAGTGAGTAAACCGTTCCATCTGAAAATAAGAAAAACGCCATCTGGATGCGTACCGTACTACATGTATGTGGATATACGATAAAACCTTTATCACAGTTACTGCCATAAATTAAAGTACCAAAAAGAAGGTTTTAATTTATAAACCTGTATCCTAATATAAAGACTCGAGTTATAAAATAATTACCAAATGGCCGACAAACATATCTCAAATAAAAGCACTAAACACAAATACATAGTCATATATACACGTATTTAGACGGATAATGCTATTGAAAAGTGTCACAAATTTACCGAAATTACATATATCGGGATGGATGAACCTGACTTATTCGAATGTAGTTTAGGTAGAGTTACACGTTATAATTATGTTCTCCTTGTGGTATGCATATACGACAGTCCATTTCTGAGCCTGAAGCTGAATAAAGTTTTTACACTTGAGGTAGTCTGTCCATGGTGACTGGTGAGCAACGGCTCTACAATCTAAATTTATATTTTTACGAATATTTTGATCACCAAAATGGGACATAGGCGAATGTATTTTATTTGAAGTTCTATCATGCTCGCGAACGTTCTAGAAAGATCACAAAAACGTCGCTATACATGTGTATCAGGCGTCAAGAATTAAATATAATTCAGAAACATATTCATTGAAGATAAACAATTAATGCTGTGAATGCACGATATGTCGATACAAACGTTTATACCAATTGTACGGATTATCTATTATCGCGAACCTTTTCACTGCTCGTATGAGTTTGTATAAATTTTGGGTTCAAAGTGACTTAGTCGGACAGGTGCGTAACACCCTGTACCATCAGAAGTAGGCCAGCCATGACGAAGGCAATTCTATTTTAAAGAGCGCGGATTTGGGATAACTGCATTGTGTGAGAACGTAATTGATTCGCGTACATCTATATGCATTTCAGTATGTTGCTTTCCCGAGTAATGGTGCCTTTTCTGTGCACATATATAGCACCAAAGTGAACATACGCCTTCTCACCAGCAAAATGATAAATAGCCGATGTGTTGAAATGGTAGTATACCATAAACATATATAGCATGTCGAGCTTGTAAACTAGACGGATATTCTTGTGAATATACGGGTATGAATGCGCGTATTTTACCATTTAATATGTTATTGCAAGTCTTCGCAGTCATGCATAAGTTCATAATACCAAGTTAACAATCGTTATTCACACACAAACATATATATGTCGTATGTCGTTCAACGTAATTATGGTACGTTGAACGATCACCCATTTCGCTGTTGCGAAATGGGCGTATGATGACATTAAACTCTCTTTGCTCGCGGGCCTATATCGCGATTTCCCCAACAGTTTAAGGTGTTTTATTTCACTAATAGATATGGTAGCATTCTGGGAATGATATATACATGGCAGCTTTTACCTACACATTCCATATACAATTCGCTTAATTTTGGTGTGATTCATATTCTTGAATACACGCAGGTGGTGAATTAGTCGGCGCTTTAAGACATGTTTGTGTATATTTTCCGATTAGCGGACGTACGTGAGACGTCGTTGTCGGACTCTTCCTAAGTTATAACACTTTGCATTACGTCTCGTCCAATTAATGCGAAATATGCAATCAACGATCTTAACAAACCGGCAATAAAGTCATACATTTTCACTCGTGCCATATACAGATGATAAAGAGACAGTTTTTAATTGGTCAGATCTAAATTCAACAAACGTATGCTATATACCAGATGGGAATTTAATACCAAACCTTAGATAGTTACGTTCGGAAATTATGATACCAAAATTAGCGACTTAGGGGTGGCAAGGTTGGGGTGTCGGACGGGACACGCTGACTCCCATTCATTTAATTTGAATATATCTTATATTAAAATGGTTTACGGGCGCGTGAACGGATAGAAAATAGTTTCAATTCAATTGAGAACTGCAAGCGAAAGTCCGCGCATCAGACGGATTGTGCTTTCTGAAAATGTGGTCCATGCGGAGAAGTGTTATAACATTATACGACGGACACCACAGTTCTGTTAATTCTCAAGTGTCAAAGTCGAGAATTTTTTTTGAAAAAAATTGGCCTTTTAAAAAAAGTGAAAACAAAACGAACTACTATTCTAAAACTAATGAATTTAGAGCGTTTTTTGGACTCAAAATATGTCAATTTTAAGCCGCATCGTGATAAAACTGCAGAATTACGGCCGATTGACAAGACAGACAGCCGACATTGTTTTGAGTGATTACCCATTAGCCAATATAACAATTAACGCAGTGTGCCGAACAGGAATGGCTGTTGAAATATATCATCAGTGGTCATTGGTGTAAAAATATATGTCCAACCCTGTCAAATTTTCTTCCTTGGACTAAGCTGACAATGGTCAATACGACTACAAAAACCAAATGCAGTTATCTGGAATAATACAGGAGGACAACAGAGTACAATAAAATAGAGGTTTGCCAACTATGGGCGGTAACTCTTCAGGGAAAGCGCGGACACAAGTTTTTATGCCCGTGGGCAGTAGTGCATATCGAGATGTGCATACGGTCTAATTTTCGATGCTCTGCTTCTTATAATTTCCGAGATAATAAAATGACATTTTTTCAAATAAAGGGAGATAACTCCTCGGTGAAAGCGCGGACAAAATCGTTATGGGCCATATGGTTAGAACTCATGTACCCCAACCTACTTACCAAGTTTTGGTGTCCTACTTCTTGTACTTTTCGAGTAATAGTGATTACAAAAGTGTCAAGTATAATAATAATAATAATAACAATGAAAAATAATCGCAAAAGGGCCATAACTCCGCCAAGAAACATTGGGCGGAAATCCTGATACCATTATATTTAGTAAACCTTCGATGCCTACATTCGCTAGAGATTTCGCGTTCCGACTGCAATCCGTTTCTGAGTATTTCGAAATAAACGGAAAACGACCTCAGTAGAAAAACAATATACTTCCTTGGTTACACCATGGAAGTATAATAATAGGGCGAATCTTGAGCTGAAAACATCGTAGTTTAGGGACGGAAAATAGGAAGTAGGATGATTATATCACGTCCTTACCATGTTTATGTTGATCTCAAGTGATTGCAAGTGACCCCACCCCTGCCTCGAAATTGGGTGACGGGATTGGGAAATTGTCAACCCAGGCTCAAAATGCGACTTTTGAAGACCCGTAACTCCGTTATTTTCCAATGGATTTAAAAATTGTTTTCAGTTTTGTGATCTGCTGCTCACATATATTGTATGGAATGCATTTCATCTGAATCGGAGACGAAAAACATTTCGGTTATTGGAAAGCATATGGGCCCAAGTTCAAACTTTGAGGGTCCAAATCTCCGCCATTTTCCAACGGATCTGAGATCTGTTTTCAGCGTCGTGATAAGTTTGTAGGGTAGATGTTATATTCCAAGTTTCATCTGATTCGGAGACTAAATAAAATATTGAACCATAAACCACCCCTCCCCAGAACCACAATACTGAACCGAGACTGGCAAAATTTGGCTCACACCGAGCACTAGATAGTCTGGATACTTAGAAGTGTGTCACTATTTGCAATGATTGTCCGTTTTAAAGGAGATAGGGCGACAACCCGATTGTCCCCCAAAAAAAAAATTTGAGGGCCCACAACTCTGGTATTTCTACTCAGATTTCAATTTTTTTTCGCGGTATTTGATCAGCTTTACACAGTGAAGCCATACACAGAAATAGACGAGATTCGTAACGAATTTTTTTTTTTTAATTTGGCACCCCCATCCTATTGTAAAAATATATGTTCAACCCTGTCAAATTTTCTTCCTTGGACTAAGCTGACAACGGTCAATACGACTACAAAAACCAAATGCAGTTATCTGGAATAATACAGGAGGACAACAGAGTACAATAAAATAGAGGTTTGCCAACTATGGGCGGTAACTCTTCAGGGAAAGCGCGGACACAAGTTTTTATGCCCGTGGGCAGTAGTGCATATCGAGATGTGCATACGGTCTAATTTTCGATGCTCTGCTTCTTATAATTTCCGAGATAAGAAAATGACATTTTTTCAAATAAAGGGAGATAACTCCTCGGTGAAAGCGCGGACAAAATCGTTATGGGCCATATGGTTAGAACTCATGTACCCCAACCTACTTACCAAGTTTTGGTGTCCTACTTCTTGTACTTTTCGAGTAATAGTGATTACAAAAGTGTCAAGTATAATAATAATAATAATAACAATGAAAAATAATCGCAAAAGGGCCATAACTCCGCCAAGAAACATTGGGCGGAAATCCTGATACCATTATATTTAGTAAACCTTCGATGCCTACATTCGCTAGAGATTTCGCGTTCCGACTGCAATCAGTTTCTGAGTATTTCGAAATAAACGGAAAACGACCTCAGTAGAAAAACAATATACTTCCTTGGTTACACCATGGAAGTATAATAAATATATACAAATAATAATAAATAGTAATAATAATAAATAGTAATAAAAGTATAGAAATGAATCAAGGGGATTAGTGAATTGACCTACAAATGTTTATTTATAAAATTTTTGCCTCGAAAATAGGAAAGCCAAAACGTTATCGATTGTAGCGATCTTCAGACAGATTGCTATTATGACTATTATACATCAATATGACCGCATGTGGCTGAAATTTAACTTCGCATTGACTACATCACCTATTTTCTCTTTATATCACCGCAACGGCAAGTTTCATTTTCGAAGCATTGGCTGCCCTCTATGACACGCTGCTGGGTACGGTGTCCAGTAAAACTTGATCAACTCTTGGACGAAGTTGTTTGCAGCAGTGGTCCGAATATTTCGACCTAAATCTTTTAAATGTTACATCGTTACTAACATTAACATGCCCCGGAAATATTCGGACATCATGATGCAAACGGCAGAGATTCCTCGGCCCTTTTATTATCTGTGTACAATTTTGCCCGACACCGCCAACTAATTACAACGGAAGTACATGGTGGCGTGTCAACGAAATCAGCGGACGGTTCGAAAATGAAACCTGGCATTGCGGTGATATAAAGAGAACATAAGGTGATATTGCCAATGCCATGCTAAATGTAAATCACAGCGATCACGTTGATGTATAACAGTCATAATAGCAATGAATATGGAGAGCGCCACGAGCGAAACGTTTTTTTCATGTTTCTAATTTTCGTGATACTAAAAATTTTAAAAAATTACGTCAATCGCTAATCCCCTAGTTGCTACCCTATTCTTTATTTATTACTTATATATCTATATATATCTATTATATTTTTTATTTACTATCATCTTGTCAAACCCCTGTGCTTTAAATTCACCGATGTTACCTGATGTTACTGAATATATTTGGCGACAAAATTATCCGAGAGCATCATTTCATAGTGCGCAAATATAGTTTTAATCGTTGAATTGCCTTATTCGAAATAAAACGTGATCCATAATTGAAAAATCATAATTTTATTCCCAATGATTTTAGAAATTAGAGGCACTCGGTAATCGGTGTCAGTCAAGGCCGTTAATTGTTGCAGTTGCAAACCAAATGCAACAAACAGTCTTTTTGACATTTAAATGAAAAATATGAAGTTTTTTTTCGTGATACTCTTATGGAAAAAAATCTCCAAATTTTTCACTAAATCTCCCTCTTTCTGAGGACAAATCTCAAGATTTCCAATTTTAAAAGTAAACAGGTCTGGTTATGGTCCTTTGTTGAAATGACCATGGCAGGGTTCCTAATTTCGTGATAGTAACGTTCTTTCAAACACGACATCGAGTAATTTTGTTTGATAATCCAAGTTATATATGTCATAATGACAATGGTGTTCTGTGGAATACATAGCTTATTGGCCAGAGCCCAATAATAAAATAATAAATATAATAATGAACATATTACTGAATGCAGGTGCAAGAGAAAAAGAAAAATAGGGGGACAGTTGTCACACTAAACTCATGGTTGTAGGTTTGGGGGAATGGGTAGGGACAAAACTAAATTTGGGGGTATGCTCATAAAAAACAATAAAATATATATTAATTTAAATCCAAGGACAATTTAATATAGGTTAAGTGAATGTGGACCTCATATTTTAAAAATGTCTGCATTCTTGAGGGAGGTTATTTCACATTGCTCTGGCTCTGTTTGAGATCGTGCTCTTTTAATTTTTTTTCCATTCACTTAAGTTGACATGCATATGCAGTCTTGACATTGTTAGAACTTTAGTTAGTTTATGTAATTTCAAACTTTAAAATAACTAGAACAACATGGATGTGGACACTAGGTTACAATAAAGCTTATAAGCCTGAATCTTGTTACATATTAACATTTGTAATGAAAGGCATGCTATATGGGGAATGTTATAACCTGTTGGATTTGTCATCTATTATAGGGGACAAGTCCTTAAATTTGACTGATATAGTCCTTGAATAGTCCTTGAATCAAATTGTGAAAATCCTGTACGAACCATGAATGGGCGTATTTTGCCATGACCTAGCGATGCTCCTGTTGATCTTTGGGGACAAGATGCTCCATGATGGGCAATCCCATCCTAGAATTCTATAGTAAATAGAGGCCTTGTTCACTCACTGTAGCAATTTGTGTCAAAGGGCAAAGGGCACCCACTAGCATAATCACATCAATTATTTGTGGCAATGAGCAAAGATCCCGCCCTCTCCCCAGTCTGAATGGAATGGCCACTGTGATTGATTGAATCTAGTTTTCAACACCGAAGCTCTGTCCAGATATACCTGTCAACCCAGTATCAGCCAGTTTACAAAAATCAAAAAAGCTTTCTTGATTTAGACTTCATTTATGACAAGATTGTCTTGTTAAATAGGTATAATCACATGTCTATTGGTAAAATGCAGTGGCAGAAAGTGGTTACGATTACCACATCAGTTATCACGGCACTGCTCATTGCTATGGCTAATTTCAAGATCTGATTCTGTGCCTTTCTTGTGATAAGTTATGTCCGATCACCTTATCTCAGGTATTCCATGTTTTAAATGTCGATAATTTGACTTTATTTATTTTAATGTCCTCATTTTGTCATTCAATGTGTGTGCAGTGGAGCGTGCATAAAGAAGAGTGTGCGTAACTTGTAAACTGACTATAGTTTGACATAGTATGCGATAAATACACACACTTTCAATTGAGGACACCACGATGACGATGTCTGTTCATGTGGAACATTGATGGACTGGACAGATATGTTTAGTCTGCGTTAATAGCAATGGGGAGGGCATTTACTGGTTGCGCAAATTCGAGTTTAGGCGGGGGGGGGGGGGGGGGGGGGGGGGGTGATCGACCTCCACCACCGATTTACAGATATCAATGAAATTTAGTATGGATGTTCACTATTATGATGGCAATCAATTGAGAGTTCAATCATGTCTAATTGTTTTGTTCATGTTTACCATTCTACAGTTATTTATCTTTGTTTATCAGCTGTGTTTATATGAAAATACTCAGGTTTTTTCTCTCTTCCAAACACATATTTCACCCATACTTTGTCGGTTCGAATTTGGTATGCCAGCACCGCCTGTGCAATCTCTTGTTTGAATTGATGTGAGTTAAAACTGAAAATGTAAGATATTTTGTTCTGGCAGAAATAACCAAATCGGTACTTTGAACTGCAATTACTGTACCTCATTATCCTGACCAATGGGTAAATAAAATTGAACTTCAGCAAATTTTCCAAAAAACTCCATTAGCTTTCCACAAAATTATCAAAACCTCAAATAACAATTTCCAAAATATATTCCGCAAGCATATATCTAAAGATGCTTACACTATAATTTTCCGCAAAGTCAGAAATGTCTCTACTTTCCGGAAAGTAATTTTCCGAAAACGTTGAAATGAGATTTACGAAAACGTTCCGACCTGACATTCCAAAACAATTTCGGAAAGCCTCTTGTTGTTTTTATAATAATAACGTCATATAAAACCTCGAGCCAAGATGCTTTTCAAATGCGCACCTGATACATGAGGTGACTGCAGGGATGATGTTCATCAGCGCTATATATAGAACTGCTCGAATCGCAACAAACATGCTATCTTCTTGCCCATGTATAGCTCATAATTGTGCCCCCTCACATTTTAAATAATTGACTGTCCCTTCATGAATAATAAATACCAGCTCATAAAATTACATAACATATTGGTTCAAAAAAGGTATTAACAATTTAAATGGACTGAAGTGAGGTATATGTCCACATAGCTCATTTATTATCAGTACAAAAGAAAGATTAACAAATTTGGGGACTATTTCTAAATCTGTGCTATTACAGATCTGTCAATTCTTGGACTGTGTCAGTATGTTGAGTGTGATCAGATGGTTGATAAGTGTTGATCGACCTATTGTGACCTGAGTTCCAATCTGTCCCAAGTAACATAGTAGTATAAAACATCCGTTGGGGTATCGTTGGAATCGGAATTAAATTCTCTATCAGATGGTAACACCTAAGTGATATCTTGAATGGTAACACCATAAAACATGATTCTTAACTGTCCATAGTACCTGAAATATAGTCGCGCTGAGAACCAAGTTATTCTATCTGCTTTCATAACATTTGCGGACTGGAACCACAGTCTATAACTCAAGTGGATAGATTTTCTTTGTTCCATATTGTCCTATTTCAATATTAGCAATTTTTTAATCATTGTGCATTATGAGACTTCTAAAGTATAACAGAAACCGATACTGTTTCGTATTTAAACAATTTAGACATGTTTATATGAGACAACTTAGACAAACTTCGCAATGCAAGACAGGATGTAATATTGTAATTGAGTGGAAGAATAACCATCCGGTAGATACTGCTTGATGGCTATAATATGTTTCCCAAACTAGGTCCAATCCGGTGATTGGCGGTGTTAATTTATTTGGTTTGTGCCTAATATCGAGCTTTGATCGACATGAAAATGAGCCCTCTACGTACTATGTTCTTCGAGATAACTGCTGTCCCAGGCTTTTACAAATAGTGTCCCACAGTTTGTCATTTGGTCTCACATCCTGTTCCATCCTGCAGTGTGTCACTCAGAGCGAAATTCCTCCTCTGCTAAAAATAGTTGGCCTCTTTTTGGAGAACTTCAGAAATGACATCACAAGTTGGCGAGTCTTGAGACTTGATTGACAGCTGTCTTGTTCCAATATATGTCAGGTCCATCCTGGTTATGACATCTGCCAATTTTGACTGAACATAAAAATTATTATTCGTGGGTACAAGCAAATTAATCTGTATTTGCTTGCAGGGGTACTCGTGATAATTCTCTTATTGGTATTTAGTCAAAATCTCTAGGTATCCTCTATTTATACATGTATATGACCATTTTATAAATTACTCATATTAAAATGTCCCTGTTCACATTTGCAGTTAGATATGATGATTATCAGATATCAGTATTCAGAATCTAAAATAGTTCATAGATGGATGTAATGGTGTCTTATACAGGTTATAGTGGCATTACTGCAATCAGGCATCTTGATGTTGCAGCGAAGGAGTGTCACCAAATGGATTTACCAACTGCAATGTACCCAATCTCCTATCCCCAACACTAAATTTGATTTCCTACTCTCAAAGATGTAATTCTACCATCAATTAAGGTTAATATTGTATCCATGCATAGACTGCCGACTTTTAATTTACATACCGGGTACCCTTGCTTTTCTGGCTGTCTTGACACAGATGAAGCATGAGAAATCTTTTCAACCCGTTGGGCTTGGTGTGGAAACTAGACATAACCGATATATAATGCCACCAAGTCCTCGAGTAATACATGTACATGCATATGGGGTGTAGGTATTTTGACAGAAAAGGGATATCTTTGACCATTGAAACTATACTTTAAGGTTGAAAGTCTTTATAATCAAACAATAAAGAATGTTTTCAAAATGTATTGGTATTATGTTCCTGACAATATTTTCTAATAATCCACTGAATAAAATTATCCGAATTAGTGTACCCAAATTACTGTTTCTTTGGCTTCGGAGGTAAAAAATATTTGATTCGATCGAAAGTTCAGAGTGATCAGATATCAATTTTTTAAGTTTGTTATTTCTCGAGATGTGCAATTATTTGTGGCCCAGAAAACAGTTGTCAAACCAATTGTCTCAGACAAATTGCAGATGAATAACTCTAAAATCAAGTGGTAATACGGCCAAATTTTGGGATATTCAAGTGATAATACGGCCATATTTTGTTGAACAACATGTTGATAAATAACACGTTTAGGAAATTTTATACCATAATTGACAGTGGTCAGCATCATTTTGTTGCATTTAATCGATTCTGATAACTATAGCGTATTTTGAAGAAATTTTGTTGTTGTATCTTGATGATTTGGGGATCGAATTGAGTACATGTACCTTTAAAATCAGCCAGACAAGTTAATTGAGCTTAATTCTATAATAGGTCACCATTTCCTATCTATACTTACATGGCTGTGTGTACAGATTTTAGTCCACAAACACTTTTGTTAATGGATCTTGGATGTAACAAAATTTACCTTATATAAACACAAAATTGATTGTTGGTAATCGTTCATGGTCAAACATCTAACATTTGAAATTGATTTTGATACATCAAAGTTGTTGCTGGGATATCTTCAAACCAGTGGAATAAGAAACATTTCAAATTGCCCATTGTTCCTATCGCTCTACAGACTCTTACACATGAAATTATCCCCTCTACATGTTGAACTACAGTGTTGTTGACTCTTTCATTTATTAAATGTATTTCATTTTAGGTTTATGTTGGTTTTAGCTAGCAATCAACCAGAGCAGTTTGATTGGGCAATAAACGACAGACTGGATGAAATGGTTGAGTTTGCTCTGCCTGGCCTGAATGAGCGGCAGAGACTAGTCAGGCAGTATTTTGATTCATTCATTCTAATACCCGCAACAGAAGGCAAGAGGTTTGTAATCAGCATGTTCCTCAAATTTTGTTTAAATATATAGAGAATCTCCAGTGAGTTATGTTGGCTTATAATATTTTATGAAACGAGTTTGACAAATTGTGAATCAAATTTATCAAACGAGTTTCATAAAATCTTATATCCCAACATAAAGAGAATGGAGATATGTATATCACGTGAAAAAACTAGAGCTTTATGACTTTTTATACACCCGTATGAAAAAACGGTCGTATAACGTAAATGGGTTGTCCGTCCGTTGTCCGTCCGTCCGTCCGTCCGTTTTGATTTCCGGATGATAACTTTAGATTGAATCGAGTGAACTGAAACAAATTTGGTATGTTAGTTTACCACACCAAAATACAGATCAAGTTCAAATATGGGTTTTGTCCGCATGATTTTGACTGCTGAGTTATGCCCCTTTTTCGACTTAGATTTTACCTGATATGCGGTTTCCAGATGATAACTATAGATTGAATCGAGTGAACTGAACCAAATTTGGTATACAGATCAAGTTCAAATATGGGTTCTGTCTAAATGCCCCACTCTACTCCAGAAACGGGCGTATTATGCCATGCCCCGACGGCTTCCTCTTGTTTACAAATCAAAATCCTTAAAAGTTGCAAAATGCATTCATTTACAGTGCATTGACTGAGACGCTTCACAACCAAATATGATAGTATTGCGCTCTCGGGCTGACAAAGGAAAAGATAGTCCCCCAATTTGCCTCTTTGTTTTTGAGTCTATTTTCGTTAGTGCAACGAGGAATTTAACTTTAATGAACAAAGCAATCATTTTGCATTGTCTGGTGTTGGTGGCATGCAGTCATGTGCGGCTATTGAAATAGCATTAATCCACCGATGTGGTCATTTTGTTGGCACTCTGCCAAGTGATATGTAGCCTGCGCCTACTCATTACTAGTGAGAGATAAGGAAATATTTAATGGCATTTTAGCTCACCAGTGGAGCTATTGTCATCACTTCATCACTCCTCATCTATCATCTGTACATCCATCCGTCCGTCCATCCGTCAACAATTCATTAAACATCTTCTCCAGAATCATAAGACCGAATGGGTTCATATTTTGGTGTTGATTTTCCCTAGGTGACTCATATTCAGAATTGTTCAAATTTAAACTTCTTTTTTTTATTTTAAAGATGCATAATCTGAATTAATGCTCGCAAATTACTATTTCCTTGGCTTCAGGGGTAAAAAATATTAGATTTGAGTCGAGGAACCCACCCATCAAAGCTCGGGTGATCAGATGTCGATGTTTGAAATCTATTTTTTTTTCACCACTGATAATTTTAAGTGGCCCAGTAAACAGCCAACGAGATGATGGCCTCAGACCAAATTGCGGATGAAGATGGATCACTCTAAAATCAAGTAGCTTTTGTCCGATATTTGATAAACCGGCAAAAATTTTGATAAATAACAGGTTTTGGGCAATTTAATACTATAGTTGACTGTGGTTAGAATTATTTTTGGGCCATTACTCGATTCTGATAACTGAAGTGGCATTTCAAAAAATGTTGTTGTTGGAATCTGATGATATGGGGACCATTGAATTGGATTGAGTACCTTTAAATGTGTTTTTATGTGTACCCATACCATAGTATGGTTCACATAGTGTCGATGTCTGGATTGACCACTCGTCGTTCATCCGTCCATCATCTGTCCATCCGTCTGTCTGTAGACACCAGACCTGTTAAGTTTTGAAAATGTCAATCCGGGAGATTTTTGCGGGAGGTATGCCCAAATATGCTCATGTTCCAAAAATAATTTTTATGATGAATATTATATAGTTTTTTGGAGTCATTTAGAACTCAACCAATTTCATGGTTTCACCAACATCATAACTCATACTGTCATATTATCAGTCGTATTTGCATTTCTTCGATGTCGGGTATATCCCTAGCAAACGTTGCTATCCACATAAGAACTAGATTGAGCTATATTTTAGTGTTGTTGCACAGCAATCGTTGCTAAGGGAGGTTATGTCGTGAATGCCTCCATATCTGTAAATTTTCAGTGGTGCATGAGGAACATCATGACTTCACAGAATGCAATGACCTTGACACCGTTTCATCAAAATATTGTCCGCTTACATCAGGTCCATCGACAGAAAATAAATAGGCAACCGAATGTGCCTGTGTTCACAGCACAGCATTACAGTATTATTACACATCCTAGACCATGGACACATAAATGCACATTTGGCATTGTACATCAATTTGCATAAATGCGCGTTTGGCATCAAAAGAGTTAAAACACACAAAATTTTGTTTAAATTGGCCCAAGATATTATGTTATGTACCAGTAAATTAAACTTGTTTGGAGCAATATTAAACCCAATTCCATCCCATGCCTTTGGACTACTTAGCTATTAATATGGGTATATCATGTTCTAATGTCTCTTATGCCAATGTGCAAATTAGCAGATAAAGAAACTAGCAGATAAAGAAAGCTATGGTATCTAAATAATGTGGAAAAATGTTATATAACAATGCACATGGCATACTATTAACAGTAGACTAGAAAATCTTTGCTGTATTGTACATCTGAGGGTATCACTCTACGATGGTCTGAGATCATAATAAATACATTAAAGCTGCCAAGTTCCAGAATAAACAAAACCAGTGATTAGTTGACAGCTCTTCAATATAATTGATATTAATGGGTCAGTGGTGAGGCTTATCTTGATGGCTGTGTTATTGGTAGAATTTGATTCATGATCATTGTAAAAATAAATTGGGCTCTATTAACGCAATTATTTGGTGTCTCGATCACCTTTTCATATTTAAATTGTCATTATTTGTTTTGTCGCGCTAGGATGGGTGTATATTTTCATGGTATGTTCACTCATACCATCGTGCGGTATACAGAGTGTCACAATGCATATTTGTCATCCATGGTTTGCCTGCCTGCAACTGTACTCCAGCCTTTGTATAAACATTATATATTTCTGACAATAATTCAACTAGCTTTCTTTTAATATTTAGTCTCATGGCTTCATGAAGAGAAATATTTATATCTTATGAAATTTCATGGGTAAGAGTGTATCGAAACATATTTTGAAGAAATTTTAACTACCTCAGGGTGAATATTATTTCGCTTCAGATGGCTGACCAGTCAAAAAGGAGCTGAGATACAGATTTAACACTTTTCATTTTAATGAAAAAGCAAATCCAAAGGGTCAGTTACAGGAGTCGAAGTGAATAACTCCTAATACTGACCCTTCGGATTTGCTAGACTTATTGATGTGAGAAAGGTCCTTGGTTGATATTGTTTGAAATAGGGGCATAGATATGAGGTTTACCACTTCCCACCTTTCCTCAAGAGAGAGAATTTGTGCTGATGAGTTTAAGTTTGGTACCAATATATATATTCTTATATATTATCAAAGTTTTGATATATTTCCAGTTAGATCTTATTATCTTATGTACATATACATGTAGGCTCTTAAACATTTTCTTCTATATAATGAGGTTTATATCAATATTGTTGATTATCAGCGGTGCCATTCTGATCAACCCTTCCTTAAATTTTCTGCTTACTTTGTGGAACATGCTATCCATTGACATGATTTGAAGGAACACAAGGCACTCACCGTGGTTATATGTGAAAAAACAAAAAGGTTTTAAAATGAAATACCACTAAGAAAAACATTGAAAAAAAGATAGTCTTTGTTCTTATTTTTAATATTGATAACTCCTCAGTGGCAAGATTTCACATGTTGAAATCATGTTATGTGAACATTAATGTTACAAACATTACTGATTAAAAGTTGCAGATCAAATGTTTCAGTTGATAATCTGTGTTTTCTGGAATAGTATTCATTGCTCTGACCTTGTGTAATACCCATTTAAACAATGATGATTGTATCAGAAGTTGATCACTGTTGATAATATGACTGGCCCTGTAACAGTCTTCTTTACATAACAAAGGTTTTGATATCGACATTTTATCATTGTACCATTATCAGTTATAAAAATAAGAACAAGAGTATATATATTTCCAACTTTTTCTTTGTGATGATTGTTTTACAAACTTTTATGAGTTTTCACATTTCCCTACTATGAAGCCTTTATGCCCCTTTAAACTATACTGATAGCTGCATTATGGCAACTTCAAAGATAAGAATATACAGTTCTAATGAAATTTTCAGTTTATGTTTATGTGAGAGTGAACGAGAAGTTGATAGCATGTTTGAAAGTAGTTGTATAGACTGCAGTAGACTTTAAGTCCCAGTCTTCCAAGTCTTTATAATATGGTGAGCATCTCAACAGTCATTGACTGTCTTATTTGTGTGCAGTTATCCCCCTTTTTTTTACTTAGAAAATACACCTTACCTGATGGACACTTTCATTATGTCTTGGCGGGTCATTACTCTTTGGGTCAGATTTGAAAACGACAATCATGTAGCCATATAAGGCAATAATTGAGTTGTCGAACTGACATGGACGACTGTTAGTCCAAACGCAACATCAGATTACACGCAATCAAAAGATTGTTGATATAATATATGGAGCATGTTTTGTGTACATTCCCGTCAAAATACGTTACACACTGAACTACATGGTATATTCATTTTTATTCACAAAGGAGGGATCTATGAGAAACATTTAAAATTTATTATTTTGATACGAAATAGCTTAAGTACATTTTGAATCGTTATTATATGACGTAGTAGGTCTAGCTGTATAAATAGCCAGCTGGCAGCGAATTCGGCCTCTTTTCATCTTTGTGCTCAAGATACATGGAAGTGATATGATAAGTGACATGAACCTGGACGTACTTATTACAGTAATGGCTGGGCTTACACCTTCGCCATCTGTACTATTGCGTTTGTCGTCCGGTTCATTTTTAGCTCACCTGAGACGAAGTCTCCGGTGGAGCTATAGTCATCACTCGTCGTCCGTCCGTCTGTCCGTCCGTCCGTCAACTTTTTTTTAAACGTCTTCTCCTCTGAAACCATCATACCGAATTGGTTCATATTTGGTGTGGATGTTCCCTAGGTGACTCTCATTCAGATTTGTTCAAATGAGGTCACCAAGTCAAATAGTTTTGATGTCAGGACCATAACTATTTTTCCACATAGTAATTCTTAAAACGACTTCTTTTCTGAAGTTGTCGGGCCGAATGGGTTCATATTTGGTATGAGGGTACCTTGGGTGACTGTGGTTCAGATTTGTTCAAATGAGGTCACTGGGTCAAATGTGGGTGGGGCTATGGACATAAATCTTAAATTTTTTATTTTTTTTTCAATTTAACTTATTTCTCAATTTAACCAAAAAAAATAAATATATATATATATATATTTTATTTTTAATAAATATATTTTTTTTTATTAAATAAAATATTTTATTTTTAAATAAAATAAAAAAAAACTCATTAAAATTTTGAAGAACCTATGACATTACATCTTTGGGAGGGGAGGGGAGGTACCTCTAGTCACTCCACTATATTTGGTTGAAATCAGGGGTTTGGGAGAAATCAGGAACAGACAGATGTACAGAAATGTTCAGTAAATTACTTTAATCCTTGTATTCACTACTACAGCAAGCCACCCATGTGCTCTGATGGATACATGTTTATACAACTGGCAGATGGGTAGATAACAACTGCTATGCCATAGTGCTATCCATCCCCAGAGAGTGTAATTCATGTCATTTGTAATTTAAATGAGATTAATGGTGTTATCAATGAAGCACCCTTGTTGTTTACATTATCACTCAGTGGTCATTAAAATCAGATTAATTTCATTTTCTCCAAGTTTGAATTAAGAGTGTCTGGCATTTGTAGTATGAGGTTCCCAGAGGGTGAATTTATGTTGCTCCACACAGCAGGCTAGCATAACCAAATACACCCTCTGAGAACCTTATTCTGCTTAGGCCTCATCTTCTGGGAAGTATCTAGAGTCTCAAGATCTCATTCTGCTTAGGCCTCATCTTCTGGGAAGTATCTATAGTATCAAATTTACATTGTTGTTAGTTAAATTTCCCTTCTAGGAAGTTTCTATATCCCCTAATTTGCAGAAGATAAAATTCATAATTGAGGGGCCCAATGGGTGAACATCACCAACTTCAACTGGGGAAATTCAATTTTATTCTAGATCTTCCATAGCAGTTGAGGGCCTTATCAGAATGAGGTCCCCAGAGGGTGAATTTAGCGTCACTAAATTCACCCTCTGGGGACCTCATTCTGCAAATGACAGACACACTATCACACTATTTCAAGGCTTGATTGTATAATACATTGTGTTGCTTGAGGCCAGGCATGCACAATGTAGAAACAGACACGCTTTTTGTGATGCTATCCCGCACAGCAGGCTAGCATGACCAAATTCACCCTCTGGAGACCTCATTCTGCTTAGGCCTCATCTTCTGGGAAGTATCTATAGTATCAAATTTATATTGTTTTTAGTTAAATTTCCCTTCTAGGAAGTTTCTATATCCCCTAATTTTCAGAAGATAAAATTCATAAATGAGGTGCTCAATGGGTGAATATCACCAACTTCAACTGGGGAACTTAATTCTTATCCATATCAGATTTGTGAAAATGGGATCACAAAGTCAAATAAGGGCAGAGCAAGAGACTTAACTATTTCACTACATAGTAATTCTTAAAATATGTTTGCAAGAACTAGTTGGCTTATATAGAATGGAATGTTCTTCCTTGACTGCAATTCAGATTTTTTATAATGGGGTCACCTGGTCAAATAGGGGCCAAGCGAAGGACATTTTCCCTCTTAATATGCTTCCTTCACAAGGACCATCAGGTCTATTTTACTGATATTTATGATATGTATGAAGGGTTCTTTGGTGTCTGGGATTCAAATTTATTCAGATGGGGTCACCAGGTTAAATAGGGTGGGACCAGGGACATAACTATATGTCTCTATAGTAATTCTTAAAATGTCTTCTCAAGAGAGTTTGGACTATTTAGCTTACATATAGTATGGAGGAATCAGGAGGATCCTTTAGTGACTGAGATTCAGATTTGTTAAAATGAGGTCAACCTGTCAAGAAATGGCAGGCTATGGGGAGTTAACACTTTTGTGTCCAATAAAATCATCGAAATACCAAATTCATTAAAACATCTACCTTGGAACCACCTGACTGATTGGTCTGACATACATGTATTGTGTTTTGGGTCCATGGATAATTGGGCTTCAAACATGTTTAAATGGTTTTAGAAAAAGGCGCTTGTGAGATTGGAAATTTCCAACAATTGAGAAAGTTTGAGGTGTCGGTTGTGAAATTCCAACCTAAGACTTGGGAGTCTGGAGCCCGGTCGGGAGGGGACTTGTTGAGCTGGAGGAGGGGGGTGATCAGTAGTGTACAGTTGGCAATTTCAAGGTGGATTTTCACCAAGCTACATACTTGAAGTCTCTCTAGCCACATATCCTGTTTAAATCTACTTCTTTTAAAGTGATTATGAAAAGTGCTGACTGTTTTGGTCTCCAGAGTCCCAGTCTTTGCAATCTGGTGAGCGACCCCACAGTCATTGACTGTCTTGTTTCTTTTAACCCATTCCAATTTTTTTTAGCTTGTTGTGAATTCGTTTCTGATTTGGGAAACGACACATAATTCTTAAATTATTAACAGAGTGACAATTGTGGAAAAATTTCCCCACATGATCTTCCGATCGCAAAACGTGGTCTCATAAAACATCAAATTATTTTGACCTTTTGCGAGTAGAACTCTCTTCAAGAACACTATTTATGCGGTCCAATTGCTATATTATCTCTGTTCACGTGGTTCTAGAATGTGAGTATTATTTCGAACCTTCGACCAGTGAGACAAAATTGGATTTGTATCTCTTGTTTGTTTGAAATTGTCACTCACAATTTTGGCTATGATTTTAGAACATTGCTATCTACTTATGTCAATGTGAGGTTGTTTGCTAATCAAAATTTCAAGTTATTTGCTCCCTGCAAATAAGTATCAGGAATTTGAGGGCCAAATTTCGTTTATCTATGAATTAACTCAATTTTGTGTAGTTTGCATGATTCATAGTTCACTTAGGTTGTTTGCCAACAAATAACTTTGGGACAAGTGATCAAATAGCCCGGACACAAGTCATATAGTGACTCATCAGTCACCCATTTTCATGGTCAATTTTGAAGTCTCCTTTCCTGATCCTTATAAAAGGTCCAGCTATTGTTCTTCGGTACCCCCAAGGTCCATGGCTCAGGCTAATCAAATCCCTCATTCTCATTCGACTTTGGGGTGAGGCTCGACACCAGTGTTCGCGCTGTCGGTAGCCAAATTAGCCAATGGCTAATCTTTTTCGAATTTGGCTAATAAAAATTTCATTTGGCTAAACTTTTGGCTAAACTTTTTTTGACCCCAAATGGAGACTGAAAGCATGAATTTTTGGCAAGTGGGTTTTCAATTCTGTGATGTGAACGATCTAGTCCGAAAACATCGTAAGTGGGAATATATCGCCGACTGTATAAAGGGAAACCCGATCGCGGACAGTACAAAGGGAAACCCGTCACTCTGCACGAAACAGCAAACAATCATTATTTTACATTTAATCCGCTAATCCCGCATTGTCTGTCTGGTCACTCACGGGACTCCTGCACAATGCATGTGTATGATGACATTGTATTTATGACGGCCAAGGTTTATGAGCACCAAGTGTAAGACAATAGCTTAATCAGCCAAATGTGAATCACGACAGATATTTGTCGTCAATACCGATACATTCAAAATAATATGCATGCTTTTATGACAGATTGCAATTTGATAATGTCGTAACAATATTAAGTTATTAGTTTCCAGATGTCACTTAAATATTTTCGCAAGAATAATTAATATTTAATGATTTAAAAAAAGATATTGATATAAAACAAAAATTTAATGACATTAAGAAGGACAATCCCTGGTTACCCCCCCCCCCCCCCCCCCCCCCCCACCCCCCCATAAAGATTAATATTTTTTTAATAAATGATATATATAAAATTATTTCTAGTTCATAAAAATTAGTTAAATTATTGTGTATTTTACCTGTGTCTGTTAGATTTGACGTTTTAGTCATTAATTGTGAACCGACCAGAAAACGATTATTTAATTTGGCCATAGTTTTTTTTAATTTGGCTAAAAAACATTTGGCTAAAGTTTTTTTCATTTGGCTAATAAAATTTTCATTTGGCTAAACTTTTGGCTAAAGTTTTTTTCGGTCCAGCGCGAACACTGCTCGACACAATACACATTGTCACCTGGGCACTCCACTGATCCGAGGGCGGGTTCCAGTGTTCACGGCTCTGACCATGTTCTTCCGCTCCTGCTGGAACCTACCTCCGATTTCATCAACCGCCTTTCACAAGCTGGTGGAACGAACAACAATCGTTCAGCACACCCTCGGGTGGAATTGCTGATAAGACCGCTTACCGGGACTCTGCATTGCCTTAACCCTTTCAGTGCCAAGTCCGATTTTTGTATCAACCCATATTTCCTTGATCATTTTTCAAATTTGTTGATTATAATAATGTGATACATTGATGGAAAGAGCTCTTAGCGCAAATCTTCCTCTATGGTAGACTCTCCCTTTGGGCTGATTTTGCTCTGCCTGTCGCTCTTCTATATTCCAACCAGACTGCCAAGCGTCCCTTTTCAGCACTACATTCAGGGTAACTGAAAACACTCGATTGGATAGACAGGCTGTGGAGGTAGTTTACAACTCGGGACTCTCTGGACTTTTCTTCTCGATTGTTTTGATGCCAAAAACATCTTCAGGATTTCTGCAATCCTACTCGGCTGGTTTTGTGTCTGCTTCCAAAATTTGTACGCCAATCTGGCCTGGAACATTATACCATGGTTCATTACTTTTGTTTCGTGTCCATCTCCGTGTTTCTTTTTCCTCCGAATGGGCCTTGTATCGATATTACTTCACTTCAGACAAATGTTAACTCTTTTTTCTTAGTTATTTACTCCACTCTAGGTTGGTATTCAGTACCTATCGTGTATATTTCGTAATTCCGCAGTTCTTCCTTAGTTTCTAACTCCTATAACGCTCACGATGAACTTAGTTACCAGGGATTTTTCCAACCAGTTCGCCACATTTGGGTTTGCACCTTTCATGCCGACAGTATGTCACAAAACTCACAATCATGGCGCTGCGGCTATTAAAATCTGGGTTTTCTTTGCCAGAAATGATGTCTTGGTATATTTCCAATCGTGCTTACGTTTGTCATATCCTCTGGTGTTGAAACGTCGGGATATCTTGGTTCGTACGGTCACATTCCATGGATCAGAGTGGTTTGTGCTTTCTGCATATGACCAACTTGCCCCATGGAGGAGGCGGAACATATGTGTCCATGCATATGAACTTTGGGCGATTTCTACTTAATGGGTTTTCAACTTTGATGGTTTGCCTTACTTCAGGACAAAAGGGGTGGGGGACAAAGATTCTGCCCATTGGGCTCATTCTTCCTCTTTCTCCACTTTACCATGTATCATCAATCAAATCTGCGAATTAGTACCTTCTGGATCCATTTGTTGCTAACCAGCAGGTACAAAAGAATCACTCTTAACCAAAATACAACAATATCTCATTCCTCGCTGCCTCCTCCTATGAGTTGATTCTATCATGTAGTTCAGTTTGTAATGTATCTTTGATGGGAATATAACATTTTCAAATAGAAAATACATATTCCCTAATAAGATACTTACACACTGAACTCACATGTCCCTCCCAAATTGGGATTTCCCTCCCCGCTGCTATGTCACAACCCTTGAATCTTTAAGAGAATGAAAAGAGGCCGAATTCGCTGCCAGCTGGCTATTAATACAGCTAGAGGGCACGTGACCTGCTACGTCATATAATAACGATTCAAAATGTACTTACGCTATTTCGTACCAAAATAATAAATTTTAAACAGGTCTCATAGATCCCTACTTTGTGAATAAAAATATGTATTTTCTATTTGAAAATGTTATATCTCGCATATAGCTATGTGTAAAATACACTGGCTACCTTCATCTGGCTGCAACTGTTGAGTAGCCAAAGTTTTAACTTAACTTTGATGTGATTGCTCTGGTTGTGGGCAGTCGGGCTGTCATACACCCAGTGGTACCCAGTCGGGCTGTCATACACCCAGTGGTACCCATTCGGGCTGTCATACACCCAGTGGTACCCAGTCGGGCTGTCATACACCCAGTGGTACCCAGTCGGGCTGTCATACACCCAGTGGTACCCAGTCGGGCTGTCATACACCCAGTGGTACCCAGTCGGGCTGTCATACACCCAGTGGTACCCAGTAGGTCGGTCTGTCATACACCCAGTCGGGCTGTCATACACCCAGTGGTACCCAGTCGGGCTGTCATACACCCAGTGGTACCCAGTCAGGCTGTCATACACCCAGTAGTACCCACTCGGGCTGTCATACACCCAGTGGTACCCAGTCGGTCTGTCATACACCCAGTCGGGCTGTCATACACCCAGTGGTACCCAGTCGGGCTGTCATACACCCAGTGGTACCCAGTCGGTCTGTCATACACCCAGTGGTACCCAGTAGGGCTGTCATACACCCAGTGGTACCCAGTCGGTCTGTCATACACCCAGTGGTACCCAGTAGGGCTGTCATACACCCAGTGGTACTCAGTCGGGCTGTCATACACCCAGTGGTACACAGTCGGGCTGTCATACACCCAGTGGTACCCAGTGAAAATACACCATATTGGTATACTAGCTATATCAAGAACATATCACCTACCTATACAGAATATTTTCAATTAACTCTAGATATCTAATTCACGGACCTTTCAATAATTTGTTTAGTGAATAGCTGTAACAGTGTTCTCATTTCCTATATTTAGCATTACTTCTGTGAAATGTTGTTTAATGACATCAAATATTTGGGCAACAAATTCATTGTTCAGTAGATGTTCTTCCAACATGCAAAATTATTTGGCGCAGGCCAAGTTTGATTTTGGTCATGGTCCAATTTCATTATTTTCAATTTTGAAATATTCAAAATCGAAGACCATGTGATCATACAATTCTGTCGAAGATTGGAATCATCTATGACATTGATGAAGTCAGGCGACTTATATATACATCACCGATGCATGGATTGGAATATTAGGGCAATGTATATGTACGACACTGGCACTGAATGAGTTAAGAGAATTGTATTTCCGATAACACATAGTCTTGTACTGTCTTGAGTTGTTTCAAAAATTGACGTGTCTATTTTCAGGAGGTTAAAGGTTGCCGAATTTGATTATGGTGCTAAATGTGATCAAATTGCAGCAAATAGCAAAGGATTATCAGGACGAGAAATTGCTAAACTTGGTGTGGCATGGCAGGTTGGTGATAAACTTAATGATTTGACTTATTCCATACCAGTGTTCACGCTGGACCGAAAAAAACTTTAGCCAAAAGTTTAGCCAAATGAAAATTTTATTAGCCAAATGAAAACAACTTTAGCCCAATGTTTTTTGGCCAAATTAAATCATCGTTTTCTGGTCGGTTCACAATTAATGACTAAAATATTTGTTTTAAACTTTATTTGTTATACTCAGAATGAAAACATAATTAAAACAACACAAAAACAACTTTAAAATCAATATTATACGAACATATCATCACATATCACATAACACACAGGCAGATCAATTTATAAAACATTAATATAAAATACGACGGGATTTCACGTCGGACCATGCGCAGAAAGCCCGGTGAAAATCAAATTCAGAAACAGCTGGGCCAACAAGGCAAATTTTCATCAACTGATTCAAGTATTCAACAGATAGTCTATTTCTTAACTTGGTTTTGATAATGTTCCGAGTGGAGAAGGCTCTCTCACAGTCCACGGTAGAAACCTGGCACACAAACGAAGCGTTCCGCTAACTGCCCTACAATTGGAAACAGTTCTCTGTATTTCAATGCACACTGGCAGCCATCGTCTACATCATTTATGTCTTTCTTCGTTTTACAAAACGCACGGAAGGAAATTATTTCATCAGTGAC
The DNA here is from genome assembly GCA_032622095.1 of Siphonodentalium dalli. Lineage (NCBI taxonomy): Eukaryota > Metazoa > Mollusca > Scaphopoda > Gadilida > Siphonodentaliidae > Siphonodentalium > Siphonodentalium dalli. Next base: position 133,963,428 of record CP136064.1, on the reverse strand, counting down.
CACATCCGCAGACAATGTATCGTCTGTCAACTGTGCATACTCTATCTATAACAATGGCTTATTATAGTAAGGTGTTAGGGAGCGTCTCAAAAGTCTTTGCGGAATCCGCAAATATTTTCCGAAACGTCGAGATTTCCGCAACGCTATCGTCTGAATTTTTCCGCAAATGTTCCGAAAAACGCCATGAGTTTTCCGCAAAATTACCGAAACGTTACATAAAGATTTCCGCAAACGCCACGAGTTTTCCGCAAAAATTACCGAAACGTTAAATTGAGTTTTCCGCAAAAATTACCGAAACGTTAAATAAAGAATTCCGCAAACATTCCGCAAAGTCCGTACTAGTACATACGTAACGTCGACATTGCGAAAAGTAACTTTCCGAAAACGTTGAAAATTCATGATTGGGGACTGGACTCCTCGTCGGAAGTAAATTTCGCCGGAATGGACATTTCGCCGAAAGTCATTTTCGACGGAGTGACAGTTCGCCGGAATATTATAATCCCGTAATTAGTCATTAGTGAAGACTGATTGACACAGGTATTATAATCCTGCGAACTGCTAATTAGTCATTAGTGAAGACTGTTTGACATAGGTACTATGAAAACAAACTTCGGGCTTCCTTCCTGGCACGTGTGATTATTACCATCATTTGTGTTTTACCGACAATACTGTTACCTGAGGTGTGTTCATATTACAATTCACCCGAAGCCATTCTTCCTTCCTAGCACGTGTGATTATTACCATCATTTGTGTTTTACCGACAATATACTGTTACCTGAGGTGTGTTCATATTACATATTACAATTCACCCGAAGCCATTGGTGATCATTGTTTACTTACATATTCCTTTTTGATTTTTGATTTTTTTTTTTTGTTGATTTTTTTTTTTTTTGTATTCGTTCATTTGTTCATTGCAATTGTGTAAACGTTTAAAATATATTGTAACAGCTCTTCGTTAACGGAGGAAATAAAGGATATATATATAGGCCTATGTTGTTTTAGCGGTGGTGATCCGTATATAGTAACTAGGTTGTTTTAGCGACTTTCATATGGTATATATATCACTGGCTTTACAACATTTACCATATCCACCCAAGATGGATAGAACTACGAATGTTGAGTTGTGTAGGCTATTGGTTGTCATAAAACTGTGTATGCGCACAATAATGCAATAACTTGCGATAAATGTCAGAAATTTTCAATTGTCCCACAATACACCCACATATAAGTAAATTTATTTCGGCGATTTTTTTTAACAGTCGTCTATTCCGGCGAAAAGTCGTATATCTCGGCGAAATGTCTTAAATTGCGGCGAATAGTCCCGACCTTCCGTGAAGTTGTCGTCAGTTTCCGGCGAACTGTCCCAAATCTCGGCGAAGTGTCCGGAAAATTGTTGCGGCGAAATATACTTCCGCAAATCGTCACGTCGCAATTAAATCTCGAGACAAGACGCATCACAAACGGGAACCTGACACACAAGGCATTAAAGGGATTGTTAATCAGCACTGTAAATATAATTGCTCGAATCAACAAACAAACGTGCTATATTTTAATATGATCATTCAACACACTGTATCCACAGTTTTATTATAAACTCTTCTATCATTACGATGGTTTTATCAGAATAGTTTTACTATTATCGTTTATATACCCAATATACTGGGGTGCTTCTCACCTAAATGAGGGATTTCCATAACAAGCAATTAGCTACCACGCTGGACAAAACAAGTGTCCACTTAACCGCGGTGCGGTTTGTGTTTCCACCGCGGCCGAACTTCAACAACATCGCGGCCACACCGGCTAACTGCAGTTAATGGTCCGCGGTCTAATTGTCGTTCGGCCGCGATGTAGGCCTATACTTGCCGTCCGGCCGCGGTATACTTGCCGTTCGACCGCGGTATACTTGCCGTTCGACCGCGGTATACTTGCCTTTCGGTCACAGTGTACTTGCCGTTTTTAGAATGTGTTGAAAAACACAAAGAGGGCACTATAAATGTGGTTTGATTGAGCCCATTGTTTAGCCAGACGATCTATTCAGTGTGTTAAATTGGCGATCTGCTACGTCAGGCGACAAGGTGTGATAATCTTATAAGTATATAGTCGACGTCCTACCGGTATACTAAATTAAATTACACTAATTTAAACTATAATTATTTGGTTTGAAATTACATTGACTACATCCGTCCATGTGGGTCTCCTTTTGGAATTTACTGCCAGCCAGAATTTTCTTCACAATAAAAAATAAAGAGCGTTTGTGCGTGGTAAGGTATGTTTCGCCGCGAACATTTTATGAACCAACGGGGCTTGTTACATGAGCCGGGACAACTCGGCTAGCCGAGTCAACTCGGTCTGCCAGGACAACTCGGTCGCGCTGTTAAATGAGTCGAGACAACTCGGTCAACCCATCGACGTATATTTTTAATATAGATCGATGGTCAACCGGGACAACTCGGTTGACGTGCACAAAACTAGCTGTCAATCACCGAGTCACGGCGTAATGTGGGTGGTCATTAGACGTCACTCACATGACGCGAACATTCTATTGGCTGACGTCATGAAAGTAACAACGAATCGTGTAACGTTCCATATCTAGCCGGGATGACTCGCTGTTAGCATAGACTAAAAACCCTTCCTTCATCTATGCTGTTACATGGACCAAGTTGTCCCGGCTAACAGAGTTGTCCCGGCTATTCAATTCAATTAAGTTTATTCTGGTCGTCAATTATAGACATTACAGAAGAGTTGTATACATAAATACAATATATATGATTTCGGGAGTTAAATAGAGCGGCTAATTATAAGTGTTTGGTCTCTGATAGAAGTCGGGTTTCAGATATTTTATTCTTAGTTTGCCAAGTTCCCTACAATTCAGTACCATGTGGTATTCATCGCCGATTTCGAGATTACAGAGAGTGCAGAATCTGTCCGAATAATCCGTAGGCCTATTCGTCCAAGCGCCGAGTTCTTTTTGGCAGTTTGTGGTTTCTAGTGCGGAAAGCTAAATTATTGTGAACTGCTCTATTATCATCAGGGGATATAGGTAATTCTCTCGTTCAAATTTGACTTTATAATCCTGCAAAATGCGAATCTGCTTGTACAGCGCGCGGTGTATTATGGGAATTGGTGAAATCGAGCATTGTTGACCACCATTCTTGAATGTGTGTTCAAATCTTTTCAATAGTTACTATAAAGACAAAGTCGCGGGGCATCGTGCCAGTGGACTTTTGATTAAACTTGAATGAGAATATCGCCGAGAAAGTGACATACAATCATGTTCACTCAAACAACGGTATACGATGTAGCAAATCATGTTCATTGCTACACAGTCCTCGTGCTGACGTAATTCGCTGCACCTGGCATTTGAGAGATACAGATGCGCGCAAAAATAACGGCGATTAACAAGTTCCCAATCAGGGGTTTTATTCACTTTTTTTGTGGCAATGTTCGTAAGATTACTACTGTAAATGGGCATATAATAGGTTTACCTCTTAATGATATAAATATATGAATAATATGATATAGGTCATCAACTGACCACATTGGTAATATTTATTGTCTTGTCAAAGTTACCCAAGTGTGTCAGTGTATGACCTGCTTATACTGAGATTTGTACTGAATTTCTACCCATGCCGTTTCTGACGGAATTATTAATTGAAGGTCACATTAATTTTCGCAGTTGAATTCACACAACATGGACATGTCTTCCAATGCAAATCGCCTGTGTAAACGTTACAGTTGCAAATATAGTTGGGTGTGACTTAATAATGCAGTATTGGGAACAATACGTATTTATCTGGCTGAAGATACATTTATAGAATGTTGGTCTATTTTTCAATTTAAAAAAAATCAAGTGTAGCCGTATTAAAGAAAACAACATTCATTTACAGCTACTTATAACTAGTAGCCCATATAGGCCTATGCACGTGTACACTTGTCAGTTAAATATGACTGCTTCGCGTATAACCTTTGCACTGGAGATTTGTATCGAAATTTCCTGCGCTCTTTTAATGTTTACTGTCCATCAGGATTCATGAAAAAACTACGGAACGCTCTTTATTAAATTGTTAGGAGTAAAGCCGAATTAAAGCCGGGACCTAATGTATCTAAAAATGTAATATGCAAATAAGTGTTTCGGAAGATAAAAAAAATATGTCATTCTATGGCGATAACTAGATTCGAAAATTGGCAGTATTATATACTATTACGACTGTATTAGGTTCCCCTACTTGCGAAAAGTTGGGGGGGGGGTCCACAATAGGCAACATATATCATATATTTAAGTGAAATATAAAGGATGCATGCAGTCACACCTCATCGCATATTCTGGTCGTTAGCTAACGAAAACGGAATCCACAAAAGACATGCACTTTGCATGGGCAGAGCTCGATTTAACCAATCAGTGGTAACTCCATTCAGACTGAGATAGAGGCCGGGTGGGAACAATACCTGAAATACTATGATTGACGTCGGTGTTTGTTTGTTGTCTAACCAATCGCAATGCGACTATTAATGAAAGAAGTCAGTAGGCCTACACGCATTGCACAGACTTCAATGGGGAGGACAGTGTTGACATTGCAAACAGTGTCAAACTGACATCATTGCTATAATTAACTAGGTCAGCCGTGAACTTTTCCAGTGTCATGGAACTTGTTATACATGTAGCGATAATTGCGCACTCTCGTGTCAAATATATATGAGTACATGTCAGGAGGTTTATATAGGGTACCGGTACTCACTCCCTGCATGCCATATATATACACATGATTCGTGCTTGTGAATTAAAACACGTTTTGACTATATAGCTGTGGCAATGAATGCTTGATGAAGCCATACCAAGATTCGTCAAGGAAAAGTGTTTTAATTGCTGTATTGTTTTTATTAAGTTAATAAACACTGTAAACCTAATAAATAAACGAACCCAATAGCAATAGACCTATATACTCTAGTATGCGGTGATGTTTACGATTTTACCGGCCCGACACCCATGAATATATTCCGCAAATTTTCCGGAACGAGGTCCGCATGCATTCAAATTCCGATAACGTTAGGGTGAATTCCGCAATTATTTCCGCAAATTCCGAAAGAGAAAACTAAAATTCCGATAACGTTGGGGTGAATTCCGCAATTATTTCCGCAAATTCCGAAAGAGGAAACTAAAATTCCGATAACGTTGGGTTGAATTCCGCAATTATTTCCGCAAATTCCGAAAACGTCGGACGTATTCCGAAAAAAATCCGCAAACGTCGTCTTCTTTTCCGCAAACCTTAGCGCTATTTTCCGAAAGAAGGAACGTAATTACCGAAAAATTTCCGCAAACAGTTTTCCGCAAAGTGTTCATAACGTCATTTGTTTTCGGAAAATACTTTCGGAATTCCGCAAAGACTTTTGAGACGCTCCCTTAACTGGTGAATATCTATTGTATTCAAATCTTTTATGAAGTTAAGCCAGGGATACATTTAATGACACACATTGCGTAACCACTGAGTTAAGAACTGCTCTTCTATCACGAACAAAGCAGACGGCTTAATTAATTACATAACCAGTATACAGCTTATACGTTTTGATGATTAGGCTAAATGTTAAATGTCTGATCCTCATTTCCATACATTATCTCTTCTATATATATTTGTATATTTGTATCATCTGTATATTATGTTAGATTTGGAAATAAAAATATGTTTACACTAAATGTTAGAGCTTACCTTTTGCTGTCTCGTGAAGTTTGATCACGTGCAGTTTCAATGTTGTGCAGCCAGCTACGAAAAGATTACTCACGCCAGCCTGAATGCACACACTACAGAACATCACACCCTTCCCATTGTCATACGTCAACCAAGGTCTGTTCATCGTCCACACGTCTCTAAAAGCACGTTTCGTCAACGGAGAGCCCAATGTCTGAACATCAGAAGTCTTTTTAGGCGTCAGTAAATTAATGTCATTCGGTCTCGTCGTATTCAGTAGTGCTTCGTCAGGTTCGTTCGTCTGTTCAGTAACTTCCTCACATCTACTAACGTCATTTCGTATGTCAGTTAGAGGACACTCAGTCTGTGGTATAGAAGGCAATGTCTGTCTTTGTCCGAAAAAGTCAGTCAGTTTTTTTGTCTTCGCCGGGCGTTCTGATGTGGCATTCGGTAGCTTGCGTCTATTACTCATTGTGGAAATTGTGAATGATGGATACTATTCCGATCCGCCTATTTATTGGACATTACAAAAACACCTTAAAACAGCAGCGGTATCACTAGTTAATCACCTATTCATTGTGCTCACTGATGACAACTCTCTTCAAAGCATACATGTTTCGTATTGTTTACATAGTCGGTGTCATCGACGGCGTATAAACAAAAAATCACTCTTTAAAACAACAGCGTCACCACTAGGTATTCACCTATTAATTGTGCTCACTGATAACAACTCTCTTCAAAGCATATATATAAACAAAAATACTGATCAGATGTCAATCAGTTGTATAATGTTCCCTTTGTACAGCCGCCACACGGAACGATATTTCATAAGTACGAAAATAACGAAATACCGGTACTTTCGTCACCTAACTTCATCTTGAATGTCGATCTATTGAGCGCTTTTATTAATTAGCTTTCTGAGTCCATGATTTCCATCACCATTTTGGGTCAAAAAAAGATTAGCCAAAAGTTTAGCCAAATGAAATTTTTATTAGCCAAATTCGAAAAAGATTAGCCATTGGCTAATTTGGCTACCGACAGCGTGAACACTGTTCCATACCCACAATAACCACTCAAAACTGAAATTTGGTGTTGAGTAATTACTTTATTTGCCATAGATTCATTTGTAGGAATGTTCAGCAAATAAGTTTGACAAACAGCCTTAAAATAATTGTTGAACATTCCTATAAATGTAGTGCTAGTGCTTTTTGCCTGTTGTATGATCTGACCATCCTTGCAAATAAAATATTGTCTATTTCGTTGTAAACCTTTATTTTACACCCGGCAGAGAGGGGAGTGAATGGCTCAAAGACTCTTTGCAATATATATGAGCTATAACTTTCACTAACTATATGAAGTATAACAATAACAATAGCTCAAAACAACATATTTACAATTATGTACACTGAAAACATATATGGACGGAAGCAATTTATATGTGGTATTATGTATAAAAAACTGTACAGGAAGTGGGCGAGCCATGAAGACCGCCCACCCCTGAGACAGATAATTATACACCAAATTATACATGTATATTACAAAGATAGTCAAGGTACATGGTGATAGTCCAGATTATGAAAAACCAAATGGTTACTGAGAAACATCGGTCCTGATACAAATTTTGAGAATGAGACATAGTATATCAAGGATAACCAATAGTGGAGCAGGGGAGGTGGTGTGTTTTATGAATGGGAGAACCAATTCAGTAATAAGATGGTTAAATATTGGGGATTAGAAAGGTTCAAATCTACTTCCGTATTGTCAGAGAGAGATTCTAACTATAAGGTTTGCGATGTATGCTATGTTAACGTATAACGATAAGTGACGATAAACAATGCAATATTCATGAACGCCTTGCCTTTACAGTCTTGCATGAGTACAGTTCAAGTATATTTTTGTGAGTATGGTATTGTGTCATGTGGCTTGTCATAGCCCACACCTAAACTGTTCATATTTCTTTTGCAGCCATATGATTCATATTCAATGAGGTCATATATACAGCAAAGCACAGTTTGTGTTTTATGTAAAGTCTCCATGCATGCAGCTTGAACTATAGACATTTCTTCAGCACAACTGTTTCACCATTGAATAATATGGTAGAATATGAGCTACATTAAGTAGTATTGATGCAGACCTGTTTTCAGCTCAAGCCTATACCATTGATAATATATGTAACTCTTCAACATTGATAATTCAACAAATGGGCCCCAAGTCTCTTGTCATTGTTTACTGTTGTATTATTGCTCTCACATTCTTGAAATGTTCTCTGAAATGAAAACAAAAAGAATTCTCAAACTAACATATTATATCTTAAAATTGATTTTGTATTTAGACTAGATGTGTTTTTATTCAATTGATTTTATTCAATGCGTATTACTCTTTCGACAGGCAAAGGCTTATGCTTCTGAGGATGGTGTGTTAACAGAACAAATGATCGATGAAATCGTAGACAATGCTGTGAAACAACATGCCAAGAAAATCCACTGGAAAGAGGCGGAAGAGATGAGGCGTGGGAAGCAGGACCCAGTGTATAAATCTATAAAGGATGCAGCTACACATATCGCATCCTCATCTCCAAGCTGATGATGGATGTTCTTAGGAACAGATAGATTCATTACATTCATCACACAGCCGAAACTGTTACCACAAGTATGCATGAAATTGGGATGGCATTATTTAGGACAGGATATATTCTATTCAACATCGTGACTTGTATGCAATAAATCAAAAAGTGGTAAATGATGAAATATTTGTACCTTGTTGTACCAATGACAATCCTGGCTCTGTTGCAATGAATATGACGTGAGACTGTTGGTGGGTTATTTCAGACAGAGAGAGAGAGAGAGAGTGGTATGCATGAATGGACGATATTGTTGAGTATTGCCCATTTAAATCACATTTAATGACCAGGGTAGGGTTCAGATAAAAGCGGCAATCACTTAAATGGTCTCAGACCCTAAACAACAAACATGCAATCATTTATAACAAATAGATGAATGATGACAACAAAACAAAATGTCCTGGTGAATAACACTGTCAAAATAAATGAAATGATAAACAGGCCCCTAACACAAAATCTATACCACCACTCTCATATATATACTTGTACTTTAATTATTGATCAAATTGACCTAGTTTATCTTTAAAAAGTATTCAGAGCTGAATTCAGATCGACTTGCATGTAAGGTGTGTGGTACAGATCTTGTGTCAGAGGCCTGTGTTTGAGCTTGGACATGCAGACAGATAAGTATGATACAATACTTATCATGTGACACATACATCAATATTATAGAACAGGACAAATTACTTACCTACTGATGCCTATCTGATAAATAATGATTATCTCTGTGGGTCAAGTATAGTTAGAAAATGCATAAATTTACAATGAATCAGTCTATTGTAAAACTAGATAAGGTTAGATTAGTTATCTGATATCTATTGTAAAACTAGATAAGGTTAGATTAGTTATCTGATACTGGCCGCCAAAATAGAAGAATAGAAATAAAGACATATACTTTTTAATTATATAGAATGTGCGAGACCTTCAAAGGAACCTTGCCACTATTAAAATAATGTCTTCCAATGAATGAAATGCACGATCTAATCCTAACATATGTCTTTTTCTGAATGATGCCTTCACTTGAGAACAACCCAACCATGGTTGCCAATAGGTACTTTGGTTTCATTGTGTGACGTCATTTATGAAATTACAACATGCGAGTAATATGGCTGATTAGTGAGTTCTCTAATTAATTACCACACACATACTATGGTGTACCGTGTATACATATAAGCCTACAACGTTAGCCGGCCCAGTAGTCAAACATACATGTCTACATTCGTTCCACTCTGTATTCCGTCTTTTAAAAAATCCTCCCTTTGCGACTTGCTGAAAACCGCCACAGACAACAACTTAATTGTAAATGTCGTTGCGATTTTTATTTTCGTTGTTTGACTAAACCTTGAACTTAACGAATAATTGATGATGGAACTCCACTAAACAAAAGTTATTTGCAGTATAAAAGTCCACTCAATGAGTATCGATACCGACCCAGTTTGCGGTACTGAACATCAGTACGCAACCGGTACCGAAAGTTGTGGTACCGTCAGTACTTTGGTAACCCTGAACCCAACTCCAACCGTAACATTAGAGATTCTAAAATGTTAAATTTGAGACTAAACTAACTTTAATTATACTAATCGGTTAACCACTTACATTAGTTGGGATCTAAGACTCTATAAGTTCTTATCAATTGCATATGTCTTTCCACACACATTTCTGATAACTTTTTATTTACATTGATAACCTTCTCACCAAATAATGGCAGACATAATTATCTTTGCAGGGATTGCTTCCCGAGTTCAAGCAATGAGGGTTGAGAAGGCTTTACTAACGGTATCCTCTGATGTCGACTCCATGTTGTTTGTGCCAACATGATAAATGATATGAGTTTATGAATTTAAAGGTTTACCTTTCAACTTTTTGCTTTGAACAGCCAGTCTCTTTATGTTGATTCCTCGAAAGATCATGACTTCAAGAATACGAATAAAGTAACTGAAAAACATAAAATGGAGTTACTATGCAAAGACTGTAGTAATATGATCCCTCATTTGCTTAGTTTTTATACGCCCTTTTTGAAAAAAGGTTGTATTATGTAATCAGTCTGTCTGCCGTCTGTCCGTCCGTCCGTCCGTCTATCTAGCCGTCCGTCCGTTAACATTTTTGGTTTCCGATCGATAACTCCAGTTTGGATTATTTGATCTGAACCAAAGTTGGTATGTGTATTTCCCAGCTAAAGATACAGGCCAAGTTCGAATATGGGTTCCGTCCAATTATTTTTACATGAGTTACGGCCCTTTTTGAACTTAGGATTTGACTGTCTGTTAATATTTTTGGTTTCCGACCGATAACTCCAGTTTGGATTATTTGATCTGAACCAAAGTTGGTATGTGTATTTCCCAGCTAAAACTACAGGCCAAGTTCGAATATGGGTTCCGCCCAATTATTTTTACATGAGTTACGGCCCTTTTTCGACTTAGAATTTGACCATCTGTTAACATTTTTGGATTATTTGAACCGAACCACAGTTGGTATTGTATTTCGCAGCTAACGATACCGGCCAAGTTCGAGTATGGGTTCCGTCCAGTTATTTTAGTGTGAGTTACAGCCCTTTTTCGACTTAGAATTTGACCAATTTCATAACATTTCGGTTTCCGACCGATAACTCCAGTTTTGATTATTTGATCTGAACCAAAGTTGGTATGTGTATTTCCCAGCTAAAACTACAGGCCAAGTTCGCCAGTTTGGATTATTTGATCTGAACCAAAGTTGGTATGTGTATTTCCCAGCTAAAACTATAGGCCAAGTTCGAATATGGGTTCCGCCCAATTATTTTTACATGAGTTACGGCCCTTTTTCGACTTAGAATTTGACCATCTGTTAACATTTTTGGATTATTTGAACCGAACCACAGTTGGTATTGTATTTCGCAGCTAACGATACCGGCCAAGTTCGAGTATGGGTTCCGTCCAGTTATTTTAGTGTGAGTTACAGCACTTTTTCGACTTAGAATTTGACCAATTTCATAACATTTCGGTTTCCGACCGAAAACTCCAGTTTTGATTATTTGATCTGAACCAAAGCTGGTATGTGTATTTCCCGGCTAAAACTACAGGCCAAGTTCGAATATAGGTTCTGTCTAATTATTTTCACATGAGTTACAGCCATTTTTCGACTTAGAATTTGACCGCATTTTGGCATTGAAATTAGGGGTATATCAGATATTCTTCAAATGTAAGCCCAAAGTATTATTTTATTTTGCTGTAGTACAATTCGAAATGGCTAAAGGGCGTATTTTGCCACACCCTAGCGATGCTCTTGTTAAAAATTTGTCTTGTACCATGTAACTTAAATATTTCTAATAAGCATAACTTGACCATTCACCCATCAACTGAATCAATTCACCTGGCACTTGTGCCTGAAAGGCCCAAGTGGCCCCCCTCTCATATGGGTTAATTATGGGTTAACCCATAAAACAATGAATGCAGGATTGGTGACTCTTCCCCCCCCCCCCCCACCCCCTAGTACTAGATTTATCATATTTCTATAAGCTGCCACTGAGCACAATCTTGAGTCTGGGATAGATAGCACTGGCATTCTAAAAATATTTTTTGTCCAAATTGAATAGTTTTTGACCATTTAATAACAACAGAACTCCTTCTGATTGCAAAATATCTCCCCAAGTAAGCTGGCGACCCAAATCATACTTGGATAATGAGATCCCACCCACCACCCCATCCCGCCACCCATAGTATCTTATGCGCCACAGGCGCCCGTATAGAGGCTACAGCCCACATAAATAAGTAGTATAATGAGATCCCACCCACCACCCCATCCCGCCACCCATAGTATCTTATGCGCCACAGGTGCCCGTATAGAGGCTACAGCCCACATAAATAAGTAGTATAATATTAAGTCTCCTCAAGGTGAGTTTAATTTCATGAGCTTCAAATTGCTTGGAATTAAGTCCTAACTTTATATACAAGGCCTTAACTCCACTCAAGCAGTTTCTAATAGAATCAATTGATTTGAATGATCGACTGAGAAACTATATAATATTGTAAAGTTTCTTTCTTAGCCGGAAGTGCTTCGATCGTGAAGTATTCACAGAACAGAAAGGATGACTTCCACTGAATTTTATAGTTTATGTTTGTGCCTTCGGAAAATGCATTAACGACTGACTTCTGTGTGTCTATCTTCAATGGCATTTAAACTCTAGGTCTAGAAAGAAAATCATCAATTATGCGAAAAGGAGAAAATTTCCTTCATGACTTTATCTTTGGTAGCCATATGAAATTCCCTTTTGTGGTGAGGATTTTCATTCCACCTGCTCAAATTATCTGGGAACCTGTTCTCAATGCCGACTATATGCTTGGTACGGACCTCAAATTGCCACAAAGAGGCTATATAACAGATCTCCCTGAGACACAATTGCAAAAATTTATTCTTAGTTGCCCCTTTATTAACCACAGCCACTGAAGGAGCATTATCATATTTGAAAAGAATTCTTCTCCCAGTTAACTTTTCTCCACCCACAATTTCTAAGAAATCACTATTGTCAACATCTCAACTTCTCAAGTACATCGATATGAAATATTTGTAGCAATTATAATAGACTACTTTTCAAATCAAATCAAATTTACATGTCTATCTCTAGCTAGTTAGAACAAAAGTGACACAGGTGAGAAATATTGGTGCTCAAATATTTTCGCACTCTTTGTATGAATCGACCAATGAATTCGATGAGCTTCCAGTGAGTAGATTCATAACCACTGAACTAATTAAACCTGGGCATTAGGTTATGTGTAAACAAATAAGGCTGATGCAGCAATACAAAAACTGAGAGTAATCAGATTCCTTTATGGTTGATATATGGATCTATGGATGTCAAGTTCCAATCTTGAGTCCAGTTTTCTGGTTATTTTATAAACCCCCCTTTTTTTTTTAAAGGGGGGTATACTGTTTTGCACCTGTCCGTCCGTCTGTCCGTCCGATGTCTATTCATGTCATAACTTGTAGTCATAACAGTAGTGCTTGGATCTCAATAAAATTAGGTAAGGATGTTCACTACTATGAGGACATTAAATAGAGGGTTCCATCATTTTGTTCCGGTTTTCCATTCTAGAGTTATTTATCTTTGTTTTATCTGGAAATGTTGATTTTTGGTCAGTCTGGTGTCTGTTCATGTCATAACTTCAACAGTTGCGCTGGGATAGCAATGAAATTTGGTATGGATGTTCACTACTATGAGGATATTAAATAGAGGGTTCCATCGTTTTGTTCAGATTTTCCATTCTAGAGTTATTCATCTTTGTTTAATATCTGGAAATGTTGGCTCTTTGGTCCATCCGATGTCTGTTCAGGTCATAACTTGAACAGTAATGCTCGGATCTCAATGAAATTTTGTACGGATGTTCACCACTATGAGCACATTTAATGGCACATTCAACTGTTTTGTTTTGGTTGTTTGTTCTATAGTTATTCATCTTTGTTTATATGGAAATGCTGATTTTTTGGTCCATCTGTCTGAGTATATCAGTCATAAGTTATAGATATGCCCACACACAAGGGGGTATGCACTGGACGACAGTCCATCTCTTGTTAATGATGGATCATCTGTTATCTGTTGGTAAAGAACTTATACTGTTACAAATGTTGTGGAACAGTTATTCGTTGATGTAGCAAATTGTGTAAGTCAGAATGGTCCTCAATGAATCAATTATTATTAGCTTTGATATTGATCACATTGGTTAATCAGTTTTGATGTTGAAAACTTTTAGTGCAATTGGCCTCCAATGGCATATAAATTAAATTTGTAAGTACATTGAATGAATGATGCCTGTGAGAACTGTTATGTGTGAAAATTTGTTGGTGAAATTGTTTTACTTATGTATTTGTTTTAGTCTTAAGAGAGAAAATTTAATAAAGCAGTTAATGTCTGATGTACTGGAGTTCTTCTATTTGTTATCGCGATGGCCACTCCCACTATGGTTAGTCAAGTAATGCGACCAGCTCATGGTTAGAACCCCCAACTCTAATTTTTTGAAAATAATTTTTTCCCAACCGCAATTATTTTTTTGTCCAAATTGAACTTTTTCGTGGTTTGTTTTGCGTCTTCTTGCTACTTACAAAACAATTTTAAACAAAAGTGAATTGTGAAAATATTATTTATTACATTAAACCAAGACTCCCGCCATGGATTAACTATGCATTTTTTGGTTAACTATATCCATCTCTGGGTGTAATGATGAGATGCCAAGTCGCTACATCATGATTTATTGTGTTTATTTTAAACATATCAACATATAATTTACATAGTCAACTAAACGAACAGTGAGAGTGAGTACACTCCAGTTTAACTTTTTTTGTTTTTATTTGCCCCTTTTCAACTAAATATTTGTCCATCCATGCAGAGATTCCAGATGATAACTTTATATTGGGTTATCGGATTGAGTTTATGAGTGCAGAATACAGGTCAGGTTTGAATATGGATTCGGTCCGCCCATTGTTGCCAGAGTTATGGCCCCTTGTTTACTTAGAATTTTGTCATTTTGAGGTTTCCAGATGATAACTTTAGTTTATGTGATCGGATCGGATGGTATGTCAGGTTAACAGCTCCAAATACAGGTCAAGTTCGAATATCGGTTTTGGTCTGCCCATTTTGGCCGGAGTTATGGTCATTGTCGACTTAAAATTTGCAGATTATTTTGGTTTCCGGATGATAACTTTTAGTTATGAGTTATCTTATTGTTTTTAAATTCAACTGAATCTCTTGATATTTGGTCCGTCAACAATTTCCTTTGGCTCACCCTATCCTCATCCATCATCTGATTATCACCAAACTTCATATGGGAGTCATCGAAAGTTCGTTAAAAAAATATGGCCACCAGCAGCCATTTTGGATTTCAAATTAGAATCTATCGGCACACCCTGCATTTATTGGAGAAATGTTTTGAAACTTTACAGGCATGATTAGGAAGAAAAACATGGCTGCTGGGAACCATTTTGAATTTTACTGCATGACTAAATCCTTTGGCACAACCTACAGGCCACATCCCTGATCTTTTGGTGACCTCTAGATAGGTTCCATCGATTATTTCTGAAATTTTTAAATGAAAGTGTCCATGACGCTGTAGCTCAACTTGGCTGCTGGTGGCCATGTTTTTTGCCAAATGACCCCGAAATGACTCGTTAACATTTACCTGTCAATATCAACAGCCATGACAGATTTCATATGTTCACTTGTCATCAGTGCCGAAGTATTTAGTAAAATCCAAGATGGCTGCTGGATGCCATGTTTAATGGCGGAATGACTCCAAAGTGACTCGTTCTCATCTACATGTCAATATTAACATCCATGATGATCAGACAAACACTCCGGCTTGTAGCCCGTGCTAATGGATTGAATTTTGAAATCCAAGATGACTGCTAGCAGCCATGTTTTTTTTTGCCGAATCACCCCAATATGACTCGTTCCCATTTACATGTCAATGGCCATGGCATAATGATCCGACCAAACGTATGACATGCAGCCCATGCCGAAGGATTTAGTCATGCAAAGAGTAAAATCCAAGATGACTGCCGGCAGCCATGTTTTTTTTTCTGAATCACTTCAAAATGACTCATTCCCATCTACATTGTCAATATTACAATCCATGATCAATTTCATAATGATCCGACCAAAGGTACCAACCTCAAGCCCATGCCAAAGTCATTTAGTCATGCAAAGAGTAAACTCCTAGACGGCTGCCAAGATGACTCGTTCCTATCTACATGTGAATGTCAACAGCCGTGACAAATTTCTTGATGATATGACCAAAGGTACGACATGAAGCCCGTGCCAAACGATTTAGTAATACAAAGAGTAAAATCCAAGATGGCTGCCAGTGGCCATGTTTTTTGGCCGAATGACCCCAAAATGACTCTTTCCATCTACATGTCAATGGCATGCCCATGTCAATGTTAACATCCATGACAAATTTCATGATGATCAGACAAAGAATATGACCTGTAGCCCATGCTAATGGATTGCATTTTGAAATCCAAGATAGCCATCAGCAGCAATGTTTTTTTGGCCGAATGACCCCAAAATGACTCATTCCCATCTACATGTCAATGTTATCATCCAGGATCAATTACATAATGATCCGACCAAAGGTACAACCTCTAGCCCGTGACAAAGGATATAGTCATGCAAAAGAGTAAAATCCAAGATGGCTGCCAGCGGCCATGATGTTTGGCTGAATGACCCTAAAATGACTTGTTCGCATCTATATGTCAATATTAACATCCCCGACAAATTTCATGATGATCAGACGAATACTCAGGCCTGTAGCCGTGTTAATGGATTGAATTTTGAAATCCAAGATTGCTGCTGGTGGCCATGTTTTTTTTGCCGAATGGCCCCTAAATGACTCGTTCCGTTCTACATATCAATGTCAACAGCCATGACAAATTTCATAATGATCCTACCAAAGGTACGACTTGTAGCCCGTGCCAAACGATTTAGTCATGCAAAGAGTCAAATCCAAGATGGCTGCCGGTGGCCATTTTTAATGCCAAATGACTCCAAAATGACTCGTTCTCATCTACATGTCAATATTAACATCCATGATGATCAGACAAACACTCCGGCTTGTAGCCCGTGCTAATGGATTGAATTTTGAAATCCAAGATGACTGCTAGCAGCCATGTTTTTTTTTGCCGAATCACCCCAATATGACTCGTTCCCATTTACATGTCAATGGCCATGGCATAATGATCCGACCAAACGTATGACATGCAGCCCATGCCGAAGGATTTAGTCATGCAAAGAGTAAAATCCAAGATGACTGCCGGCAGCCATGTTTTTTTTTCTGAATCACTTCAAAATGACTCATTCCCATCTACATTGTCAATATTACAATCCATGATCAATTTCATAATGATCCGACCAAAGGTACCAACCTCAAGCCCATGCCAAAGTCATTTAGTCATGCAAAGAGTAAACTCCTAGACGGCTGCCAAGATGACTCGTTCCTATCTACATGTGAATGTCAACAGCCGTGACAAATTTCTTGATGATATGACCAAAGGTACGACATGAAGCCCGTGCCAAACGATTTAGTAATACAAAGAGTAAAATCCAAGATGGCTGCCAGTGGCCATGTTTTTTGGCCGAATGACCCCAAAATGACTCTTTCCATCTACATGTCAATGGCATGCCCATGTCAATGTTAACATCCATGACAAATTTCATGATGATCAGACAAAGAATATGACCTGTAGCCCATGCTAATGGATTGCATTTTGAAATCCAAGATAGCCATCAGCAGCAATGTTTTTTTGGCCGAATGACCCCAAAATGACTCATTCCCATCTACATGTCAATGTTATCATCCAGGATCAATTACATAATGATCCGACCAAAGGTACAACCTCTAGCCCGTGACAAAGGATATAGTCATGCAAAAGAGTAAAATCCAAGATGGCTGCCAGCGGCCATGATGTTTGGCTGAATGACCCTAAAATGACTTGTTCGCATCTATATGTCAATATTAACATCCCCGACAAATTTCATGATGATCAGACGAATACTCAGGCCTGTAGCCGTGTTAATGGATTGAATTTTGAAATCCAAGATTGCTGCTGGTGGCCATGTTTTTTTTGCCGAATGGCCCCTAAATGACTCGTTCCGTTCTACATATCAATGTCAACAGCCATGACAAATTTCATAATGATCCTACCAAAGGTACGACTTGTAGCCCGTGCCAAACGATTTAGTCATGCAAAGAGTCAAATCCAAGATGGCTGCCGGTGGCCATTTTTAATGCCAAATGACTCCAAAATGACTCGTTCCCTACATGTCAATGATAACATCGAGGACAAATTTCATGATGATCCAACCAAAGCTACGACCTGTAGTGTGTCGGGGTGGGTTCAGATTTGGCAAATTCCACCGAAAATCAAATGGGGAAAATTACTCGACGAGTGGATGTGATTAGTGGTATCTACACACAAGATTAGTATGCTTTTCAAAGTTTCAGAGTGGACGGTTTAACCCTGGTAGCGTGTAACGTTGTTAACGGGTGATATATATTACTCAAATTCAAACCCACTCTTTATGACGCAAATTCAAACGGACTTATGAAGGAGCCAGGCAAATGCATGAATATGTTCACTGATGTACTATAGGTGTGTCCGCTCTACCTTAAAAGTAACCTGTCCAACGGAGAGGTGGCGTACGCCCCGGGGAGGGTCGAGGCTTTTGGCAAATTCCACCAAAACTCGTAAACGGGGAAAAATGGCAAATCTCGAATCATGTGTTTTATATTTTAAACACTGCATGTGTTTGGTAGTATATAAGGACAACATTAGTTTCAGAGCGGACGGGTAAGCACTCGGCTAGCATTATCGATTGTGATATAGTTATATCTCGATTACAGTTAACTCTATTACAAAGACGTTAATGACTATAGGACAATAGTGTAGCGATGACGCACTGAAATACTAATTAATTAATTAACCAAGCGGTCTTTCCCCCGCCATTAAAACTAAAAGATTCTGAATCCGAAACTGAAAGAACTATCCAATAAATGTGAAATAACAGAGTTATGGTACATTAATGTGCTTTACACTCTTTGATCTACATGTCGATTACGCTATAATCAGACATGCCTAATTTCGTGACCGTTGAAATTGATATGGGCGTCTTGGGGAGGGGTTATAATTAGCTCTAAAATATATCCCTACCTAATAAAAATGAACTGATTGGCTGGGTTGAATGGTGGCTCAGTTGGTCACGACCATGATGCAATAGACTGTCATTAAGCATCCACGGTGGGTCGAACCAAATGACAAACCTTTGGAATATTTATATTATTTAGAAATGTCAATGCAAGTCCACCATCGGATCACAAAACACCAATATGCATTCGTGTGAAGAGGAACACACCTATACACATAACACACACATGGAATGGGATACCATGGAAGTATATCTGATTCCATGGGATCTGACCTCTAATTTTCATTGGAGTTGTTGAGGCTATGACATTTTAAAATAAAGAGTATTATAAATGTTGTTAGTAATACACCAATACAGAACGCTCTAATTTGTGTATTAGTAATAAATGCAAATAATCACAAAACAAATAAATAATTTACTAATTTCTTCTGCATAATAAAACCCGACATTACTATTTGACCAATCAGAACACAGAGATGACCGTTAGAAAAACATACGTCCAATCAAAACACGATAACTTAATTAGCCGGCTAATTAGTTATTCAACTTATCTGTATTGATTTTAATGTAACATAAGAAGTTACATTACATCATGTACAGAAGTTCTAAAAGCTCATAACGAGTTTAGATTCAAGATTCTTGTTGTTCTAATTACATTATGTAATACACGAACAAATCAATATTTAATAAATAGCACTATGGTGTATACAAATAAAATGGTAAGTATAACATTGAAATTTAATAAAAATCATCGTAAATATTTGCCGTCGTCACATGTATGTCTAGAGATGGTAAAGTGCACACTAACCTAGCCGCTTTGAATAGGTACCCAATCTCCTTGGTCGTCGAAGGAACACTTACGACATAAGAATGTCAAAGTTAAATATGATGACCAAACGTCGAACAACTGTTTGGTCATGCCAGTACACAAGCTGAGTGTATCCAGGATTTACACCCCGTACACTCGATGCAGTCTTTGAAGCATCCCAAAACAACACACTCCGCACGTGTATCGTGGATCGATAAGTCGCATATTGAATAATGTTTAATGAATATGAATTTTTTCTTGTGTTTGGGGGGAGGGGGGGTCTAACCCCGGGATTCTCGAGTATGAAAATTTGGATAGAATCCCAATTGTGAATTTTTTGTGATACAATTTTTGAGGGATCGGAAGGGGCTAGGACCCCAATAATTACATATTTCATTGCTCCAATGATAAGTTAATATAAAAAAATACAAAATTAAGTCACATTTATCAACCCAAACAGCATTATAAACTGATCTAGAAGATATTGGTGAAAAAAGTCATATTTTCAACTTTCGGCAGCCATTCTGGTGGTCATCTTGGATGGGGGAAATTCAATTTGGCCAATAAAAGTGGCATTATGTACTTCACGAAAATATATACATCTGATACATTTAACTAAATTTTCCCACTATAATTTGCATCAAACCGACAAGTTTAGGACCCCACCTGTTGGCCTACTCTGAAAAGCGGCCTTCTTTTTTTTCGTGTTAACATACCTTAAAAGTTGGAGGGTGCGTGGGTGCGTGCATGTGGTGTCCATTCTATGTGTATGTGGTGTTATTTCCAACTTTGATGACTTATTTTTTTAGTTATTAGCATTATTTGAATACAAAGCTACTAAACAACGAACACAAGCCAACATAACATTGACTAATCTATGGAACGCCATAGCTGCCTTATATTGGCGATTGTCATTATATGTAGATACTTTGCCATTATATGCAGATACTTTGTCATTATATGTAGATAGTTTGTCACTATATGTAGATACTTTGTCTTTATTTGCAGACACTTTGTCATTATATGCAGATACTTTGTCATTATATGCAGATAGTTTGTCATTATATGTAGATAGTTTGTCATTATATGCAGATACTTTGTCATTATATGTTGATACTTTGTCTTTATATGCAGATACCGTACCCTGGCATTATATGTAAATGTTTTGTCTTTATATGCAGACACTTTGGCATTATATGCAGATACTTTGTCGTTATATGTAGATAATTTGGCATTATATGCAGATACTTTGTCATTATATGTAGATACTTTGGCATTATATGCAGATAGTTTGCCATTATATGTAGATACTTCGTCTTTATATGCAGATACCGTACCCTGTCATTATATGTAGGGATATTTTGTCTTTATATGCAGACACTTCGTCATTATATGCAGATAC
Organism: Siphonodentalium dalli; assembly: GCA_032622095.1. Taxonomy (NCBI): domain Eukaryota; kingdom Metazoa; phylum Mollusca; class Scaphopoda; order Gadilida; family Siphonodentaliidae; genus Siphonodentalium; species Siphonodentalium dalli. The sequence goes on along the minus strand of CP136064.1, from coordinate 133,942,251 downwards.
TTTGTCTTTATATGTAGATACTTTGTTATTATATGCAGATAGTTTGTCATTATATCTTGATACTTTGTCGTTATATGCAGATACCGTACCCTGTCATTATATGTAGATATTTTGTCTTTATATGCAGACACTATATCATTATATGCAGATATTTCGTTTTTATATGCAGATACTTTGTCATTATATGTAGATACTTTGTCATTATATGCAGATACTTTGTCATTATATGCAGATAGTTTGTCATTATATGTAGATACTTTGCCTTTATATGCAGATACCGTACCCTGTCATTATATGCAGATATTTTGTCTTTATTTGCAGACACTTTGTCATTATATGCAGATACTTTGGCATTATATGCAGATAGTTGGTCATTATATGTAGATATTTTGTCATTATATGCAGCTATTGTGTCTTTATATGCAGATACTTTGGCATTATATGCGGATACTTTTCATTATACGTTCGTTCCATGATATTATATAAAATCAGGTCTCTGGGTCACTGCTTTATGCAGAGCAGAGAACATGTGTGGAGGTACAGTTCTGATCGTAACATCTCCCTTTTTCCTTTTATTTGACATAGTCATTGAACCTGACAGGCGGTCTAATTGGCCTGCCCGACCTAGTTGTTGTTACACCATCCCTGTGTACTGGAGGTCGCATCCTCGATGGTGGTGTTGATGGTTCATATGTGTCTTCGTATCTCACGTTCGAAATGTTCGTAAGTTTTTAACATATGTTTCCTGTTTCTGCGAACAACATTACTATTTTATGTGAGAATTTGATAAGAACGTGGCGTACTGTCACCTCAATCGTACACTGTGATGTATTGGTAGTTCCGACAGTGTACGTTGACCCTTTGACTCGGAGTCTGATGTGGCTTTGGAGCCAAATGTCACATTAGTTTGATAGTTAGGCAGTCTCGTTCTACTGCTCCGATTTAGGAATTTGTCTGCAGGTGATAGTCCATCCCACTTCTGACACCATGTTGTAATCAGGGAATAGCCGGGCGCCAGAGAGAGAGAGAGAGGGAGAAACCCGTATATAATGCTATGTTATAATTTAAGATATGAAAGCATCTATATCTATATTTGCGAATGTCTGTCTGTCTGTCTGTGTTCTTAGAGATACGAGGAATCTAATGGTGTGGTTTAAATATGTCTTTAATCGCACCGTTCGCGTCAGGGATGCCCAATAAAGCGATACGAACGGTTATTAAAACGACGATAGCAACAGCTTCAGTTGAAATAAAAATCCTCAGTATTCGTATTTGTTTTATATAATTTATTTTGAATATAATATACCACAGTCTAGTAATAACTAGACCAAGGTTTCCTTACAGTCAACTCTCAGTCTAGAGACACCGGTATTAAAATTCATTTAAACAAAATTCCCTTCTGGTGACAGCTCATTAATATTCATGTTTCCAAATATAGCACTGTTTACCTTTTTGATTGGAGTTATTTGATGCGGTAGACCTTTCCCGTAACCGGTAGGAATAATAGCTAACACATCTATTTCTGGTTATTAATAAACTCCTCAGAATAAACTCCTGTTCTTGCTTCAGTGAATCAATACCAATTTTCTTCAAAACGTTCTTAATTACAATTTCGAGAATTTGTATTTCGTAAGTCTGCTATTGTTTTAGCGTAGCCTCACTTTCATCTAGCATTTCCGGCTTTGGTAATACTTATTTTTAGATCTATTGGGCGGTGCTTGTATGAATAAGTACTATGAGGGCAGAATGTGAATAGGTAATGGGATTTGCAGGCAGTTATTGGTCGAGCTACGCATTGCCTGGTGCGTATTGGTTGGATTTCTCCCGTTTGAAATAAAATATTTGCATGAATGTCTCAAGACCGTAAGTTGAAAGTAATGAAAATTAGGTCTAGTTTTAATAAGACTGAATATACCACGGCTGTTATCCAAATTTAACAATTACGTTACATAATTAAGTATTGAGTTAACTTGAATAAATATTGAAGTTTGCATATTGGGGAGGGGGGTTGCATGATAAAGAGCGAAATATCTTTCTATCAATTTTCTTTGTGGATTATACACACATTTCGTGCTATTTTTATTTTTAGTAAATCTCGTCATATTTACTTAAAGACCGTCCCAGTATTAGCTAGCATATATAGACCATTTACGTGCATGCCATCTACATATAATGACAAAATATCTGCATATAATGACAAAGTATCTGCATATATTAACAAAGTATCTGCATATAAAGACAACATATCTGCATATAATGACAAAGTATGTGCATATAATGACACAGTATCTGCATATAATGACACAGTATCTGCATATACAGACGAAATATCTGCATATAATGACAAAGTATCTACATATAATGACAAAATATCTGCATATAACGACAAAGTATCTGCATATGAAGACAAAGTATCTGCATATATTAACAAAGTATCTGCATATAATGACAACATATCTGCATATAAAGACAAAGTATGTGCATATATTAACAAAGTATCTGCATATAAAGACAAAGTATCTGCATATATTAACAAAGTATCTACATATAAAGACAAAGTATCTACATATCATGACAAAATATCTGCATATAATGACAAAGTATCTGCATATATTAACAGGGGTGGCACCAGAAAATCCCCGACAGGGGAGCTGTGCTCCCCGACAGGGGGGCTACACTAAATTACACGATAGTGCCTGTTGGTATGTGAAATGAGCACACATAGTGTGTGTGGTGAACCAATGAACAAAACCATATTGAAGTAATTATAGTCTCTTAGCTGGAGAATTCTAATAGATCTAATAGTGGGGGCTGTAAGCTGATGGGGTGTGCAAATTTGGATAAAAGCATGAAAATTGGTACACATATAGAGTAGACCATGGGGGTTCAGTTCGAAGCGAGACCCAAATTGGCAGACCCCCTCATATGACCTTGAGGTCAAGGTCAAGGTCATCAACATGAATTTTCACTATAGGTTGTCTGGAATGTGCATAAGGGAGCTAAAAATTATGCATTGTGAATATTATTCATTACTTCACACTGGGGAGACATAATATGACTAACATCATAATTTTGGGGGCTTCATATGAGAGTTGGAATGTTTTTGGTGACCTTGAACTTAAAATTGTGCCATGTTGTCAATTATCACTTGGGAAAGGGGATGGTTTAGGTGTATCAGGTTAGATGTTTTATTCAAACATATTGCAACAATCATAATTATATCCAATATAGGTGGGGGCACAAAGTGGCTCAGTTGGTAAGGTATGTGTTGCATAAGACAAACATAAGCCATTCCAATTAGTGATGGTGAAACTGATTTGAATCAGCTGGCACACAGAGATTCATGTACATGTAGGCTAATTGGGAAAGTTTGTCAATTGCTTTCCTGTGTTCAGTGATTTATTCTCATTAGATATATTCTCTTCACAGCCTCTTCTCCACCTGTAAACCTGACCTGATATGCCATGATGTGACATAGCAGCTAAAACGACCATTAACCCCAATAAAACAAACAAACAAATATCAGTTTCTTAAATTGGAATGATGTGCTTACATACCACTAAGTGAATGGTGTTAGTTGGTGTTGATTATTTTAACACTATCAAATACCTTATTAGGATGAATAAAAGATCCAATGAGAAGAATTGGAACCCATGCCTCACCAGCACACGGCACTTATCAACTAAGATACACCATTTTTTAACATAATTATTTTCATCCCATTAATATTGTATTGTCATAAGCTAATACAGTTCAGACCATACGCTTGTCGCATGTAGTACTTAGTCAAAATGTATACCTGTTTTGAAAATTAAACTGAATAAAGTCAAGTCGGCGATTTATCGAAATCATATTCAACTCCTAACAGCATGTTTCAAGATCTGTCATCAATGTGTTTTGAGAAAGAAAAAAAAGATGTTTTCAGTCATGAGTGCCAATACCACAGCCAGTAAGTGTTGGGGCAAAATACCAATTTGATGAAAGAAGGCATTAGAATGGTACCCATCTCTGTGATAAATAAATAACCATTTCTACTGATTTCATTGAAAGAGGTGATAATGGCCAGGTTCAGCCAAACATTCGATTAACTTGTAACATGTGCTACTGTGTCCCAGGATAAGAATATATTGTCATTGCTAGATATACGTGTAGGTCATGCTTTTCACAGCTGTTAGAGTACAGTGACTTCTCTTGACATTGACCACCACAATACGGATATATAATATGGATAATCTAGACATCAATAGAGACAAGAGCACTGGCGTCCCAATTTCGGGATATATATGTAGAATACACTGCCCCAGATGACTCGCAAATTCCTCCCAAATCCAACGACACAGGTAAACTAGAGTAATAGTCATATACCGGTGTATGTTATCTGGTCACCATTAAAACTGTGGCACTGTGACTAATCAGTCCTATGTTTCGCTATGCCACTACATGGGCTATCCTAGATGCTGATGATCCGAGGCCAAACAAATGTATGGTTTGCATGGATATGTGTTATTATGTGTGGTGGGTACTTTAGCTGACCAATTAATGCTGGAACAGTTATTTGACCCCTGCTTTCGTCCACCACGATGGACATGCACCCAGTTCCTAGATACCACCCACTACTTTGGGAACTATTGAGGTACCGGATAACATAATATGGGGAGACTATAGACATCCAGTTCCCCGACATCGCTGTACTGTTCTGGCAATCTTACCAACAACTTTCTGAATACCGACACTATAATGAGACCCGTTTGGACTCTCTGTTTATTCTGATAGACTATTTGGAAATTATATGTGTCATTAAAAAAGTATCAAACAGGAGTCAAAATTTGACTGGTGGACGATCAAACCGCCGCCACCAGTGATAGACATAATCCACATAATGATGAAATGAAGGAAACCAAAATGAATATAGCACTGGCAGTGCAACTGGAAAGGAAAGCGATACAGGCGCGTTGCCCCCCAGATGCATGCCATAGATGCATTGCAAGTAATTGATGTAATTTGACAAGTCGCGCCATGAGAGACAGATGTGAGCGATACAGGCGCGTCACACCTGTCCACCACAGTCGACGTAGGACAATTTTTTTTAATTTTTTTTTTATGTGAAGGATGTAAATATGTGATGAAAAACCAATTTGGATGGAATAATATCGACAACAGAAGTTTGGAAAGGTGAGCGATACAAGCGCGTCACCAACTTTTGGTATCGACATCAACAAAATAGACATGTTCCAATATAATATATACTGGTGAGGTAGATGGGGTGGTGGTGGGAAAACTTTGAATATTATCTGCTCTTTCCTGGCGACAGTGCGATGTTTACTTCTCTGCTGTAGTCGCAGCCAGAAAAGAGAAGGAATCCCGGGCATCCGCTCCTCTTGATAAACAAAGTAGTCTTCCGCGCATGAAAATAGTTCCATCTTAGTTCTGATCAATTATTTCGTAAAACAGGATATTTACTTAACATTATCTTTTAATATGTCAAACATTATATATCATACTTATTTTATTGTTGTTTGCTGTAGTATTCTTAGTAAGAAGTAATCTAAGGATTTTGCTTGATAAGATGACATTCTGCGAGTATACGCTTGCAGGTGTTTACTAATTGCAGCTGGTCGCTGCATAGCAGATTAAATTACCAATCTAAAGATCGCCGCATGGCAGATTAAATTACCAATGGGTTGGGTTCCATAAATAGCTAAGACAAGCGGTGCCTCTCTTACCGTTATTTATGAACCCCAACCCTCCAATAATTATAGGTTATAAAAAACAACAGTGACATTTCCCGTTTGGACTCTCTGTTTATTCTGATAGACTATTTGGAAATTATATGTGTCATTAAAAAAGTATCAAACAGGAGTCAAAATTTGACTGGTGGACGATCAAACCGCCACAGAGGGATCGATTGTTGTCGTGACAACAATAGAACCATCTCGGCCACCCAGGAAAAGGAACGGAGGCCCAGGAAGAGAACAAACGGGGATAATCAAAATTGAAACTACATATGTACAAAACTAAAACACAAATCTAATATGAGGTTATGCAAGATATAGGATGACCTAAGTAAATGGGAAAACAACTCCTCTCCAGCCAGAGACGCCCAAGCCAAGTCAGTAGCAGGAGAGGCGCTGCTTCCCCCTGGCCATGTGAATATAAAGAACAGGTACATACGGTAATATAAGGCATGGTCAAATGATGGGACAGCCGGCTTATACACAGTCAATTGAGACTGAAACAGACCGAGACCTTACAGGGGGATTTGACGAATATATTTTTTGAACGCATCGGTACGCCAACGACCAAGTCCAAACGGGAAATGTCGCTGTTGTTTTTTATAATCTATAATTATTGGAGGGTTGGTGTTCATAAAATGAGATACGGGTAACCTGCCACTAATGTGAATATCCAGTAATTGTACATGTTATGCGGTCCATTGATGCATAGATATTAGAGGTGCCACGATTATTGATTTTGATAATCGATAATCGGTCGTCAATAATCGACTATAATCGATTAATCGTACATAATACTATTAAGTTATTAACATCAGTTGAAATATTCGTTAATATGGTCTGTTGCCGTGTTGGCCAGGTGATGGTTAAGTGCTGTCGCGGGTTGTTTCATGCATCGGCTGACGTAAGTGTTATTTTAATAAAGTGTATCATAAACCAGCGGTAATGACTAATCAGCGCAGTTCTCGGCGATGTCATGGTTATAATATTTGTGAGTTCATTAGAACGAACATAGCAATTGATTTCAGCGTTATGAAATGAATAGCCAAACCGACAAACAATATAAAAGTAGGAATGCATGACGGACACCGGCGGTCCCCTAAAAAAATGGAATCTACATTGTAATGTTACGGAAACTATAAGTTTCAGCAAACTTCTAACGCGCAGATAACAATCACAAAGGCCGGCCTACACCCACAAATTTCAGGACTCAGAAGAAGTTTAGTATTTGATGATAATAAGTTTCAGTCACCACACGATCACCGATAGTCTGTAGTGGTAACATCTGAGTATACTTTTGTAAAAATGAACTCGCAAATGACATCGCATGCAGAGAACATCGCTGATTAGATTACCGTTGGTTCTGATATCTTGTGATTTTGAGGAAGTATTATTGGAGAATTATTAAAGGGAATCGTCCACTTGCATTTGGGATCATCAATATGATATGAACAAAGTTATATAATTAATGTTTTATATATGAATTAAAGCGTTCGTACAGAACAGCTCTCCAGTCACCCGAACAAAAAATAATATCTAATGTTTATTCACAAACACAAGTGTCAGCTAGCTGCTGGTAGATAGTATACTCTTGAGCATATTATACGCGATCACAGGTGATCCATATTTCGGTTTAAGAAAACCAACATGTCAACCACATCATGCTTCAATTGGCTTCTTTTCGCGGATACGATGTTTCCTGATGTGGAGAAGACACGTTCTGATGGAGTTGAAGTCGCCACAATCGACATGTACTTTCTGGCTAGGATCGCTAGTTTGGGGTAGCGGTGTTCGTTGAGCTTCCACCATTGCAGTGGAGACTCTTGGAAATCCAAGGGCCTTTCCTTGCGAAACTGCGTAAGTTCACCTTTAAGGTCCTTAGGAGATGGTTTTTTCGGCATCACGCCAAATATCAGTTCCAGCGCTGATAACTTACGCTTTTTCTGAGCGGGTTCAGATACAGATGATCCAGTAGGGCCAGCACATTCTACATTTTCGCCACAGTTATCGGCGGATGTATTTCCCCTGACTCCGGGTAGAATAGATTCACTTGCCAGAAACTCTGTGTTTAGCACCAACGCAGTGGAGGTAATTCTTGCATCACGCTCTGTGAGGAAAACTAAATCGTGATGCCTGGGATCAACCGTGCATGACATAAGGTGCATGTCGTTAAGAGAACCGCCATCGTTTAGTCCGAAACGCCGCGATATATCGTTTCTGATAGTATCCTTCAGAGCCCCGATATCTGCTGTATCATCATTATCCCGTTCCAACCGATCCATCAAGCCATACATCATAGGCAGCACACTTGAAACACTTGCCTCCGTTTCTGATGAAAGTACCGTCGTTGCTGCTTCTAATGGTTTCAAAATGGCTATCATATCTTCAATCAGAACCCATTGGTCGTTTTTCATATCCAGAGTACGTGCATCGCTGCGATCAGTCACTGCATCGTCAGACAACACTGCAACCACGGGCCACCTCTCCTCAGAAAGGCGCTCTATCATGTAGAGAGTTGAGTTCCAGCGGGTCTTCACTTCCTGGACAAGCTTCCGTTTGGGTTTCCCCATTAGCTCTTGACGTTTGTATAATTCGTGCGTTGCACGTGCACTATGGCTGAAGTGTCCAACCAGCCTCTTGCATGCCCCGAGCGTTGTTGAAACTTTGCGAACATCCAATCCGGCCTTTACAGTCAACTGAAGAGTATGCGCAGCACAAGGAATACTGATGATATTGATGTCTGCTTGGGATGTCAGTTTTTCATTCAAAATTTCGTTCAATACCCGAATGCTGGCGACCGCATTTGAAGCATTATCATGCACAACTGCCGTAACATATTGTGGGCGAATCTCAAAGCGTTCCATAGTTTCGACGAGTCGTTGGGCTATATTTCGGGAAGTGTGTTGCTCCGGCATGATCTCGGTTGATAATACATAGCTTTCAATTTCCCACTGATCTTTTGGGATGAAGTGCACAGTGGTTGTGATGTAAGGGTCATTTTTCCGGCTAGTCCATATGTCCGTGGTCAACGAAAAACACTTTGTCTTAACAGACTCCTGTACATTCTTTAATTTCTCAATCAATGACGTTTTGCAAGCATCATATTTCCGAACTACAAGATCTCGAACATGCGTGCGACCAGGAACCTTGTACCCTGGCAGAATACAGTTCATTAGCTCTCTAAAACCGACACCTTCCACTATGCTCAGTGGCATCATATCGCGGGCGACAAATTTGACCAGCTTAACGCTGACAATCTGCTTTTTAGCATCGCTAACTTTTCCGCCTGAAGCTGTAGCAATTGAAGCATCAATTTTAGGCTGTTCACCAGAATAGTCTGTACTATATGTTTCCTTGTGAAATGTTCTCAAGTGACTGATCATCACAGTCGTCGACCCATGGTAGGCAAATACCTTCATGCATAATTTACAAGACACCACCTTGTCAGAAGTTTTTACAAAATTTTTCCAAACGTCAGACTGTTTGCGAGACATTTTCGTAATACGCAAAAGTTGACTTGGAATCTCGATCCCATATCCGAGAGAATGTCAATCAACCCCCCATTGGTCCAATCAGGATGAAAGGCGTGCAAGTGCATTCAGTTCATTGAACACGATGACAGTCGGCACATTTCAAAGACGTAGTGCCGCCTTTCTTGTAGAAATATACAACGACGTCGCCATAAGTTAAAACTTCAAAGCTGCTGTGCCGCCAGTCTCAGTAACCATGTCGCATCATCAAATGATCTGCCGACCGTTTGCAACATGTTGCTATTAGTATATTGTGACATTATGTCGGAATCTCTTTGATACGTGATCAAAGATCTGTTAACCCTTCAGGTGTAGATTAAACTGTGTAAAACAAACATGGTACTCAATAATACCTGACATTTTAGGACGTCCGAAATAACACAGATTAATCGATTACGGAAACTGTAATCGATTATCGGCTCTATCAACGGTTCATCGATTATACGATTAATCGTGGCACCCCTAATAGATATACTAGTATATTGGCCACACCTAGCTGATGACCATTTCACACATTGTCTACCAAATCGGAGATGTAAACACCAGAGAGCCAGCCTTGCTTGCTTTAGGATTCAGTGGCATAGCATTTTGACACTCTAAACAAGCAATGACTGCGAAAAAGATATTATTATAGCATTGCTATATGCACATTTCTTTCAAAACTAAACTTCCTTTTTTCAAGAGAAAACCAATCAATGTTACCAACAGGGTATATCTGAGGAGTTGGTGAATCAAATGGTATGCTATATCACAATGCTAGTCTCTAGTTCGGCGACCAGAGTGATGGCCAGTAGACGATATACCACACAACAACCACAAGTCTCTAACCACACTGCTACAATTTATATGACACAGTATATGTCTGCTCGTGTCCAACATGGGGTGATTTTAGCACAATAACTGTCTGACCTTTCAAAGGACCAATTTCATGAGTGTGGTGAGATCTCAACATACACTGGGAGCAAACTTTATCAATAAGCTCATTCTCAATTGATGTACGAGTAATCAGAATTAGCACAAAACATGCAGGTATGATATATATATATATATATATATGTATATATATTACGGTCTCTTGTTTTTAGTAGGGAATATGTCTATATCCAATGCTCTTGTATCCACACTCTAGTTCTGTCTTTAGCATGACTTAATCTTTCGTAACAAGTTTTGATGCCAATAACATGATTGGTGATATTATATTCTGGACAACAGATCTCATTTATTGGGTGTGCATGTAATGGTAGTCATATTCTCATAATTGTTACCAAATTGAATGCATGTCGGTTCAACATATTTTCAACATATAATCTGTCTATAAATTGCTGACATGTTTTTTTACTGTCCTTTAATCCTGACCAGAGAATCGATTACCATGTGATCATGCCAAGTTTTTTCCACTGCATGTAGTGCTTATGTGTCAAATAGTTGGGTAATACATGTATTGTGCAATGCGTTGGGTGACTAAAATGTGCAAAATGTTACTTTATAAAAGTAACATATTTTTTGAAAAACCCTCTGAAACCCTTGTTATCCATATACTGAACACATGTGCCTAAATGTATAAATTGGTGGCATCATGTTGGCATTTTATTTTGTGACTTTACAGGAATATTGAATTTTTGATCTTCTTACCAACATTTACTGAAATATATGTTCATTAATTGATAGAATTCCTGAGATTTCAGTAGTATAATATATTTATGTAATTTCGGACCAATATCGAGGAATAATTCAGGCTCAGCTCACACCATTAACAATTTTATAAAAATGAGTTTTGACCTTTGACCTCAAGGTCATCTGTGTGAATTTAATGCTTGGGTCTCACTCTTGTAATGTAGCTGATATATATGCAATACAATGATGTGGAATGTGGTGGCATTTAGTGAGCATGTTAAATAGTTGGGACTTTATATTCATTTGTTCATGGAATTTTTGCAATTATTCGGATGAACAACTGACTTTTTGAGCTTCAATATGAAAATTTCTCAAGATATTTGTAGATTTTGTTATAAAGGTGACTAATATGGCCTATTTGAAGTCATATTTATGTAATTTTGATATGTATAAGTAATTTGTTGTCTTAAATATGTTATAACTCATACCGCCAGTTAAAAATTGAAATTTGACCTTTGACCTTGACCTCAAGGTCATCAAGGTCACTTTCACGCTTGGGTCTCGCTCTTATATTGACCCCCCATATAATGAACTATGTGTATACCAAGTTTCATGCTTTTATCCAATTTTGCACACTTTGGCCATTTTTGGGACCTTAGAGCCTCTACTATAAAGTTTAGCAATACATCAGCCATAATTAGCAGATGAGATAACTCGAAGATTAAAACCCATGAATTGTTGTGAAAATTCCTATATTCTAGGGAGGCCACTTGTCTTCTGTGTCAGTTCTAATTTCTAATTTCATTAGTTGCAAGTGCCAGCATGGTGTTTCACTGTCGGGGATATAGCTAACATACATGTGGCCATACTGTAGGTACTCAATGGTTCTATAGACCATTGTGGCCATTGTGAGGAATGCCAGAGTAGCCAGCAATGATAAAGCACACATGTTTCAATAGATTTTCATTACCACTAAAACGCTGATGGTGTAACAATACAGGGGAATACCCCCCTCCCCCGGATTTAATGGGAACATGTGCCATGAATATTTTGTGTGGGATATATTCCGCTGTACATGTGTGTTCTCTCTCTGACACTTTCCCACACTCACAGTCTGTACATGATTACTTCATCTTATACACACAACCGACTTACATATAGAAAATCCCCGACAAGTCCTCCCCGACGAGGGGGCTAGAGCTCCCCGACAAGGGGGCTGTAGCCCCCCTGTGCCCCCCACTGGCGCCACCCCTGTATATTAACACAGTATGTGCATATATTAACAAAGTATCTGCATATAAAGACAAATTATGTACATATAATGACAACGTATGTACATATAATGATAAAATATCTGCATATAATGACAAAATATCAGCATATAATGACAAAGTATCTGCATATATTAACAAAGTATCTGCATATAAAGACAAAATATCTGCATATAATGACAAAGTATCTGCATATAATGACACAGTATCTGCATATAAAGACGAAATATCTGCATATAATGACAAAGTATCTACATAGAATGACAAACTATCTGCATATAATGACAAAGTATATGCATATAATGGCAAAGTATCTACATATAATGACAATCGCCAACATAAGGCAGCTATGGCGTTCCATACTAATCACTTACTCTTACGGTTTATTACGCCACCGTAGTGTGGTGTTTCTAGCTTTTGGTTTTTTGATATCGCATGGTCGATCGATAATTCACTGGGTGATTGTACATTCGGCAAACCTCGTCAGATTCCGTCACCGTTTCATCGTACCGATAATTACGAGAGTACAACTAAGATTGGCACATGTGTTTACGTCACCGGTGTAATTGTGGGGACATGCTTCTATTATGAAGGTTTGCTATCCCGAAGGTCCGCTATTCCGAAGGTTCTCTATTCCGAAGGTTTTTGTTATTTTTAGGTTAATTCTATATTTTAAAGTATTGAGACTAATTTGAGAGGGTTCATTTTCACAAAGATTCTTTATATGGAGTGTGCGCTCACATCCGAACTGATCATGCGCGCACACCGATACAGATACAGGAGGAAATAACTTAACTTAGAACATTAAATGTGATTTTGTTTTGTTTTCGCTGGTTTTCTTGAGATTTTATGTCATTACGTGGGCCCATACCTTTGAATTCTTGGCATATACTATGAATGTTGTGGTATATATGGACCCTCCCGCATTGGGACATGACATAGGTTCAGTTGACTTAAGTGGTGTTCTGTGTGTGCTCCAATTTGGAGTTCAATATTTTAAGGGCCAAGTTTAGAATTTTATGGGTCCATACCTTTGAACTCTGGGCATATAATATGAATATTGGGGGGGCATGTCTCTATTCCGAAGGTTCACTATCCCGAAGGTCCACTATTCCGAAATTTCTCTGAATGTTCGCTATTCCGAAGGTTCACCAATCCGAAGGTTCGTTATTCCGAAGGTTCTGTGTTCCAAAGATTTTTTTTATTTTAAGGTTAATTCTATATTCTAAAGTAACGAGAGGGTTCATTATCACGGCACCTCGAAACAGTGCGCGGAACTGCGCAGAACTACGCGGAAGTGCGCGGTACAAATGAAACAGTTTTATCGGATTGAGTACCTTTAATCGTATTTGGGAATAAACGTAATTACTCCAAAACCAAACTCTCTCTCTCTTTTTGACACACCCATCACGCAATCTAACAAAGCCCGGGGAAGCCACTTTCCTGGTATTCACTCTAGACTCACGCCTTAAATTTAAAAACCACCAAAATCGTTGATCGATTATTTTCCACGTCGAACGGAATTTTAACAATAAATTATAAATTTGGAAACATATGAGGAATTTTTTTTTAAATCGAAACTTTTTTTGTATAAATAGGTTTATTGCAAATAAAATATGCAAAGAGCCAGACAACAGGTCCGAAGACCTATATAAGTCCGACTCAACCAAATATAAATTACAAAAAATATTCACGTGATTAACAAAAGAAAACAAAATTAAGTGCATATGGTGATAATGTACAGTTGATTAAGGAGTCCTTGGGTGGTAAGAAACTACATATTCAATAATTTTCTAAATTTTAATCGATTTGAGGCTATGTGCATCGGTTTGGGTAATTGGCCAAATAGATCTTTTAGACACCAGAAAAAGCATATAGGATTACGCTTTATATAATATTATCTAATTGCGTCCTCACCAAAAGAAAATGAAAGATTAATAATTCAATTTGTAACTATATCAATTTCTTCACATGAAGCACAAAAGTTATGCATCGAAACTGACTAATAATAACTGTGCAGGTTTAAACAATGTGATAAAAATAGAGACTGATGTATTGAAATTACCTGACTTGAGGGACAGACTACTTGACATAATAACTGATCAACAGAGAGAGACAAGAAAACCATAGTCAGAAATGGTAACGCCACCAAGATCGTATTATTAGCCATAAATATAAATCATAATATAAAATATATTGGTTACATGAATGGACCGCCTCAGAATTCCGTTAAGATAAGTAATTCTTCAAATTATTACAATGAACTACGGCTTATAAATTACTGCAGGTTTCTCATTCGCCACACCAGAATGCTTCTAAATGCGGATCAAAGCTAAGAGTGCGTGGCACAGCCATTGTTCATAGACATTTTACAGATAGCGAGAATGATGCATGCTGGGAACGAAAGCATCCACAGCAAAGCCATGTGCTTACGGGGGCATGCGTTTATTATAGGGGATTTATGGTGGGCCTATAAAACTAATTATAACTTTGTTATCTGTCATAGTTAATGCGTGAAATTTTAAACATATATACCTGGACATCTACCCCTTCCAGAATGTTGAAAAACATTTTCAGTTGCTCATCGTATTTTTATAGACGAAATAGTCCGAAATTCCAGAAAATTGCGCTAACTGCTCAATGTTTTAATGTGTTACAAAACGTCTGATAAAAATAGTTCTATCGGGAATATTCACACCATTTTTTTTCAGAGAACATAGTGTAAATATAGTCCTATCGGGATATCGTAAAGGAGATTAATTAAACCCCTCAGACTGCCGAAACTGACGACATTAAATTCGCTTTTTCGTGTCCCGCGGAAATGAAACTTGTCTGTCCATTGATGACGTTATTTATTTGACATAGTATTTTTTTCTTCTGTTGTATTTGAACACTTGTTGCACGCGCAGGCTGCACGATCATAATAACTTCAACCGATAAGCGCCGACTGATACCCGCGCAACAGTTTGTCTCAAATAAATTGTTATCAAAACGCAGGTTTATGGCCGCGGACATAAGCCGATTAAGTGTAATGTAATTTATCCATGAATTTGACTGAAAAATTGTGATTCTATCACCATTAGCCACGAAAATGGGACCTCTAAACAGGCAAGTTTGATTTTCGGCGGACACGAACAAGCGAATTTATTGTCGGCAGTTTCGGCAGTCTGAGGGTTAATTAATCCCGAATTAAACGGAACTACTTTACGATAGTCCGATAGGACTATGTTTACTCTATGCATGTTCTCTGAAAAAATAGTGTGAATATTCCCGATAGAACTCTTTTTATCAGACGTTGTGTAACACCTTAAAACATTGAGCAGTTATAGCGCAAACCGAAATGTGTTGTCTTGCAAGATATCCCACCGCTTTAGCTAAATTTACCTTCCTACAATATCCATAAAGAGGATCATATATTATATACCCACGGTTTTAATTATAGAATATAAAA
Organism: Siphonodentalium dalli; assembly: GCA_032622095.1. Taxonomy (NCBI): domain Eukaryota; kingdom Metazoa; phylum Mollusca; class Scaphopoda; order Gadilida; family Siphonodentaliidae; genus Siphonodentalium; species Siphonodentalium dalli. The sequence continues at coordinate 133,926,653 of CP136064.1, read as the reverse complement.
TATATTGGTTTCGCGAATGACCAACTCAGAATTCCGTTAAAATAACAATAACAACCAGCACCTATAACGAACCGTTTTACTGGACTTGGCCTACTGGTCGCGTAGTTCCGACTTTTAAATAAACGGAATTTCCAACTCTATAAATAAAAGCCCCACAATGCATTCGCCCTGTCCACCACGCAATATCAAAATCTCAGCAGCTAGATACACCACAGGTGGCGTAATAAATGCTCTTTATTATTTCCATATCAGGAATACAGTAACAAACAAGACAGCAGTAAAATAAATGGGGACAAAAAGTTAGTGTAATCATGTATGAAATTTCCAACTGTTAAAATTCTTTATAACAGTTGTGACTCCCACCCCCTCAAAATACCTCCATCATTCGATCCCCGTCCCCATCATAATGGGGACAATAATTACTAGTTGGGATACCAGGCAATGGTAACCATGTATTTTAACCTTTATGTTGTAGTGTAATAATGTATGAAATTTCCAACTACATGTGCATTAACTTTTTTTTACAAAAGTTGTGAATCATACACACTCAAAATCTAACTTCCACCCCCACCCCACTACACTGTCCCTTCCACTTAAAAACATTCTGGAGATCAAGTTGGCCACAGGTGTTCAGTTATTTTATACCATGACTCCCTATTGTACTGTGTACAAACATGCTATATAATATATTTGTGCTGTACACCCTACTGTGTGTGAACAGGAGTCCGACCGTGGGTAACACGTTTCTACTGTGGGTAACACGTTTTAATGGCATTTCAATGGTTAAAGTTTATACCCATAGTAGAACTACATCCGAGTTGACCTTTCATTAACCTTCCATGACCTCGATCAAAATCACTCTATTTTTAAAATGTAGCGCCTCGCGATGAAAACAATTTGATACTTTCGATTCAATTGAATATTATACTCACTAATGCGATAAAAACGAACAGTTATTTCCGTGGAAATCACATCCAGATCAACAAATTGAACATATATTTCAAGAAATAGACGTAAAAAACTCGAACAACAAACGGTGGATTTCAAAATGACTTTCGTGGTTTCCTGTTCACTGTACGGCGGAGAAAAAAAAGTTCCCGCAATGTGTTATATTTATATTCATTAAATTCGTATTCCCATATATATATTCATGTTGTTTATTTATGGCGGTTTCATCATGATTACAGTTTATTGTGAATTGGCTACAATGATACCATATTCGTACAATTGAATGTTGACCTAATTCAATGTATCAATACGCCTGATCAGCTGTGATAGTGTACTTCGATGTACGGCCAAGTGTGGGGAACACAACGGGGATGATTGTGAATGGTGCGACAGAATCATCTTAATTTAAGTGGGTTTATTTCGATTTCATAGCAGTTGTTGCTCCTGTACCGGTCATGGTATAAACAAAATACACACGTAGTGTTTCTGAATACCAAATTTACACCACTCGTGGGATTGATGATTTACCACACTCGCTAAAGCTCGTGTGGTAAACCATCAATCCCACTCGTGGTGTAAATTTGGTATTCAGAAACACTACGTGTGTATTCTATATATACCCCACGTGTCTTGGACTGTTGCCAAATTCACAGTGCTCCATTAGAGGGCCTGCTTGGACTGTTGCCAAATTCACAATGTTAACTGCAGAGAGGTTGTATGTTATTGGAGACGTTCTAATATGACAATAGGCTGGCCTAATTAACGAACCATGCACAGCTAAATACACACAAGCAACTTTTAATCTTCAAATAGATACAATTGTCGGCCTCCAAAATTCAATATACTTTCTTATATACAAACAAACATTGAACTCATACCATTGTTTCACTTAACCAAAATAGCGAATTTCCCCAAAAGAACGCATATAGACTGCGCATGCAGAAAATAAAAGATGGCCGTTACTACAAAAAAAACAGACATGCGCACTCCAATTAAAATTACCCATAATTCAGTTCACTAGACCAGGGGCTCCCAACAGGTTATACAATGTTTTCAGGCTATCAGATTATTTATATTTTCGACTTTAAGTTTACAATTTGAGCCTGTCCTCACTCTATCGATACGATTTATCATAAACATATTATACACCAGTGGCGTTAACTTTACAACTTCGGCATCTACGTGATTATATCGGTACGATTCAGTAAGGTACAAACAATCTCCATAAAATACAGCAGGGGCTCCCAATAGGTTATTCCCATTTATTATGGGCTCCCAATAGGTTATACAATATTTTCAGGCTATCAGATTATTTATATTTTCAACAACATATTATTACACCGGTGACTTTAAGTTTACAATTTGAGCCTGTCCTGACTCTATCGATAGGATTTATCATATTTTCATAAACGTATTATACACCGCTGGCGTTAACTTTACAATTTCGGCATCTACGTGATTATATCGGTACGATTGAGTAAGGTACAAACAATCTCCAAGAATACATTCGCCCTGTACTCCATGTGATATAAAAAAAACAAATGCAAGTAACACCACACTAGGTGGCGTAATAAGAGGTGTCATATATGCACAGAGGTGCCATATATCATGGCACCGGTAAATTCATTTTGACAATTAAGTCTGCCGGATAAAAGCTGATGGGAGTTTTAGAAAATTGTTTTATAATATATAATTTATCACGTAACTGTGGCTATTAATCCGACATCGCGCATTAAGTTTTCTGGTAACAACTGCGCAGTACTTAAGCTTTTCTCGAAACAATGCGCGGAAGATATAGCGCAGTAAACTTTTCTCGAAACAGTGCGCGGTAGATTCTACCACTCACTCTCTCTAATAAAACGTTAAAATGATCTTGCAAATTCGTAACTGAAGACCTTCTACTACTATATTTCATTAATATGCATGTTTTAAATCAACTCCCCGTGCATAATAACTGTTTTGTTTGTACCGCGCAGTTCCGCGCACTGTTTCGAGGTACCCCATTATCACGAAGATTCTTTTTATGAAGGAAATAACGTAAAACATTAAATGTGATTTTGTTTTGTTTTCGAGGGTTTTCTTGAGTTTAATGTCATTACGTATGACCTTATTTCTCATTACATATTCACGACAAGGAGCCCACACAATTGCTATGTTACGATGCGATTTAATGTGATTATGTGTGACCTAATATCTCAATAATCTGAGGCAAGAGTACGCCTGCTAAAGGCGAATTATAACAGTTGGGGGTATAACGCTCAATAAATACTGGAGGCTATAACAAACTGCGCAGTAGAATATCGCTGAATGGACGAGTATGAGATGAGCCTAAATGCAATTGTGACTTTGTTTAAAGGCCCACTTAATTTTCGAGTCATTAATTTTTTATAGTATATACGGTTTTAATAACAATTTATGCCATAAAATTTGAATAAACTACTATAATTCATCACCATTTGAAAGGCAGAATACTTCTATCTCCTAGTTTGAAACACCTTCAAAATACCGCGTCGTATATCTAGCAATTAGCAACCAACATGTCCTCCTCGGCTTTCCATAGAATTGAACGTAATTTGATACTTATGGGTATTTGTGTCCGGGAAGTGTTTTGAACGGGTCAAATCGTGACCCCGACCTGACCTTGACCATTAAAACTGTCAATGCAAGGTCAATTTGGGTAAAACGGACAAATTTCGGCGAAATTTGATACCTAGGGATACTTTGGTCCGAGGAGAGTTTTGAACGGGTCAAATCGTGACCTCGGCCTGACCTTGACCTTCAATATGGCCAATCAAAGGTCAACTCGGATAAAACGGATAGATTTCGACGAAATTTGATACCTATGGGTACTTTTGTCGGGGGGGGGGGTGTTTTGGACGGGTCAAATCATGACTCTGACCTTACCTTGACCTTCAAAATTGTTAATTAAAGGTCAAGTTGGGTAAAACGGACGGATTTCGACGAAATTTGATACCTATGGGTAGTTTTCTACGGGTGGGGGTGTTTTGGACTGGACAAATCATGACCCTGAACTGACCTTGACTTTCGAAATAGTCAATTGAAGGTCAAATCGCACCTTTCACCGGAAAGCAGATGGGAAACAGCCCGGGTGAAGTCGGGCCTATCAGCTTGTGTAATAAAGAAGACAGTTTGATGAAAGTAATGTATGCCACGAGAAACGGGAAAACTTGAAATATGGAAGTACGCAAATTTCCCGCATAAAATTTGAAAGCTAGTTTATAGAATAATTGTATTATTATTTATATTTATGGCTAATAATACGATCTTGGTGGCGTTACCATTTCTGACTATGGTTTTCTTGTATATACTCTGTCTCTTTGTTAATTACACAATGATTACTGTGTTGTTTTGACTTTGTTTAACTCCCCTCAGTCGTTGTCTGGGCGTTGGGATCAGAATACTTCGTAGAAGGCGAGTGCAGGGCCCGTTTTCGATTTCAACATGTCACCAGGGTGTTGTGCAATACCTGTATCCGGACTGGCTTGCTAATTATCAACGCGAGCCTCAATGTCAACAATATAGGTACTCATGAATAAACACGCACCTTCGCTACCATACACAAGAAAACCATAGTCAGAAATGGTAACGCCACCAAGATCATATTATTAGCCATAAATATAAATCATAATATAAAATATATTGGTTACATGAATGGACCGCCTCAGAATTCCGTTAAGATAAGTAATTCTTCAAATTATTACAATGAACTACGGCTTATAAATTACTGCAGGTTTCTCATTCGCCACACCAGAATGCTTCTAAATGCGGATCAAAGCTAAGAGTGCGTGGCACAGCCATTGTTCATAGACATTTTACAGATAGCGAGAATGATGCATGCTGGGAACGAAAGCATCCACAGCAAAGCCATGTGCTTACGGAGGCATGCGTTTATTATAGGGGATTTATGGTGGGCCTATAAAACTAATTATAACTTTGTTATCTGTCATAGTTTATGCGTGAAATTTTAAACATATATACCTGGACATCTACCCCTTCCAGAATGTTGAAAAACATTTTCAGTTGCTCATCGTATTTTTATAGACGAAATAGTCCGAAATTCCAGAAAATTGCGCTAACTGCTCAATGTTTTAATGTGTTACAAAACGTCTGATAAAAATAGTTCTATCGGGAATATTCACACCATTTTTTTTCAGAGAACATAGTGTAAATATAGTCCTATCGGGATATCGTAAAGGAGATTAATTAAACCCCTCAGACTGCCGAAACTGACGACATTAAATTCGCTTTTTCGTGTCCCACGGAAATGAAACTTGTCTGTCCATTGATCACGTTATTTATTTGACATAGTATTTTTTTCTTCTGTTGTATTTGAACACTTGTTGCACGCGCAGGCTGCACGATCATAATAACTTCAACCGATAAGCGCCGACTGATACCCGCGCAACAGTTTGTCTCAAATAAATTGTTATCAAAACGCAGGTTTATGGCCGCGGACATAAGCCGATTAAGTGTAATGTAATTTATCCATGAACTTGACTGAAAAATTGTGATTCTATCACCATTAGCCACGAAAATGGGACCTCTAAACAGGCAAGTTTGATTTTCGGGGGACACGAACAAGCGAATTTATTGTCGGCAGTTTCGGCAGTCTGAGGGTTAATTAATCCCGAATTAAACGGAACTACTTTACGATAGTCCGATAGGACTATGTTTACTCTATGCATGTTCTCTGAAAAAATAGTGTGAATATTCCAGATAGAACTCTTTTTATCAGACGTTGTGTAACACCTTAAAACATTGAGCGGTTATAGCGCAAACCGAAATGTGTTGTCTTGCAAGATATCCCACCGCTTTAGCTAAATTTACCTTCCTACAATATCCATAAAGAGGATCATATATTATATACCCACGGTTTTAATTATAGAATATAAAATATATTGGTTTCGCGAATGACCAACTCAGAATTCCGTTAAAATAACAATAACAACCAGCACCTATAACGAACCGTTTTACTGGACTTGGCCTACTGGTCGCGTAGTTCCGACTTTTAAATAAACGGAATTTCCAACTCTATAAATAAAAGCCCCACAATGCATTCGCCCTGTCCACCACGCAATATCAAAATCTCAGCAGCTAGATACACCACAGGTGGCGTAATAAATGCTCTTTATTATTTCCATATCAGGAATACAGTAACAAACAAGACAGCAGTAAAATAAATGGGGACAAAAAGTTAGTGTAATCATGTATGAAATTTCCAACTGTTAAAATTCTTTATAACAGTTGTGACTCCCACCCCCTCAAAATACCTCCATCATTCGATCCCCGTCCCCATCATAATGGGGACAATAATTACTAGTTGGGATACCAGGCAATGGTAACCATGTATTTTAACCTTTATGTTGTAGTGTAATAATGTATGAAATTTCCAACTACATGTGCATTAACTTTTTTTTACAAAAGTTGTGAATCATACACACTCAAAATCTAACTTCCACCCCACCCCACTACACTGTCCCTTCCACTTAAAAACATTCTGGAGATCAAGTTGGCCACAGGTGTTCAGTTATTATACCCCACGTGTCTTGGACTGTTGCCAAATTCACAGTGCTCCATTAGAGGGCCTGCTTGGACTGTTGCCAAATTCACAATGTTAACTGCAGAGAGGTTGTATGTTATTGGAGACGTTCTAATATGACAATAGGCTGGCCTAATTAACGAACCATGCACAGCTAAATACACACAAGCAACTTTTAATCTTCAAATAGATACAATTGTCGGCCTCCAAAATTCAATATACTTTCTTATATACAAACAAACATTGAACTCATACCATTGTTTCACTTAACCAAAATAGCGAATTTCCCCAAAAGAACGCATATAGACTGCGCATGCGCAATTATATTAAAATACCCACAATACACTTCACGAGGCTCTCAATGGGTTATAATATTTGTTTTCCAAATTTGTTTTATCTTCAACTAAAAACAAATAGTCTATCGAAATAACTTTCAAATTAATATTACACGTTTCTATAAATAAGCAAATTAGTATATATAAACAAAGCGTATTTCATTAATATTTGACTACAAAAAATACTCGGAACACAACTGTAAATAAACTAACTTGAGACTCTCAGTCACTCACACCGTCACAGCCTCAGTCTCACTATCGAGCTGACACTCAGAACTTGGAAATTCGCCATTTTTCTTCAAACAATTTTATTCTTTACAAAATACAAATTATCGGGTTAACATAAAACCATTCAAAAATTGAAACAAACTTAAATAATAAATAAATTAAACCATAAACTCTTACCATAATTACAGAAAATAAAAGATGGCCGTTACTACAAAAAAAACAGACATGCGCACTCCAATTAAAATTACCCATAATTCAGTTCACTACACCAGGGGCTCCCAACAGGTTATACAATATTTTCAGGCTATCAGATTATTTATATTTTCGACTTTAAGTTTACAATTTGAGCCTGTCCTCACTCTATCGATACGATTTATCATAAACATATTATACACCAGTGGCGTTAACTTTACAACTTCGGCATCTACGTGATTATATCGGTACGATTCAGTAAGGTACAAACAATCTCCATAAAATACCCACAATTCAGTTCACTACATGCAGGGGCTCCCAATAGGTTATTCCCATTTATTATGGGCTCCCAATAGGTTATACAATATTTTCAGGCTATCAGATTATTTATATTTTCAACAACATATTATTACACCGGTGACTTTAAGTTTACAATTTGAGCCTGTCCTGACTCTATCGATAGGATTTATCATATTTTCATAAACGTATTATACACCGCTGGCGTTAACTTTACAATTTCGGCATCTACGTGATTATATCGGTACGATTGAGTAAGGTACAAACTATCTCCAAGAATACATTCGCCCTGTACTCCATGCGATATAAAAAAACCAAATGCTAGAAACACCACACTAGGTGGCGTAATAACAAGAAAACTAAGATGCATGCATCAGGTCGGCCGTGAACTATACCTACCATAGAATTGTTGTAGCTATCGATTATACATTTTGGAACACCTGTCTGTATGTATGTGTGTATGCATGAATGCATGTGTGTATGTGTTATAGACTCTAACACTGCTCGACTGATCCGACTCGGATTTGGTATTTAACGTGTCAACTTGACCTCGCTCATAGGCATGTTTCTGGACATTGACCGATCCGACTAAAAATTTGTGTGTAGGACTATTTCGATCCCGGGAGCAATATTGACGGGTCCAATTTCACGTGGGACCATGTTCTCGAACGTGCTGATGTAGGCATGTTTCTGGACTATTTGGACGGGTCAAATCTTGATCCCGACCTGACTTTGACATTCAAAAAGATCAATTCAAGGTCAAATCTGGTAAAACGAAGTATTTCAACGAAATATAATACCTACTGTTACTTTTGTCCCAGGAGTGTTTCGGGTGGGTCAAATTATGACCCTGACCTGATCTTGACATTCAAACTTGTCAATTCAAGGTCAAATCGGGTAAAGCCGGGCGGATTTCGACGGGTACTTTTGTCGTGACTTTTGTCCGGGGAGTGTTTTGGACGGGTCAAATCGTGACCCCGACATGACCTTCACCTTTAAAATAGTCAATTCAAGGTTAAATCGCGCATTTCTCCGAAAATCAGAGGGGAACATCCCGGACGAAGTGGGGTCCACGAGCTACTATTATATATTTCTAGATTTAGTTACAAACTAAATACCTGTATATTGTACAAAGAAATGTTTGACAAATATATCTGTATCAATATTACCATACGGGTCATTAAAATAGATACGACGAAACAAATTTTGAAGGGTGCATGTATCAGGTAAATTTTTATATTTCAAATGATGACAGGAATGCAGAAAGTTGAAGTACCTACGTAATACTGGCTATCCGCATGAAGAGATATACATGTATATAAAAACCAGATGAGGGATATGTCTGTACAGTTGCTAAACAATTCAGTCATGCAAAAGAGGATCAAAGAGTAAGATACCAAATTGCTGCCTGTGGTAATGTTTTTTAACGAAATTCGGGAAAATTAGATTACTCTCACCCTGGTTATCCAGAAGATAATTGTGGAATCTGATGACGATCGGACAAGGGTGTCGTCTGTAGGATCAACCAAATTATTTAGCCATAAAAATAGTAAAATTGAAGATCACCGCTGGCAGTGATGTCTTCACAAGGACAGTTTGAGAACAAAATATGGCTCACATCTAGCGGTGACCCAAAATATCCACATAAGAAAAAGTTCTCCAATAAAAGCTGGCTGCAGGGTGCGCCAATTGATTCAAATTCGAAATTTAGCAGGGTGTACTGCTTGTGGCCATGTTTTCCCCGCAAATTTGATAGACTGATGGACAAAACCACTGAATCCGTTGAATCAATATACATGTATACATGGATTAATTTATATGCATTGTTATACACAGTACTGGTATATAAAGGTACTGAAAATAACTATATTACTAGTATACACAAAATAAACCATATATCATGGCTATGGGTTCTAATATCCGAACATGACAGCTGAGAACTTGGTGTGAATTAAAGAGTGGTGGTTTCTCAAGCATATCTAACCCTCCACGTTAGCAACATGCCATTAAATGTCATAAGTATAATCTAGCTTGAGGACAGAAGTGATCCATAAAACCCCCCTTAATTCAACCAGGTCCTCGCGCGATGTATGATCGATCACATGATGATCTAGGGGGATTAGAATTGATGTATAAAAACAGCACTGCATGTAAATATAAAATAAAATAGTGCTACATCTTATTACAGATTATTGCCATATATAATCAGTGATTATACAGACAGTCTGACAAAATAAAGTTTCAGTGACACTCTATCCGAAGAGGGGAATAATTTCATCTGTTACAGTCAATGGAGCAATTATGAATCTGGAAAGGTGAAATTTCTAAGTAATACTAGATATCGACATGACGCGATAAAATATAACGTAAATGCAATATGGCCGCTGGCGACCATTTTTTCCTATGAAATTAAAAAAATATTTGATAGCTCTCATCTGATAGATCAATATCAAGATAAATATGAAGTTTGGTGATGATCGGATGAGTGAAGTGGACTGTGGTCTGTGCTAAACGGTTTAGTAATGCTTAAAAAGATTCTTACCTTAATATTTTTATGTTCACTTTATAAACTTCACTGAGTCATCTTTGTCATGTATTGAGTTTGATATCTTTTGTTAACAGTTTATAAATCATGTATGTCTCATGTTTGTTATTTTAATTTATGTGTTTATTATCATTAAATAAAGTTGCATTCCTTAAAAAGATTCTTACCTCAATGTTTTTATGTTCACTTTATAAAGTCCACTGAGTCATCTTTGTCATGTATTGAATTTGATATCTTTTGTTAACAGTTTATAAATTATGTATGTCTCGTGTTCGTTATTATATTATATACACTTTATAGTGTGTTTTCAGAACGAAAAACAATTGAATAAAATCAACAAATTTGTAAATTTAAAAACAATTCAAACGTTGTTGTATTCCATGTCCCAGCCCGGACATATACACCAAATTTCAATAATATTCATTGAGAAACAACGGACCAAACGCTATATAACACCCGTATACATCTTTTATTCCGAATCGGACTCGGGTACATGTTATAGTAGGTACCGAATTGACAAACGTCGACTGGGCGAGTTGGCCATGGGGCGATTAGGCCGATTCCGGCACATTCTATAATTTACCGTATGTATCCGTTTACGCGTAGTTTACTTTAGAAAGTTCCGCAATTAATACCGTAAATAGAGCGACCTTATTTGACAGAGAATGCCTCTGTTATTGATTATCAAGTTGCTGTACATTAAAAACGACAAATTCACATGCTCGTTCAAGCGCAGTAGTCTATTTTCCCCATGTTAAAGGACATCCACAAATACTAAATAACGCTAACCTACTGCCGAATGTTTGACACGACAACTGTTAACATATTTGGGCTGAATTCATCTAACGCGGTATTATTCCTCAAAATAAACAACAAAACCATCGTTACTTGGAAATGTAGTTTGGGCTAACATTTACATAAATCCTCCAGATCAATTATCCGACACACACGTCAGATGAAAAAGTCACATGAAGTAACCGGCCAAATTGGCCGAAATGACTTCTCTTCAAAACTAATGATGTAGACGTGTAGTGTCATCACCACAGTCCGTTAAATGATAAACCAAAGACATTATATAAACAAGAAAACCATAGTCAGAAATGGTAACGCCACCAAGATCGTATTATTAGCCATAAATATAAATAATAATACAATTATTCTATAAACTAGCTTTCAAATTTTATGCGGGAAATTTGCGTACTTCCATATTTCAAGTTTTCCCGTTTCTCGTGGCATACATTACTTTCATCAAACTGTCTTCTTTATTACACAAGCTGATAGGCCCGACTTCACCCGGGCTGTTTCCCATCTGCTTTCCGGTGAAAGGTGCGATTTGACCTTCAATTGACTATTTCGAAAGTCAAGGTCAGGTCAGGGTCATGATTTGTCCAGTCCAAAACACCCCCACCCGTAGAAAACTACCCATAGGTATCAAATTTCGTCGAAATCCGTCCGTTTTACCCAACTTGACCTTTAATTAACAATTTTGAAGGTCAAGGTAAAGTCAGAGTCATGATTTGACCCGTCCAAAACACACCCCACCCCCGACAAAAGTACCCATAGGTATCAAATTTCGTCGAAATCTATCCGTTTTATCCGAGTTGACATTTGATTGGCCATATTGAAGGTCAAGGTCAGGCCGATGTCACGATTTGACCCGTTCAAAACTCTCCTCGGACCAAAGTATCCCTTGGTATCAAATTTCGCCGAAATTTGTCCGTTTTACCCAAATTGACCTTGCATTGACAGTTTTAATGGTCAAGGTCAGGTCGGGGTCACGATTTGACCCGTTCAAAACACTTCCCGGACACAAATACCCATAAGTATCAAATTACGTTCAATTCTATGGAAAGCCGAGGAGGACATGTTGGTTGCTAATTGCTAGATATACGACGCGGTATTTTGAAGGTGTTTCAAACTAGGAGATAGAAGTATTCTGCCTTTCAAATGGTGATGAATTATAGTAGTTTATTCAAATTTTATGGCATAAATTGTTATTAAAACCGTATATACTATAAAAAATTAATGACTCCAAAATTAAGTGGGCCTTTAAACAAAGTCACAATTGCATTTAGGCTCATCTCATACTCGTCCATTCAGCGATATTATACTGCGCAGTTTGTTATAGCCTCCAGTATTTATTGAGCGTTATACCCCCAACTGTTATAATTCGCCTTTAGCAGGCGTACTCTTGCCTCAGATTATTGAGATATTAGGTCACACATAATCACATTAAATCGCATCGTAACATAGCAATTGTGTGGGCTCCTTGGCGTGAATATGTAATGAGAAATAAGGTCATACGTAATGACATTAAACTCAAGAAAACCCTCGAAAACAAAACAAAATCACATTTAATGTTTTACGTTATTTCCTTCATAAAAAGAATCTTCGTGATAATGAACCCTCTCGTTACTTTAGAATATAGAATTAACCTTAAAATAAAAAAAATCTTTGGAACACAGAACCTTCGGAATAACGAACCTTCGGATTGGTGAACCTTCGGAATAGCGAACATTCAGAGAAATTTCGGAATAGTGGACCTTCGGGATAGTGAACCTTCGGAATAGAGACATGCCCCCCAATATTCATATTATATGCCCAGAGTTCAAAGGTATGGACCCATAAAATTCTAAACTTGGCCCTTAAAATATTGAACTCCAAATTGGAGCACACACAGAACACCACTTAAGTCAACTGAACCTATGTCATGTCCCAATGCGGGAGGGTCCATATATACCACAACATTCATAGTATATGCCAAGAATTCAAAGGTATGGGCCCACGTAATGACATAAAATCTCAAGAAAACCAGCGAAAACAAAACAAAATCACATTTAATGTTATAAGTTAAGTTATTTCCTCCTGTATCTGTATCGGTGTGCGCGCATGATCAGTTCGGATGTGAGCGCACACTCCATATACAGAATCTTTGTGAAAATGAACCCTCTCAAATTAGTCTCAATACTTTAAAATATAGAATTAACCTAAAAATAACAAAAACCTTCGGAATAGAGAACCTTCGGAATAGCGGACCTTCGGGATAGCAAACCTTCATAATAGAAGCATGTCCCCACAATTACACCGGTGACGTAAACACATGTGCCAATCTTAGTTGTACTCTCGTAATTATCGGTACGATGAAACGGTGACGGAATCTGACGAGGTTTGCCGAATGTACAATCACCCAGTGAATTATCGATCGACCATGCGATATCAAAAAACCAAAAGCTAGAAACACCACACTACGGTGGCGTAATATAGTATAATTTATTCGATATATAATATACAATATAAACACAATTTCTAGAAGCCATATGGTAGCATTCTATATTCATCCAAGTACGTTAATCCAGTTAATCTGGATAAAGGTACATGATTCATCCTTTATGGGAACGGGACTACCCGCCCCCGAGACAACCCGCCCCTATATGCTATTTTGGGGGCGGGTTGTCCCGATAAATGAAGGCGGGTTGTCCCGAAATTGTTAATAGTGATTATGTTCTTTTATGTTCTTTGATGATATATTATTAACGATTTTGATCAACAAAACATGTGTTTATTCATTAATTATGTCAATGCGTGGACTGAGATAAAGAATGACACGATGTTTTGACAACTGAACGGCACTTAAAGTAAGTGAAGACTAATTAAAAGGGGTGCTTTCAAAACAAACGTTTGATGCAAATGGTTCATTATCACAGTGTGTTATCACAACACATGTCCGATCCACCCGAGGTATGTAATTTAGCGGGATTAACACAAAGGCGGGTTTGCCGTAGTTAAGCCGACAAAGGAGCATTGTGTGACTCTGCGGTAACGTGATCCCTGTATTGGCAAACCCGCAGGCGCTGACAGTTCTATTGATGCTGCGGATATCCACACACCCGCATGCCTCACAAGAAAACCATAGTCAGAAATGGTAACGCCACCAAGATTATGGTATTACATATAAATAGAAATTATAAAAAATACATAAAATATTTTGATAACAATTGCGTTTAAACAAGTAATCCTTCAAATTATTACTAACAAAGTAAACGACTGTGGGGTCACTCAACAGATTATAAATATTTGGGCATAGTATACTGTAAATACTAAAATTTAAATGAGATATGGGGCCACGCTGAAATATCACTTTAACCCCCCTTTTAATGGGTTTTCCTTATTTAAAGAGCGTTTCGTGATTATATAATTTATTAAATGTCGCAATTAATCTTACCATGAAATATGCGATTTAAAATTAGGCATATTCAGTAAGTATGACTCTGACAGATATAATGCCACATTTTTAGGGTAAAATTGGAACTCCCCGTCCAAGATGGCCATCAAAATGGCAGCTGAAAGAGTAAATTTGACGTTTTTTCACTAAATATCTTCTAGATCAGGTTTTGCTTTATGGAACTGGTTCGGAAATGTGACTTTATTTGGTATTGTGTGTGTTAAGTTATCATTAGAGCAATGAAATATACCATTCGTGTGATCCTAGTCCCTTCCAATCCCCCAATAATTCGATTATAGAGAACTCGGTATGAAATTTCACGAAAAATTACCGTTAGGATTCTAGTCATATTTTAACAAGAAATTGACAGAACTGTGCGAACTAAGCGAGGCATACAATTACTTATGAATATTTGAACTCAATGGAACAAAAATTGTCACTTTGTCTGAAAATGGCAGCCAAAACCTGGAAAATGGTAAATATTTCCCCATCATGCCATGTAATCGCTTACAAGTTGTGATTGGCGAATACAATTGGCTATGCTGTCTTATGTTAACATTTCTGATGCACATTGGTTAAGTGCTACTAATGTAACCACTGACATTACGAGAATTATTGGATTTTTTATCACAAGTTTGACACAAATCAATATCGGCAAAAAATTACTATTCTGGTTTGGACATTTATTCAAGTAAATGGAACTATCTTTGGTATAAAAGATGTTTATTGTTCTTGATATGTCTTAATAAATGCGTCACACTAATGTATTTTTATACAAAATTACTCAAGATGGCTTCCAAAATGGCAACCACATTTGATAAAAAAAAGTATTTTTTACATATATCCAGAGCAGTATTCTCTGTTCCAAAGAGTTAGCAAAAAAATTGTAACACTTAGTGATTAACCATGTTTCTTAATCTACTGACTACTACATGTTTCATTCTCGTTGTCCCTGTACCTTCTGGGCATGACAAATTCATTTTAAATGATGCACTGTAATATGGAATTTTGCTACTATATAGGTATACAAGGGGTGACTGTATGGTCATGTGTGAGGTGAATAGCTATACAAGGATTATTTGTATGGTTATTGAAGTGGTTTATGTGTATACTGATAATAGCAGTATGTTCATCTGTGTGTTGTTTATGTATATATAGAGTGACTGTATGGTCATGTGTGGGATATACATGGGATATACATGAGTGACTATTGTCAAGGAAAGGTGTATATTTATACATATGATGGCTGTATGATCACGTGTGGGACTGTAGGTGTATGAATAAATAGGCAGTGATTTTATATATGCTTATGTGCAATGTGTATAGGTGTACATGGCATGACAGTACGGTAATGATTGTTGAAGTATATATGCATACCTGGAGTATACATGGAGTGTCCTTGTGGTCATGGTTGTATATGTGATGTATAATCATCTCTGCCGTGGCTGTATTATCATTGGTGGATGTATATGTATACAGAGAATAGCTGTATGATCATGAATGGGGTGATTGAGTATACATCGAGTGGCTGAATTGTCATGGGCGATGTATATATGTAAATCTGGAGTGTACGAATGGTCGTGCGTGATATTGGTATATTCATTGGTGAGGTGTATATGTATACATGGATTGACCTTATGGTCATGAGTGGGGTGTATATATGTATATCTTGAGTGGGTATATGGTCATGGGTGCGAAGAAAATGTATACACGAGTGACTGTATGGCCAATGGTGAGGTACTATGCGCGGTATTGCTATATCTAGAAGGTATGTAGGGTCAATGGTGAGGTGTCGATGTATACCTGGAGTGATTCTATGATAGGCATTGGTGGGGTGTGTATGTGTACATTGTATATATTTATTGGATATATGGGTGTGGTCAATATGTACAAAGGGAGTGATCGTATGGCCAATGGTGAGGTGAAGTTGGTAAACAAGGAGTGATTGTATGACCACAAATGTTGTGTATGGGTATGCTACGAGTGCTGAATTGTCTTGAGTGGGGAGTATATTCAAGCCTGGAGTGTGTGAATGGCCATGTGTGCGGGACATTTGTATATATACAAGGGCTGTATGACCATTGGCGATGTGTATATGCATACCGGGAGTTACTCTATGGTTATGGTTGCAGTGTATATGTATATCTTGAGTGGATATATGGCCATAAATGTGGCAAATATATATACACTGAAAATGCGGGTACCATCTTCATGGAGTCATATTTTATAGGAATATATCATCCATATGTTAACCACTTCTGTTAAATGTACAATGGATACCCAACTTCACAAATAAATAATGTTGACAACTGTTTACGAAAATTAATTTTTCGATTTTTTGTTGTTGCTTTGGTCCCGGTTACCTGAGAATGGCCCCATATACAGACCCAGTTAACATACATGGCGCCAGACAATTTGATCATTCATGCTTCGGTTTTTCTGGCTATTAGAAATCGCGGCAAAGCAGAGACTTCAACAAAATAACTGAACAGATTATGATAATATATTCTACATGTTTTGTTCTCGTATAACAATCTTATTATATAGCACCGACATTTGCGCATTGAATAATGTTTCAATGTGATATCATTTAGTCATACATATACGTAAACCTAGAACAATTAAATTAAATACAGAAATCATTTTCTTTGATAATACTTTGTATAAAAGTGAATTGTCGGCGCTATTATAATAAGATTGTGCATTTGATGTATGTAATTGTTTTCATTGATGTTCGTATATACTAAAAAAAAAAAAAAAAAAAAATATGATGACAACTTGAAAAAAAATAGTATCAAGTTTAAAAAAAAAAACTAATTAATGACAAACATATGTCTAACCCAGCCAAGTTTAACTTGTCGGTCCAAAGCCAAAGCCCGAATAAATGGTGATGGGACAAAAATGTTGCAGTTCGTTAATTATTACTCAATATATGAATATATATGGCATGCGCGAATGTAGCATAATCTTATTACAGCACCGACATTTGCGCATTGAATAATGTTTTTATGGCATGCGTTAATGTGTTATTAGGCACATGCGCAAATGTTTAGTTAGGCACTGCCCATTTGTCTGGTCTTAATCCGATTCACGCACGATGTGATCATAATTACCAACACGCGTCTTAGAAGACCACGCCCATGCCTGTTTGTGACAACATGTAATCCATTTCCGCACGACTTCGGTGCGTGAAAGGAGTAAACCACGCCCATGCGCCTTTGTGTTTTTCCTTAGGGCATTTGCGCAATGCTCTTTTGAGCTGTCAATCACACTAACCCGCCGTGCTCCTTTGTGGTATATGAGGCAAATTACATATATGTCCACCCAGGTTAACAACAGCCAGCTTTCTGAAGAAGTGATCAAACGTCTACGGAACGAAGAAGAGACCGGCACAGTG
Source organism: Siphonodentalium dalli (assembly GCA_032622095.1). Taxonomy (NCBI): domain Eukaryota; kingdom Metazoa; phylum Mollusca; class Scaphopoda; order Gadilida; family Siphonodentaliidae; genus Siphonodentalium; species Siphonodentalium dalli. The sequence continues at coordinate 133,908,929 of CP136064.1, read as the reverse complement.
CAGACAGACAACAACAGCAGCAGCAGCAGCGATAGTCTTGATTGACAGCCGTCTTGTTCCAATAGACGTCTGATAACAGCTGCGGCCATCTTAATTTAAGATTAAGCTCCGCCCCTCGACATCTACCGGCGCTTTGTTGGGATGACATTAACTAACACGAACACTGACTTCCGGGTTGATAACACGTTTTTCGAAAACAATGGATCTAAATTAAAAATCAAGATTAAATCTACTTGAAATGACACAAGACTAAATCATAAAATTTAACATCATTGAGTAAAAGCACAAGAAAAGAGAGTGCGCGCTCCGCATATCGAGATAAATCGATCGAATTGATGGATGGCATTGGATGCACGATATTCATCATATTGAATTATAATGATATTATTGCGCAATAAATTATAAACTGAGTTACTGAATTCACTAACTAACGGATCACAAAATCTATTTGTTATTGTAGGGCCATTAATGCCATATTCTATATCTGATGACTGTTGGACATGAAGATTAGGCAAGTTTTTATCACTTTATTTCACCAATCAACTTTCAATCAATACTTTCTCATATGTCCTGTCCATCTATTTGTTTACTAATTGTTTGTCTGTTTTATTACTCTACCTGTGAAGGCGACTTGATTGTCAATAAACTTATCTTTACATATATGATAGGCCAATAGATATATATCTGTGTTGATTCGTTACGGTATTTAACGTACAAGTCATATTTATAGCTCTATTAGTTGGGTTGTACATATATGCTAAATATTGTAGTGATCGCCGATATCCGGACATTGCCGAAGTATGAATCGGAGCACCGATCGTGACGTCATGTTCTCGATTACCCGGATGAAGAAGGCTCTCTCTTCAGACCAAGAACGGAATCCTAGCAAACCAGCAGCCATGTTGACTTACTGTCTATTGTATATCTATTGTGACCATGTTGGACCATATAAAGATGTGTAACCATAGTGAATAGTCCTTCGTTTTCACTATAATGACGACGTTGTAGTGTCGAACCACGCGGGGAGACGAAAATGTGTATTTTGATTAGGGTTGCTACGACTATGAGTTTTCATAATCGACTAATCGGCAGCTATAATCGACGGTTAGTCGATTAATCGGTAATATATGCGCCCTGTATTACATCCAGGTAAACAATTGATAAATGCGAAATTAAGATGACTTCTTTACATCCATTTTGAAGACAGTTATAAACTGTCGATGCTCCGTGTTTTACACTGTTTTATTTCGTATAGAACAAGGAATACTCATGCCCTTATAGTCTCATTCGTCCCGATGTAGTTGTTAACAGGCCCTTATTATTAAATACTGCCAAGTGCCCATATTGCCGATGTTTCTGGCAAAGTTAGAGCAAACTGCATACACGACGTGACAGTAACTGTGCAAAATTGCATGAAGTAAAGCTAATCTCGATCGCGACTCCCAAGCCGCCACTACGTATTTCGGCAGGTCACGTGCATCACATTAATCGGTAAAATTGTGGCGAAAGGTGTGCACTTACAAAGTTACAATGAAGTTAACGAGGACATACCGGTAGGTAGACAGTGGGATATATTTGAGCTTTTGTGGGGGACCCTGTGGGGACGGGGATGCAGTCACAATTACTGCCGTGTATAACCTGGACATTTTCAATAAAGAATTGTAGAAATAATGAAACAAATTAATAGTTTATATTATATACGTAACCGCCAACCGTTTCGGAAATGTATCTAGCACAGTAGCAGAGGACGCCGCAACGGAATTGTGCTGCATACGCAGTTAACAGTTACTTCCAGGCATGACATAAATCAGTACTGCTTTAATACACAAGTTACACAACCATACCACCCCACCCTCGGGCGATTAGTCGACGAAAGTAAATACCCTCGACAACCACACCTGCCGAAGGTTAGTCGATTAATCGAATAATCGTGGCAAGCCTAATTTTGATGTCATAACTTTTGTGAAAATGACTTTGTCAATTTGGTGTAATTTTCCGTTCCTGAAGACTATACTTTCAGAGTTCGGTCGTGTTTGAACCATGATAATGTCACGAAAAACGGAAGTGCCGCCATTGTTGTTGTAGTATATTCGTATTCCCTCGTCATTGTTCGGCAAACCTCGCCGATTTCTCGAAAGCGGAAACCAGAAAACACGCGATAATTGTGCCGGAATATGTATTAACTAGCAAATCGAAAGTAACCGGAAATTTTGCCGATTGCGCATGGCAATTGAATATGGCGGAAACACTTCCGTGTGCGGATAGATCCTGAGTTTTAGCTATTAAACTTCACAAATGCGTTCATATGAATCAGAATAGAAACATCATGGCGCCTGTCAACTATAGCACAGACATGTTGTCGTGCGTGAACCGGTACCACACATATTCTGAACTGACAGAAAAGGACATAGTAATAAAATGTCGGATTAAAAATAATTCTGACACTTTTGAAATCGACCCAAAGCTCAAAATTCCATTATTATAGTTTATCCACCTCTCACCGCATCCACACTGAAAATTATAAGCCTGACATAACATGAGTCTGTATGTACCCATGCAGTAGGAGTGGTATGTGCCTGGTAGAACTTAATTTTTTCCTAGTAGAACAATTTCTCATTAAATATTCATTAGTTCTACAGAAATCCGGACCCGATGAAAATAAGAGGATTATCAGATTTCTCGATTCATCACTATAGGTGAGTGGGCATGGATGCGTTAGCTAGGAGAATTTGATAATTTTCATAGTTTATTGAATATCAAAACATGCAACAAAACGTTTATAACATAATATGTAAATGACAGGACAAAAAAATGAAGCACAAGCAATGGTAGTCCAACAAATTAGACTTTCGCCCGCCCCTACTCAAAACCTGCCGCCAAATTCCATTTTATCGTTTTTCAAAAATTTCCTCCGACTTCATTTTATTTTTTTGTAATTAGGAATTCGCGACTACGGAATTAGCTTAAACAAGTAAACCATTTCCTTGCAAATATCGTCAATTCACGAAAAACGGAAGTGCCGCCATTGTTGTTGTAGTATATTCGTATTCCCTCGTCATTGTTCGGCAAACCTCGCCGATTTCTCGAAAGCGGAAACCAGAAAACACGCGATAATTGTGCCGGAATATGTATTAACTAGCAAATCGAAAGTAACATCTTCTGTGTCGCAATGATCGGAATGTAACAGTCATAGGGTAATCAATGCACATATATTGTTCTTGGTGCTTACTTTGTTTTACAGGTGTTAATGCCACCACCGCTTTACATATTGATTATGTTATGTACGTCACGTTGGCGTTGCCGCATGTATGTGCCATTTACAATGGAGGAACTCTTGTTAAATACACCTTCGGAGTTGAATATTTCGCAAAATTAGATTAACATCTTCTCGACATCATTGTAGCATTTTAATGACCATAATCAAGATTAAAACATGTTTTTATTCGCTGATGGGACGGAACGGTATTAAAGCGCAGAACAACGGGTCCTACTATACGCAGCAAGTCCCTGGATATGCAGCAAGTCCCTGGTAAACGCAGCAAGTCCCTGGTAAATGCAGCAAGTCCCTCACACCTAGGGTGGATTAGTGGAGTTGTTGATGAGTTTAATCAGTGTTTTATTATCCATTTGATTTATGATCTGTGGCAGTTGATTAGAATTGATTGGAAATCTTTATCCCTTTATAATTATTTAAGATGTGTATTTGTAGATTTTTATATATAAAATAAAATAGTTTTTCTAAGTTTTATTAAGTTGCTATTTCTTTTATTCTACTTACTATTTAATATAATTTAATTAATATGATTTATATATTTTTTTTAATATTCCTGTTTTCACTGCGTAAATCACTGAACATGTGTTTGTTTTTGTAGGACAAACGAACTTTCTGGGAGTTTCTCCTTTGAAGCTCATTTGAAGATTTGTTTGTTTTCTTAACCAGACTGAATAATTATCAACCAGAGCCGTAATTTCGCTAAAATCCGGATTGAGAATCCAAAGCCGATTACGGGGGGCGGAGCTAATTTCGGATTCTAGGTCAGATTTTGAAATCCACGTGGTCTCCGAAAATCTCTCCCAGCGTCAAACATGGCTCATGTATTTGACAAAAGTATCATTTGTATCTTATATTTATAAAGTGCATGTTTGTTGTGAAATCATGCTTTTCGTCTATGTGTATATACACGGCACATAATTTGCTGCCAATCCGACTTAATCGCATCTTTTTTTTCAAGTTAAAGTGTGTTTATTGATGTTGGCAAGCATATCTAAACATGACAGCTCTAGGCCTCCTGAATCAAATTCCAAAGATGTTGTGAAGAACACACGAAACTTGTCAGTTGAACAGGGACGTGACGACAGGGGTTGCTTGTGTGTCTCGACCCCCACCCCGATTTTTGGTACAATTTGCTAAGCTGTGCAGTCATTCATACGTGAGGAAAATCAGGATTATTTTGACTAACTGTTTCAAATAATGATACGTACAAGCCAACAAACGCAACAAACAAACAAACCCGATTTTAAATAAATACATATACAAACTTATGACTAACTCGGGAGAGGGGGTGTCCAGTGATCTGTATATATGTTCAACTTGTTTTGGTAGTCATGTACGTTGCTTTGCCATTACTAATTTTTTTTTTTTTCAGTGTAATAACATTTGGGAGAGGGGGTACCCTTAAGTGAGTCAGTACTTGTCCCCCAATTCCTTTGTATGTGTTATATATAATGTGTTATCTAAATTTGACATATATTTGAAATAAATATATCTAAACTAAACTTTGGTACATTCCAGCAGTCGGAAATTTCATGCATGACACAACATTAGTTGGACATTAATTTGACACCATATATAGGTTGGCATTGTTCTCATTGTTTGATTTTTTTCAACCAGTAAAAGTTGGTAATTTTCCAATCTTAGTGTTTGTCAGATTGGATATTTCCAAGGGGAGCAAATTGAATTCTGCGAACCTGTGAGATTGATGTTTGGTTCAAGGGGGGGGGGGGGGGTGCAGTTGACCGTAAATTTGAGGAAACTTCTAGCCACGTCCCTAGAACATGTGTCTGTTGTCTATACAGAGACTATTGTGCAAAATTTTGCATTAACGACTGCATTTAACGAAACAAAACATGTTAAACATGAAATTGCTATAACATTAAGACTAGATGATAGTACATACGTGTATCTGATAATCCATCGATACCATATAATCCTACTATTTCTTGAATAAGAAGAAACATTATAATAACGAACACAGCAGAAGACATATCCATGCAGGTGCATATGAACTCGGTCAATGGTGACGTATCCGCCGAATTCGAAATCGACATGCGTTCGGGCGGTATTTTAAGGATGGAATTATGAAATGGACATATGAAAGTGACAATCAACAATGAATTGCAATTTCTTCGCCATCAACCGAAGTGCTCCCCCAGCGTTACTATCAATAGCGTTATTATTTGGCTAATTTCAGTAATATTCTCCCAGTTTACATTCAATAAAACAAATTTGTCTCCGCATTTAAAATTCTTTGATATAGATCGTTTATATTCTGCAATAATTTGTACACAAGAGACGGATTCTTATGTTTTATTGTGTTTTTAAACTCTGAGGTGGCGAAATCTCGGTTTGTTTACATTACGAACATTTGAGTCCGTAATCGGAATCCGAATCCCTATCGGATTCCCACGAAATTAGGATTACGGTCTGTTCGTTTACTGATTCTGGAAATTTGTGGTCTGTTCTTTTGCCGAACCAAGTCGTACGGGGACAAATCTGTAATCTGAATCCAGAATCCAAATCGGATTTTAGCGAAATAACGCCTCAGTGTTATTTCAAGATTCAGCTCACGTCTGAGATGGCATGTTGTGTATTTAATCAAATGTATATAAGCTGCAACTAAGATTTCAGAAATCATAACCAATCTTAGAATTTATACAATGCGTCTTACTGATCCTCGTTATACCCTTGTGGCGTGTGTGGTATTCGATGTTTTAAAGATTGCATCGAATGTACTGGCTGTAAAAAATGGACACATTACCAATGTGTTCCGATGACGAAGCAAGTGTTCAACATGTGGTCAGCAGACTTGAGTTACATCACGTTTTACTGCAAATCGTGTTCTTTCGACAGCAACGGTGAATATGATGTGTCAAAAGCATTAAATAGGTTAGTATTATTTGCTAGTTAGTCTATGGTTAGTCTATGTTAATAATTAGCGTTTATTTGTTATTATTCCAGACTGCACGAGTCATCCAGTAGGAATGACATGACAGCGATTGAAGTTCGGTCCGAACGTCTTCTATAGTTTATTTGGATTCGGACAGTTTACATTAACCAAGGAGTTCGCAAAATTCTATGTTCGCCCGGAAATTTGGAATTCAAAATCATCAGAAGTAAGGGACAAGCATTTTAACAGATTTTTAAGAGAGATCAAGCCAGTACACGAAAAGATGCTGAGAACAATGTTCAGATGGCCAGAGGATGGTACTTACAGCAGTCAGTGCGGGAAAAAAACCAGGACAACGAAAGAGAAAACGAACGGCAAAGACAACCACAATCCCACAAAGCAAAGTTCCCAGGACCGGAGAGTGAAATTAAACAACATAGAGATAAAGAAAACAATTTTAATACATGTATCCAAATATTTTTTTATTCAATAAAATCTTCCCAAACGAATGTCTCAATACCTTGGTTTTTCCCTTTCCTTACGGGCCACATATATATAAAATTTATTCTAATAAACTTTTCTTTCAGCTCACTGCTATATATATATATTTATAAAACTGTGCTCTATTTTTCTTTTGTTGCTATTCTACTATTCTCATGTTACTTGTTTGCATTTACCATTAAAAACATCTAAAAAAAAATCCAACTGTTAATTTTTTCTTTCAATGATTCAGCCCCACAATTCAGTCCAATTCCCTTCAATAATCTATCAGTATTACGATCAAATTAAAGCCCTGTGATTAAAGCCCTTTGTAATCAGCACCTCCACTGATTAAACATGTCGTTGTGTAAACACGCATAACTAAACCGCCGTAATCTACCCTAGGTGTGAGGGACTTGCTGCATTTACCGGGGACTTGCTGCATATCCAGGGACTTGCTGCGTATAGTAGAACCGCAGAACAACCGTAGGAAATTGCAGAACGAAAATGTAAACAAACACCAAATCACCCCATGCATTCATATTTCCCCGTCCCGCGGCGATATTTTTGCATAAAATGTTAGATTAACATCTTTTCGACATCACTGTAGCATTTTATTGACCATAATCAAGATGAAAACAACTTTTTTCGTCGATGGGACGGAAGCGAAATTGCAGAACGAAAATGTAAACAAACACCAAATCATCCCATGCATTCACATTTCCCCGTCCCGCGGCGATATTTTTACATAAAATGTTAGATTAACATCTTCTCGACATCATTGTAGCATTTTAATGACCATAATCAAGATTAAAACATGTTTTTATTCGCTGATGGGACGGAACGGTATTAAAGCGCAGAACAACCGTAGGAAATTGCAGAACGAAAATGTAAACAAACACCAATTTAGCTAAGATAGACCCATAAACTTGCTGTTTAGCAATAATACAGCATGTAGCAGCACCAAAATGGCTCTATATGGTCATCAGTGCAGCATTTTATTGGTGATCCCATTTTATTGACCATAATCAAGATGAAAACAACTTTTTTCGTCGATGGGACGGAAGCGAAATTGCAGAACGAAAATGTAAACAAACACCAAATCACCCCATGCATTCACATTTCCCCGTCCCGCGGCGATATTTTTACATAAAATGTTAGATTAACATCTTTTCGACAACACTGAAGCATTTTAATGGCAGAACATGCGATATGGCAACAACAGCATGATCAAGAACAAAAAGAAAGGGATGTTCAAAGAGAAAAAGATAGAGACATACGGGCGAAAGCAAGGGAGGAAATACTGGAAATACTGGAAGCTCAACAACAACAACAAGCAACATCATCCGAACATAGAACCAAAAAGAAGGCCAAGAAATCAAAAAAAAAATAGATCATTTTCATTTCACCCTCACCAATCTCATGTTAATGTAACACCATTACATGTTCCAAATTAAATTCAACAGTGGGTTGTAGGAGAGGGGTTCCGCCCCTTTCAAATCTTCCCGGGAAAGTTTCCCAAACCCCCCATAGTAATGGGACGGAAGCGAAATTGCAGAACGAAAATGTAAACAAACACCAAATCACCCCATGCATTCATATTTCCCCGTCCCGCGGCGATATGTTTGCATAAAATGTTAGATTAACATCTTTTCGACATCACTGTAGCATTTTATTGACCATAATCAAGATGAAAACAACTTTTTTCGTCGATGGGACGGAAGCGAAATTGCAGAACGAAAATGTAAACAAACACCAAATCATCCCATGCATTCACATTTCCCCGTCCCGCGGCGATATTTTTACATAAAATGTTAGATTAACATCTTCTCGACATCATTGTAGCATTTTAATGACCATAATCAAGATTAAAACATGTTTTTATTCGCTGATGGGACGGAACGGTATTAAAGCGCAGAACAACCGTAGGAAATTGCAGAACGAAAATGTAAACAAACACCAACTCACCCCATGCATTCATATTTCCCCGTCCCGCGGCGATATTTTTGCATAAAATGTTAGATTAACATCTTTTCGACATCACTGTTGCATTTTATTGACCATAATCAAGATGAAAACAACTTTTTTCGTCGATGGGACGGAAGCGAAATTGCAGAACGAAAATGTAAACAAACACCAAATCACCCCATGCATTCACATTTCACCATCCCGCGGCGATATTTTTACATAAAATGTTAGATTAACATCTTCTCGACATCATTGTAACATTTTAATGACCATAATCAAGATGAAAACATGTTTTTTTTCGCTGATGGGACGGAAGCGAAATTGCAGAACGGGATGGGACGGTATTAGATAGGATGGGACGGTATTAGAAAACGCAGAACAGCTAAGATAGACCCCTAAACTTGCCGTTTAGCAATAATACAGCATGTAGCAGCACCAAAATGGCTCTATATGGTCATCAGTGCAGCATTTTATTGGTGATCCCATTTTATTGACCATAATCAAGATGAAAACATGTTTTTTTTCGCTGATGGGACGGAAGCGAAATTGCAGAACGAAAATGTAAACAAACACCAAATCACCCCATGCATTCACATTTCCCCGTCCCGCGGCGATATTTTTACATAAAATGTTAGATTAACATCTTCTCGACATCATTGTAACATTTTATTGACCATTATCAAGATGAAAACATGTTTTTTTTCGCTGATGGGACGGAAGCGAAATTGCAGAACGGGATGGGACGGTATTAGATAGGATGGGACGGTATTAGAAAACGCAGAACAGCTAAGATAGACCCCTAAACTTGCTGTTTAGCAATAATACAGCATGTAGCAGCACCAAAATGGCTCTATATGGTCATCAGTGCAGCATTTTATTGGTGATCCCATTTTATTGACCATAATCAAGATGAAAACAACTTTTTTCGTCGATGGGACGGAAGCGAAATTGCAGAACGAAAATGTAAACAAACACCAAATCACCCCATGCATTCACATTTCCCCGTCCCGCGGCGATATTTTTACATAAAATGTTAGATTAACATCTTTTCGACAACACTGAAGCATTTTAATGACCATAATCAAGATTAAAACATGTTTTTTTTCGCTGATGGGACGAAACCTTTGGAAATTGCAGAACGGGATGGGACGGTATTAGATAGGATGGGACGGTATTAGAAAACGCAGAACAGCTAAGATAGACCCCTAAACTTGCTGTTTATCAATAATACAGCATGTAGCAGCACCAAAATGGCTCTGTATGGTCATCAGTGCAGCATTTTATTGGTGATCCCATTTTATTGACCATAATTGGGATGGGACGGTATTAGAAAACGCAGAACAGCTAACATCTTTTCGACGTCATGACCATTAAAGATTAAAACAACTTTTTTCGCTGATGGGATAGCAGCTGCAAAACGCAGAACAACCTTTGGAAATTGCAGAACTAGATGGGACGGTATTAGATGGGATGGGACGGTATTAGATGGGTTGAGACTGTGTTAAAGAACTCAGAACAGAAAGATGGGACAGGACAAAAACGCAGAACAACCTTTGGAAACAACAAAATCCTTCAATGCATTTACATTTCCCCGTCCCATTGTGACATGTTAAAATGTTACATTTTCTCGACATTTGTGTGGCACAAAACAACTCGTCGCGCCGACGGGACAGCTTGCGTCATCGATATGGGACAGAAGAGCTATGGTAAAACTCAGAACGAACATAACAAAATCAGTTTTTACTTACAAATTGTGTGGTAAATCCAAATATCACATGCGAGTACTATAAGAATTCACTATTAATGAACGTACAAGGAGAAACCAATATCAAAAATGTTTGACACGGCGTTCAGTTGTTCACACTCTGTTCACGTCGGCACTGAGCTTGAGTTTACGTTGGCACTAAGCTTGTGTTTGCATAACTGGTGGCAGATGACACAGACTCTTTAGGGTGATGATATCGTCTCAGTGAGAATTACTCGCTGTTTGTGTTATGCACGTACGAATGGTGTAGAGTATTCTACTATTCATGTATTTGAACGCTGTTCGAACCAGCAACATGTGGTTAATGGCAAACACATCTCTCATGGGTTATATAATATAAACTAAGAAACGCTCTTTATTATAATTACAAAACAACAAATTCATTCATATTTCGCCGTCCTATGACGACTATTCTTGACATATGTTAGATTTATATATTCACGACATCAGTGTAGCATTTTAATCTAGTTTAAAAGAACTTGTTTCGTCGATGGGTAAAACGCAGAACGGCCGCGGTAGTGGCAGAACGAACATGTAGACCATAAATGCATTCATATTTTGCCGCCGTCCCATGACGATATTTCTGTACATAATATTAGAATAACATTTTCTCGACATATGTGTAGCATTTTATTGACCATAATCAAGATTAAAACAATTTGTTTCGCTAATGGGACGGAAGTTGAAACAGCTTAGGAAATTGCAGAACGAAATGGTAAACAACAACCTCATTTGATAAAAGGCTTTTAGTCTTGTATTACATGTTCTGTTCGTAATTAAATATTGCTTACTCCAAAACATCATTCATCACATTCATATTTCCCCGTCCCACGGTGATATTTTTGCATAAAATGTTAGATCAACATCTTCTCGGCATCATTTTAGCATTTTATTGACCATAATCAAGATCAAAACAGGTTGTCATAGACGGCACACGTTCGGAACTACAAGATGTAACAGCAGGTGTGCCGCAAGGCTCAGTATTAGGCCCACTTCTGTTTTTAATTTATATTAATGATATAACCGAAAATATACGGTGCAACATTTGTCTATTTGCTGATGACACTTCTCTATTTCTTACCATCGAAGACCCCACCATGGCCGCAAAACTAATCAACGATGACCTCGAAACTCTCATGTGTTGGGCATCAGAATGGCTTGTAAAATTCAATCCCCTGAAAACGGAATCTCTCTTAATCTCCAGGAAAGAAACACCAGTATATCATCCACATTTGACCATGGGAACCGCGACAATTGTTGAGGTTGACAGCCATAAACATCTGGGACTTACTTTCGACAACATGGGCTCTTGGGGTATCCACATCAGATCTATGCTTGACAAAGCATGGAGTCGAGTAAATCTAGTACGTAAACACAGATACAAGCTATGCAGAGTAACGCTTGAAAAAATACATTATACATTTATCCGACCAATAAACACAAACATCGTTCACCGCATTCGTATTTCCCCGTCCCACGGTGATATTTTTGCATCAAACTCGACACCCTCACCTAAAATTGGGTTGTAGGGGAGGGGTTCCGCCCCTTCCAAATCATCCCGGGTCATTCCCAAATCTCCAATAAATGAAAAAAAATTCTCGACATCATTGTAGAATTTTAATGACCATACTCAGATTAAATCAACTTTTTTCATCGATGGGACAGAAGCGGCAAAACACAGAACAACCTTAGGATATTGCAGAACGGTTTGGGACGTTATTAGATGGGATAAGACGGTATACATGGGACGGTACTAGCCGTGGTAGAAAGTCGAATGAACATGTAAACAACAAATTCATATATATTTCGACTTTACATGACGACATTTCAAGGGGGGGGGGGGGGGGCGGAAAAAACTGCAGACACATTGCAGGGTGGAAAAAACTGTTCTCTTCGGTTTGGGTACCCCCCTGCAGTTTTTTTCACTGACCATTGCCCCCCCCCCCCCCCCAGAAAAATCGAATCTCCCCAGCCGGACAACAACTCGGTTTTACCGGAAACCGAAAAAAACACCGGAGCATACAATTCACGAGAAGGTGCTTGGTAACTTAGTTTAGATTATTATTATTATTATGTTTTCTGATACCATTGGAGGAGAAATTGTTTAATACATGGGATAGTTCTGCAGTAAACATTTGCCAGATGAGCGATCGCAGGGTAGAATTCTGCATTCGACTGGTAGACACTGACATAGTCGGCATTATTAAGAGGGTTAATGGGGTCAATATCACATGTAAACCAAGACAGTGGTTATCCAAAATTATTTTATGTAGATTGTACTACTCATGTATATATGATTTTGATATTAAGGTTAATCCATATTCTATAAAATTAGAGAAAATTTAAGTTGTGAGTCTGAAAATACATATTTGGAAAAAATTACATGCAAATTTTTTCCGACAACCCCCCCCCCCCCCGTAAATGAATAAGGACAAAATTTATGTGTAATTTTTTTACGCCTATGTACCCCCCCCGGTACGTTGTGTCCCGCAGTTTATTTCCGCCCCCCCCCTCGGATATTTCGGCATAAATTGTTAGATTAATATATTCTCGACATCATTGTAACATTTTAATGACCATAATCAAGATTAAAACATGTTTTTATTCGCTGATGGGACAGCAGTGGCAAAACACAATGTTAGATAATATATTCTCGACATCCGTGCAACATTTTATTCATCCATAATCAAGTTTGAAACAAATTGTTTCGTCGATGGGACAGACACGGTAAAACGCAGAACAGCCGTGACAACATTGCAGAACGAACATGCATGTAGACAACAAATGCATTAATATTTCGCCGTCACATGACGATATTACGGTACAAAAATTAATGTTACATTAATATATTCTCGATAACATTGTAGGATTTTATTCAACATTTTATTGTTCATATGTCTTTAATTACATTAACCTTTGTCGGCAACAATCACCCGTTCAAACAACGGTTGAAATATATATATATTGTGTAGCTGCTGTGTTGTCCGAAGCTTGTGCTATTGTTTTAATGCATTCTCTAATAAAAACTGACATATGGCGGGATATCCATACATTCATCTCATCATCTACTGACATTCTTCTGTGTCGGTATATTAAAAAAGCTGTAAAATCCTGGGACAACACCTCAATTATTTTACATTGTATTCGAATATTGTTTCGACAGGTGTGATGCTAACTACGGTGACACGATGTACTCGCGAGCATCAAGTGTCATAGAGTTTGTTTGCATAACATGCTATATATACGGTACCGAGTTCTTTAACACCGTCTCAACCCATCTAATACCGTCCCATCCCATCTAATACCGTCCCATCTAGTTCTGCAATTTCCAAAGGTTGTTCTGCGTTTTGCCGCTGCTATCCCATCAGCGAAAAAAGTTGTTTTAATCTTTAATGGTCATGACGTCGAAAAGATGTTAGCTGTTCTGCGTTTTCTAATACCGTCCCATCCCAATTATGGTCAATAAAATGGGATCACCAATAAAATGCTGCACTGATGACCATACAGAGCCATTTTGGTGCTGCTACATGCTGTATTATTGATAAACAGCAAGTTTAGGGGTCTATCTTAGCTGTTCTGCGTTTTCTAATACCGTCCCATCCTATCTAATACCGTCCCATCCCGTTCTGCAATTTCCAAAGGTTTCGTCCCATCAGCGAAAAAAAACGTGTTTTAATCTTGATTATGGTCATTAAAATGTTACAATGATGTCGAGAAGATGTTAATCTAACATTTTATGTAAAAATATCGCCGCGGGACGGGGAAATGTGAATGCATGGGGTGATTTGGTGTTTGTTTACATTTTCGTTCTGCAATTTCGCTTCCGTCCCATCGACGAAAAAAGTTGTTTTCATCTTGATTATGGTCAATAAAATGGGATCACCAATAAAATGCTGCACTGATGACCATATAGAGCCATTTTGGTGCTGCTATACATGCTGTATTATTGCTAAACAGCAAGTTTAGGGGTCTATCTTAGCTGTTCTGCGGTTTCTAATACCGTCCCATCCTATATAATAACGTCCCATCCCGTTCTGCAATTTCCAAAGGTTTCGTCCCATCAGCGAAAAAAAACATGTTTTAATCTTGATTATGGTCATTAAAATGCTTCAGTGTTGTAGAAAAGATGTTAATCTAACATTTTATGTAAAAATATCGCCGCGGGACGGGGAAATGTGAATGCATGGGGTGATTTGGTGTTTGTTTACATTTTCGTTCTGCAATTTCGCTTCCGTCCCATTGACGAAAAAAGTTGTTTTCATCTTGATTATGGTCAATAAAATGGGATCACCAATAAAATGCTGCACTGATGACCATATAGAGCCATTTTGGTGCTGCTACATGCTGTATTATTGCTAAACAGCAAGTTTAGGGGTCTATCTTAGCTGTTCTGCGTTTTCTAATACCGTCCCATCCTATCTAATACCGTCCCATCCCGTTCTGCAATTTCGCTTCCGTCCCATCAGCGAAAAAAATCATGTTTTCATCTTGATTATGGTCAATAAAATGTTACAATGATGTCGAGAAGATATTAATCTAACATTTTATGTAAAAATATCGCCGCGGGACGGGGAAATGTGAATGCATGGGGTGATTTGGTGCTTGTTTACATTTTCGTTCTGCAATTTCGCTTCCGTCCCATCAGCGAAAAAAAACATGTTTTCATCTTGATTATGGTCAATAAAATGGGATCACCAATAAAATGCTGCACTGATGACCATATAGAGCCATTTTGGTGCTGCTACATGCTGTATTATTGCTAAACAGCAAGTTTAGGGGTCTATCTTAGCTGTTCTGCGTTTTCTAATACCGTCCCATCCTATCTAATACCGTCCCATCCCGTTCTGCAATTTCGCTTCCGTCCCATCAGCGAAAAAAAACATGTTTTCATCTTGATTATGGTCAATAAAATGTTACAATGATGTCGAGAAGATATTAATCTAACATTTTATGTAAAAATATCGCCGCGGGACGGGGAAATGTGAATGCATGGGGTGATTTGGTGTTTGTTTACATTTTCGTTCTGCAATTTCGCTTCCGTCCCATTGACGAAAAAAGTTGTTTTCATCTTGATTATGGTCAATAAAATGGGATCACCAATAAAATGCTGCACTGATGACCATATAGAGCCATTTTGGTGCTGCTACATGCTGTATTATTGCTAAACAGCAAGTTTAGGGGTCTATCTTAGCTGTTCTGCGTTTTCTAATACCGTCCCATCCTATCTAATACCGTCCCATCCCGTTCTGCAATTTCGCTTCCGTCCCATCAGCGAAAAAAATCATGTTTTCATCTTGATTATGGTCAATAAAATGTTACAATGATGTCGAGAAGATATTAATCTAACATTTTATGTAAAAATATCGCCGCGGGACGGGGAAATGTGAATGCATGGGGTGATTTGGTGTTTGTTTACATTTTCGTTCTGCAATTTCGCTTCCGTCCCATCAGCGAAAAAAAACATGTTTTCATCTTGATTATGGTCAATAAAATGGGATCACCAATAAAATGCTGCACTGATGACCATATAGAGCCATTTTGGTGCTGCTACATGCTGTATTATTGCTAAACAGCAAGTTTAGGGGTCTATCTTAGCTGTTCTGCGTTTTCTAATACCGTCCCATCCTATCTAATACCGTCCCATCCCGTTCTGCAATTTCGCTTCCGTCCCATCAGCGAAAAAAAACATGTTTTCATCTTGATTATGGTCAATAAAATGTTACAATGATGTCGAGAAGATATTAATCTAACATTTTATGTAAAAATATCGCCGCGGGACGGGGAAATGTGAATGCATGGGGTGATTTGGTGTTTGTTTACATTTTCGTTCTGCAATTTCGCTTCCGTCCCATTGACGAAAAAAGTTGTTTTCATCTTGATTATGGTCAATAAAATGGGATCACCAATAAAATGCTGCACTGATGACCATATAGAGCCATTTTGGTGCTGCTACATGCTGTATTATTGCTAAACAGCAAGTTTAGGGGTCTATCTTAGCTGTTCTGCGTTTTCTAATACCGTCCCATCCTATCTAATACCGTCCCATCCCGTTCTGCAATTTCGCTTCCGTCCCATCAGCGAAAAAAATCATGTTTTCATCTTGATTATGGTCAATAAAATGTTACAATGATGTCGAGAAGATATTAATCTAACATTTTATGTAAAAATATCGCCGCGGGACGGGGAAATGTGAATGCATGGGGTGATTTGGTGCTTGTTTACATTTTCGTTCTGCAATTTCGCTTCCGTCCCATCAGCGAAAAAAAACATGTTTTCATCTTGATTATGGTCAATAAAATGGGATCACCAATAAAATGCTGCACTGATGACCATATAGAGCCATTTTGGTGCTGCTACATGCTGTATTATTGCTAAACAGCAAGTTTAGGGGTCTATCTTAGCTGTTCTGCGTTTTCTAATACCGTCCCATCCTATCTAATACCGTCCCATCCCGTTCTGCAATTTCGCTTCCGTCCCATCAGCGAAAAAAAACATGTTTTCATCTTGATTATGGTCAATAAAATGTTACAATGATGTCGAGAAGATATTAATCTAACATTTTATGTAAAAATATCGCCGCGGGACGGGGAAATGTGAATGCATGGGGTGATTTGGTGTTTGTTTACATTTTCGTTCTGCAATTTCGCTTCCGTCCCATTGACGAAAAAAGTTGTTTTCATCTTGATTATGGTCAATAAAATGGGATCACCAATAAAATGCTGCACTGATGACCATATAGAGCCATTTTGGTGCTGCTACATGCTGTATTATTGCTAAACAGCAAGTTTAGGGGTCTATCTTAGCTGTTCTGCGTTTTCTAATACCGTCCCATCCTATCTAATACCGTCCCATCCCGTTCTGCAATTTCGCTTCCGTCCCATCAGCGAAAAAAATCATGTTTTCATCTTGATTATGGTCAATAAAATGTTACAATGATGTCGAGAAGATATTAATCTAACATTTTATGTAAAAATATCGCCGCGGGACGGGGAAATGTGAATGCATGGGGTGATTTGGTGTTTGTTTACATTTTCGTTCTGCAATTTCGCTTCCGTCCCATCAGCGAAAAAAAACATGTTTTCATCTTGATTATGGTCAATAAAATGGGATCACCAATAAAATGCTGCACTGATGACCATATAGAGCCATTTTGGTGCTGCTACATGCTGTATTATTGCTAAACAGCAAGTTTAGGGGTCTATCTTAGCTGTTCTGCGTTTTCTAATACCGTCCCATCCTATCTAATACCGTCCCATCCCGTTCTGCAATTTCGCTTCCGTCCCATCAGCGAAAAAAAACATGTTTTCATCTTGATTATGGTCAATAAAATGTTACAATGATGTCGAGAAGATATTAATCTAACATTTTATGTAAAAATATCGCCGCGGGACGGGGAAATGTGAATGCATGGGGTGATTTGGTGTTTGTTTACATTTTCGTTCTGCAATTTCGCTTCCGTCCCATCAGCGAAAAAAAACATGTTTTCATCTTGATTATGGTCAATAAAATGGGATCACCAATAAAATGCTGCACTGATGACCATATAGAGCCATTTTGGTGCTGCTACATGCTGTATTATTGCTAAACAGCAAATTTAGGGGTCTATCTTAGCTGTTCTGTGTTTTCTAATACCGTCCCATCCTATCTAATACCGTCCCATCCCATTCTGCAATTTCGCTTCCGTCCCATCAGCGAAAAAAAACATGTTTTCATCTTGATTATGGTCAATAAAATGTTACAATGATGTCGAGAAGATGTTAATCTAACATTTTATGTACAAATATCGCCGCGGGACGGGGAAATGTGAATGCATGGGGTGATTTGGTGTTTGTTTACATTTTCGTTCTGCAATTTCGCTTCCGTCCCATCAGCGAAAAAAAACATGTTTTCATCTTGATTATGGTCAATAAAATGGGATCACCAATACAATGCTGCACTGATGACCATATAGAGCCATTTTGGTGCTGCTACATGCTGTATTATTGCTAAACAGCAAGTTTAGGGGTCTATCTTAGCTGTTCTGCGTTTTCTAATACCGTCCCATCCTATCTAATACCGTCCCATCCCGTTCTGCAATTTCGCTTCCGTCCCATCAGCGAAAAAAAACATGTTTTCATCTTGATTATGGTCATTAAAATGTTACAATGATGTCGAGAAGATATTAATCTAACATTTTATGTAAAAATATCGCCGCGGGACGAGGAAATGTGAATGCATGGGGTGATTTGGTGTTTGTTTACATTTTCGTTCTGCAATTTCGCTTCCGTCCCATTGACGAAAAAAGTTGTTTTCATCTTGATTATGGTCAATAAAATGGGATCACCAATAAAATGCTGCACTGATGACCATATAGAGCCATTTTGGTGCTGCTACATGCTGTATTATTGCTAAACAGCAAGTTTAGGGGTCTATCTTAGCTGTTCTGCGTTTTCTAATACCGTCCCATCCTATCTAATACCGTCCCATCCCGTTCTGCAATTTCGCTTCCGTCCCATCAGCGAAAAAAAAACATGTTTTCATCTTGATTATGGTCAATAAAATGTTACAATGATGTCGAGAAGATGTTAATCTAACATTTTATGTACAAATATCGCCGCGGGACGGGGAAATGTGAATGCATGGGGTGATTTGGTGTTTGTTTACATTTTCGTTCTGCAATTTCGCTTCCGTCCCATTGACGAAAAAAGTTGTTTTCATCTTGATTATGGTCAATAAAATGGGATCACCAATAAAATGCTGCACTGATGACCATATAGAGCCATTTTTGGTGCTGCTACATGCTGTATTATTGCTAAACAGCAAGTTTAGGGGTCTATCTTAGCTGTTCTGCGTTTTCTAATACCGTCCCATCCTATCTAATACCGTCCCATCCCGTTCTGCAATTTCGCTTCCGTCCCATCAGCGAAAAAAATCATGTTTTCATCTTGATTATGGTCAATAAAATGTTACAATGATGTCGAGAAGATATTAATCTAACATTTTATGTAAAAATATCGCCGCGGGACGGGGAAATGTGAATGCATGGGGTGATTTGGTGCTTGTTTACATTTTCGTTCTGCAATTTCGCTTCCGTCCCATCAGCGAAAAAAAACATGTTTTCATCTTGATTATGGTCAATAAAATGGGATCACCAATAAAATGCTGCACTGATGACCATATAGAGCCATTTTGGTGCTGCTACATGCTGTATTATTGCTAAACAGCAAGTTTAGGGGTCTATCTTAGCTGTTCTGCGTTTTCTAATACCGTCCCATCCTATCTAATACCGTCCCATCCCGTTCTGCAATTTCGCTTCCGTCCCATCAGCGAAAAAAAACATGTTTTCATCTTGATTATGGTCAATAAAATGTTACAATGATGTCGAGAAGATATTAATCTAACATTTTATGTAAAAATATCGCCGCGGGACGGGGAAATGTGAATGCATGGGGTGATTTGGTGTTTGTTTACATTTTCGTTCTGCAATTTCGCTTCCGTCCCATTGACGAAAAAAGTTGTTTTCATCTTGATTATGGTCAATAAAATGGGATCACCAATAAAATGCTGCACTGATGACCATATAGAGCCATTTTGGTGCTGCTACATGCTGTATTATTGCTAAACAGCAAGTTTAGGGGTCTATCTTAGCTGTTCTGCGTTTTCTAATACCGTCCCATCCTATCTAATACCGTCCCATCCCGTTCTGCAATTTCGCTTCCGTCCCATCAGCGAAAAAAATCATGTTTTCATCTTGATTATGGTCAATAAAATGTTACAATGATGTCGAGAAGATATTAATCTAACATTTTATGTAAAAATATCGCCGCGGGACGGGGAAATGTGAATGCATGGGGTGATTTGGTGTTTGTTTACATTTTCGTTCTGCAATTTCGCTTCCGTCCCAACAGCGAAAAAAAACATGTTTTCATCTTGATTATGGTCAATAAAATGGGATCACCAATAAAATGCTGCACTGATGACCATATAGAGCCATTTTGGTGCTGCTACATGCTGTATTATTGCTAAACAGCAAGTTTAGGGGTCTATCTTAGCTGTTCTGTGTTTTCTAATACCGTCCCATCCTATCTAATACCGTCCCATCCCATTCTGCAATTTCGCTTCCGTCCCATCAGCGAAAAAAATCATGTTTTCATCTTGATTATGGTCAATAAAATGTTACAATGATGTCGAGAAGATGTTAATCTAACATTTTATGTACAAATATCGCCGCGGGACGGGGAAATGTGAATGCATGGGGTGATTTGGTGTTTGTTTACATTTTCGTTCTGCAATTTCGCTTCCGTCCCATCAGCGAAAAAAAACATGTTTTCATCTTGATTATGGTCAATAAAATGGGATCACCAATACAATGCTGCACTGATGACCATATAGAGCCATTTTGGTGCTGCTACATGCTGTATTATTGCTAAACAGCAAGTTTAGGGGTCTATCTTAGCTGTTCTGCGTTTTCTAATACCGTCCCATCCTATCTAATACCGTCCCATCCCGTTCTGCAATTTCGCTTCCGTCCCATCAGCGAAAGAAAACATGTTTTCATCTTGATTATGGTCATTAAAATGTTACAATGATGTCGAGAAGATATTAATCTAACATTTTATGTAAAAATATCGCCGCGGGACGAGGAAATGTGAATGCATGGGGTGATTTGGTGTTTGTTTACATTTTCGTTCTGCAATTTCGCTTCCGTCCCATTGACGAAAAAAGTTGTTTTCATCTTGATTATGGTCAATAAAATGGGATCACCAATAAAATGCTGCACTGATGACCATATAGAGCCATTTTGGTGCTGCTACATGCTGTATTATTGCTAAACAGCAAGTTTAGGGGTCTATCTTAGCTGTTCTGCGTTTTCTAATACCGTCCCATCCTATCTAATACCGTCCCATCCCGTTCTGCAATTTCGCTTCCGTCCCATCAGCGAAAAAAAAAACATGTTTTCATCTTGATTATGGTCAATAAAATGTTACAATGATGTCGAGAAGATGTTAATCTAACATTTTATGTACAAATATCGCCGCGGGACGGGGAAATGTGAATGCATGGGGTGATTTGGTGTTTGTTTACATTTTCGTTCTGCAATTTCGCTTCCGTCCCATTGACGAAAAAAGTTGTTTTCATCTTGATTATGGTCAATAAAATGGGATCACCAATAAAATGCTGCACTGATGACCATATAGAGCCATTTTGGTGCTGCTACATGCTGTATTATTGCTAAACAGCAAGTTTAGGGGTCTATCTTAGCTGTTCTGCGTTTTCTAATACCGTCCCATCCTATCTAATACCGTCCCATCCCGTTCTGCAATTTCGCTTCCGTCCCATCAGCGAAAAAAATCATGTTTTCATCTTGATTATGGTCAATAAAATGTTACAATGATGTCGAGAAGATATTAATCTAACATTTTATGTAAAAATATCGCCGCGGGACGGGGAAATGTGAATGCATGGGGTGATTTGGTGCTTGTTTACATTTTCGTTCTGCAATTTCGCTTCCGTCCCATCAGCGAAAAAAAACATGTTTTCATCTTGATTATGGTCAATAAAATGGGATCACCAATAAAATGCTGCACTGATGACCATATAGAGCCATTTTGGTGCTGCTACATGCTGTATTATTGCTAAACAGCAAGTTTAGGGGTCTATCTTAGCTGTTCTGCGTTTTCTAATACCGTCCCATCCTATCTAATACCGTCCCATCCCGTTCTGCAATTTCGCTTCCGTCCCATCAGCGAAAAAAAACATGTTTTCATCTTGATTATGGTCAATAAAATGTTACAATGATGTCGAGAAGATATTAATCTAACATTTTATGTAAAAATATCGCCGCGGGACGGGGAAATGTGAATGCATGGGGTGATTTGGTGTTTGTTTACATTTTCGTTCTGCAATTTCGCTTCCGTCCCATTGACGAAAAAAGTTGTTTTCATCTTGATTATGGTCAATAAAATGGGATCACCAATAAAATGCTGCACTGATGACCATATAGAGCCATTTTGGTGCTGCTACATGCTGTATTATTGCTAAACAGCAAGTTTAGGGGTCTATCTTAGCTGTTCTGCGTTTTCTAATACCGTCCCATCCTATCTAATACCGTCCCATCCCGTTCTGCAATTTCGCTTCCGTCCCATCAGCGAAAAAAATCATGTTTTCATCTTGATTATGGTCAATAAAATGTTACAATGATGTCGAGAAGATATTAATCTAACATTTTATGTAAAAATATCGCCGCGGGACGGGGAAATGTGAATGCATGGGGTGATTTGGTGTTTGTTTACATTTTCGTTCTGCAATTTCGCTTCCGTCCCATCAGCGAAAAAAAACATGTTTTCATCTTGATTATGGTCAATAAAATGGGATCACCAATAAAATGCTGCACTGATGACCATATAGAGCCATTTTGGTGCTGCTACATGCTGTATTATTGCTAAACAGCAAGTTTAGGGGTCTATCTTAGCTGTTCTGCGTTTTCTAATACCGTCCCATCCTATCTAATACCGTCCCATCCCGTTCTGCAATTTCGCTTCCGTCCCATCAGCGAAAAAAAACATGTTTTCATCTTGATTATGGTCAATAAAATGTTACAATGATGTCGAGAAGATATTAATCTAACATTTTATGTAAAAATATCGCCGCGGGACGGGGAAATGTGAATGCATGGGGTGATTTGGTGTTTGTTTACATTTTCGTTCTGCAATTTCGCTTCCGTCCCATTGACGAAAAAAAACATGTTTTCATCTTGATTATGGTCAATAAAATGGGATCACCAATAAAATGCTGCACTGATGACCATATAGAGCCATTTTGGTGCTGCTACATGCTGTATTATTGCTAAACAGCAAGTTTAGGGGTCTATCTTAGCTGTTCTGCGTTTTCTAATACCGTCCCATCCTATCTAATACCGTCCCATCCCGTTCTGCAATTTCGCTTCCGTCCCATCAGCGAAAAAAATCATGTTTTCATCTTGATTATGGTCAATAAAATGTTACAATGATGTCGAGAAGATATTAATCTAACATTTTATGTAAAAATATCGCCGCGGGACGGGGAAATGTGAATGCATGGGGTGATTTGGTGCTTGTTTACATTTTCGTTCTGCAATTTCGCTTCCGTCCCATCAGCGAAAAAAAACATGTTTTCATCTTGATTATGGTCAATAAAATGGGATCACCAATAAAATGCTGCACTGATGACCATATAGAGCCATTTTGGTGCTGCTACATGCTGTATTATTGCTAAACAGCAAGTTTAGGGGTCTATCTTAGCTGTTCTGCGTTTTCTAATACCGTCCCATCCTATCTAATACCGTCCCATCCCGTTCTGCAATTTCGCTTCCGTCCCATCAGCGAAAAAAAACATGTTTTCATCTTGATTATGGTCAATAAAATGTTACAATGATGTCGAGAAGATATTAATCTAACATTTTATGTAAAAATATCGCCGCGGGACGGGGAAATGTGAATGCATGGGGTGATTTGGTGTTTGTTCACATTTTCGTTCTGCAATTTCGCTTCCGTCCCATTGACGAAAAAAGTTGTTTTCATCTTGATTATGGTCAATAAAATGGGATCACCAATAAAATGCTGCACTGATGACCATATAGAGCCATTTTGGTGCTGCTACATGCTGTATTATTGCTAAACAGCAAGTTTAGGGGTCTATCTTAGCTGTTCTGCGTTTTCTAATACCGTCCCATCCTATCTAATACCGTCCCATCCCGTTCTGCAATTTCGCTTCCGTCCCATCAGCGAAAAAAATCATGTTTTCATCTTGATTATGGTCAATAAAATGTTACAATGATGTCGAGAAGATATTAATCTAACATTTTATGTAAAAATATCGCCGCGGGACGGGGAAATGTGAATGCATGGGGTGATTTGGTGTTTGTTTACATTTTCGTTCTGCAATTTCGCTTCCGTCCCATCAGCGAAAAAAAACATGTTTTCATCTTGATTATGGTCAATAAAATGGGATCACCAATAAAATGCTGCACTGATGACCATATAGAGCCATTTTGGTGCTGCTACATGCTGTATTATTGCTAAACAGCAAGTTTAGGGGTCTATCTTAGCTGTTCTGCGTTTTCTAATACCGTCCCATCCTATCTAATACCGTCCCATCCCGTTCTGCAATTTCGCTTCCGTCCCATCAGCGAAAAAAAACATGTTTTCATCTTGATTATGGTCAATAAAATGTTACAATGATGTCGAGAAGATATTAATCTAACATTTTATGTAAAAATATCGCCGCGGGACGGGGAAATGTGAATGCATGGGGTGATTTGGTGTTTGTTTACATTTTCGTTCTGCAATTTCGCTTCCGTCCCATCAGCGAAAAAAAACATGTTTTCATCTTGATTATGGTCAATAAAATGGGATCACCAATAAAATGCTGCACTGATGACCATATAGAGCCATTTTGGTGCTGCTACATGCTGTATTATTGCTAAACAGCAAGTTTAGGGGTCTATCTTAGCTGTTCTGTGTTTTCTAATACCGTCCCATCCTATCTAATACCGTCCCATCCCATTCTGCAATTTCGCTTCCGTCCCATCAGCGAAAAAAAACATGTTTTCATCTTGATTATGGTCAATAAAATGTTACAATGATGTCGAGAAGATGTTAATCTAACATTTTATGTACAAATATCGCCGCGGGACGGGGAAATGTGAATGCATGGGGTGATTTGGTGTTTGTTTACATTTTCGTTCTGCAATTTCGCTTCCGTCCCATCAGCGAAAAAAAACATGTTTTCATCTTGATTATGGTCAATAAAATGGGATCACCAATACAATGCTGCACTGATGACCATATAGAGCCATTTTGGTGCTGCTACATGCTGTATTATTGCTAAACAGCAAGTTTAGGGGTCTATCTTAGCTGTTCTGCGTTTTCTAATACCGTCCCATCCTATCTAATACCGTCCCATCCCGTTCTGCAATTTCGCTTCCGTCCCATCAGCGAAAAAAAACATGTTTTCATCTTGATTATGGTCATTAAAATGTTACAATGATGTCGAGAAGATATTAATCTAACATTTTATGTAAAAATATCGCCGCGGGACGGGGAGATGTGAATGCATGGGGTGATTTGGTGTTTGTTTACATTTTCGTTCTGCAATTTCGCTTCCGTCCCATTGACGAAAAAAGTTGTTTTCATCTTGATTATGGTCAATAAAATGGGATCACCAATAAAATGCTGCACTGATGACCATATAGAGCCATTTTGGTGCTGCTACATGCTGTATTATTGCTAAACAGCAAGTTTAGGGGTCTATCTTAGCTGTTCTGCGTTTTCTAATACCGTCCCATCCTATCTAATACCGTCCCATCCCGTTCTGCAATTTCGCTTCCGTTCCATCAGCGAAAAAAAACATGTTTACATCTTGATTATGGTCAATAAAATGTTACAATGATGTCGAGAAGATGTTAATCTAACATTTTATGTACAAATATCGCCGCGGGACGGGGAAATGTGAATGCATGGGGTGATTTGGTGTTTGTTTACATTTTCGTTCTGCAATTTCGCTTCCGTCCCATTGACGAAAAAAGTTGTTTTCATCTTGATTATGGTCAATAAAATGGGATCACCAATAAAATGCTGCACTGATGACCATATAGAGCCATTTTGGTGCTGCTACATGCTGTATTATTGCTAAACAGCAAGTTTAGGGGTCTATCTTAGCTGTTCTGCGTTTTCTAATACCGTCCCATCCTATCTAATACCGTCCCATCCCGTTCTGCAATTTCGCTTCCGTCCCATCAGCGAAAAAAATCATGTTTTCATCTTGATTATGGTCAATAAAATGTTACAATGATGTCGAGAAGATATTAATCTAACATTTTATGTAAAAATATCGCCGCGGGACGGGTAAATGTGAATGCATGGGGTGATTTGGTGCTTGTTTACATTTTCGTTCTGCAATTTCGCTTCCGTCCCATCAGCGAAAAAAAACATGTTTTCATCTTGATTATGGTCAATAAAATGGGATCACCAATAAAATGCTGCACTGATGACCATATAGAGCCATTTTGGTGCTGCTACATGCTGTATTATTGCTAAACAGCAAGTTTAGGGGTCTATCTTAGCTGTTCTGCGTTTTCTAATACCGTCCCATCCTATCTAATACCGTCCCATCCCGTTCTGCAATTTCGCTTCCGTCCCATCAGCGAAAAAAAACATGTTTTCATCTTGATTATGGTCATTAAAATGTTACAATGATGTCGAGAAGATATTAATCTAACATTTTATGTAAAAATATCGCCGCGGGACGGGGAGATGTGAATGCATGGGGTGATTTGGTGTTTGTTTACATTTTCGTTCTGCAATTTCGCTTCCGTCCCATTGACGAAAAAAGTTGTTTTCATCTTGATTATGGTCAATAAAATGGGATCACCAATAAAATGCTGCACTGATGACCATATAGAGCCATTTTGGTGCTGCTACATGCTGTATTATTGCTAAACAGCAAGTTTAGGGGTCTATCTTAGCTGTTCTGCGTTTTCTAATACCGTCCCATCCTATCTAATACCGTCCCATCCCGTTCTGCAATTTCGCTTCCGTTCCATCAGCGAAAAAAAACATGTTTACATCTTGATTATGGTCAATAAAATGTTACAATGATGTCGAGAAGATGTTAATCTAACATTTTATGTACAAATATCGCCGCGGGACGGGGAAATGTGAATGCATGGGGTGATTTGGTGTTTGTTTACATTTTCGTTCTGCAATTTCGCTTCCGTCCCATTGACGAAAAAAGTTGTTTTCATCTTGATTATGGTCAATAAAATGGGATCACCAATAAAATGCTGCACTGATGACCATATAGAGCCATTTTGGTGCTGCTACATGCTGTATTATTGCTAAACAGCAAGTTTAGGGGTCTATCTTAGCTGTTCTGCGTTTTCTAATACCGTCCCATCCTATCTAATACCGTCCCATCCCGTTCTGCAATTTCGCTTCCGTCCCATCAGCGAAAAAAATCATGTTTTCATCTTGATTATGGTCAATAAAATGTTACAATGATGTCGAGAAGATATTAATCTAACATTTTATGTAAAAATATCGCCGCGGGACGGGTAAATGTGAATGCATGGGGTGATTTGGTGCTTGTTTACATTTTCGTTCTGCAATTTCGCTTCCGTCCCATCAGCGAAAAAAAACATGTTTTCATCTTGATTATGGTCAATAAAATGGGATCACCAATAAAATGCTGCACTGATGACCATATAGAGCCATTTTGGTGCTGCTACATGCTGTATTATTGCTAAACAGCAAGTTTAGGGGTCTATCTTAGCTGTTCTGCGTTTTCTAATACCGTCCCATCCTATCTAATACCGTCCCATCCCGTTCTGCAATTTCGCTTCCGTCCCATCAGCGAAAAAAAAACATGTTTTCATCTTGATTATGGTCAATAAAATGTTACAATGATGTCGAGAAGATATTAATCTAACATTTTATGTAAAAATATCGCCGCGGGACGGGGAAATGTGAATGCATGGGGTGATTTGGTGTTTGTTTACATTTTCGTTCTGCAATTTCGCTTCCGTCCCATTGACGAAAAAAGTTGTTTTCATCTTGATTATGGTCAATAAAATGGGATCACCAATAAAATGCTGCACTGATGACCATATAGAGCCATTTTGGTGCTGCTACATGCTGTATTATTGCTAAACAGCAAGTTTAGGGGTCTATCTTAGCTGTTCTGCGTTTTCTAATACCGTCCCATCCTATCTAATACCGTCCCATCCCGTTCTGCAATTTCGCTTCCGTCCCATCAGCGAAAAAAATCATGTTTTCATCTTGATTATGGTCAATAAAATGTTACAATGATGTCGAGAAGATATTAATCTAACATTTTATGTAAAAATATCGCCGCGGGACGGGGAAATGTGAATGCATGGGGTGATTTGGTGTTTGTTTACATTTTCGTTCTGCAATTTCGCTTCCGTCCCATCAGCGAAAAAAAACATGTTTTCATCTTGATTATGGTCAATAAAATGGGATCACCAATAAAATGCTGCACTGATGACCATATAGAGCCATTTTGGTGCTGCTACATGCTGTATTATTGCTAAACAGCAAGTTTAGGGGTCTATCTTAGCTGTTCTGCGTTTTCTAATACCGTCCCATCCTATCTAATACCGTCCCATCCCGTTCTGCAATTTCGCTTCCGTCCCATCAGCGAAAAAAAACATGTTTTCATCTTGATTATGGTCAATAAAATGTTACAATAATGTCGAGAAGATATTAATCTAACATTTTATGTAAAAATATCGCCGCGGGACGGGGAAATGTGAATGCATGGGGTGATTTGGTGTTTGTTTACATTTTCGTTCTGCAATTTCGCTTCCGTCCCATCAGCGAAAAAAAACA
The DNA here is from genome assembly GCA_032622095.1 of Siphonodentalium dalli. NCBI lineage: Eukaryota > Metazoa > Mollusca > Scaphopoda > Gadilida > Siphonodentaliidae > Siphonodentalium > Siphonodentalium dalli. The sequence continues at coordinate 133,880,181 of CP136064.1, read as the reverse complement.
TGTTTTCATCTTGATTATGGTCAATAAAATGGGATCACCAATAAAATGCTGCACTGATGACCATATAGAGCCATTTTGGTGCTGCTACATGCTGTATTATTGCTAAACAGCAAGTTTAGGGGTCTATCTTAGCTGTTCTGTGTTTTCTAATACCGTCCCATCCTATCTAATACCGTCCCATCCCATTCTGCAATTTCGCTTCCGTCCCATCAGCGAAAAAAAACATGTTTTCATCTTGATTATGGTCAATAAAATGTTACAATGATGTCGAGAAGATGTTAATCTAACATTTTATGTACAAATATCGCCGCGGGACGGGGAAATGTGAATGCATGGGGTGATTTGGTGTTTGTTTACATTTTCGTTCTGCAATTTCGCTTCCGTCCCATCAGCGAAAAAAAACATGTTTTCATCTTGATTATGGTCAATAAAATGGGATCACCAATACAATGCTGCACTGATGACCATATAGAGCCATTTTGGTGCTGCTACATGCTGTATTATTGCTAAACAGCAAGTTTAGGGGTCTATCTTAGCTGTTCTGCGTTTTCTAATACCGTCCCATCCTATCTAATACCGTCCCATCCCGTTCTGCAATTTCGCTTCCGTCCCATCAGCGAAAAAAAACATGTTTTCATCTTGATTATGGTCATTAAAATGTTACAATGATGTCGAGAAGATATTAATCTAACATTTTATGTAAAAATATCGCCGCGGGACGGGGAAATGTGAATGCATGGGGTGATTTGGTGTTTGTTTACATTTTCGTTCTGCAATTTCGCTTCCGTCCCATTGACGAAAAAAGTTGTTTTCATCTTGATTATGGTCAATAAAATGGGATCACCAATAAAATGCTGCACTGATGACCATATAGAGCCATTTTGGTGCTGCTACATGCTGTATTATTGCTAAACAGCAAGTTTAGGGGTCTATCTTAGCTGTTCTGCGTTTTCTAATACCGTCCCATCCTATCTAATACCGTCCCATCCCGTTCTGCAATTTCGCTTCCGTCCCATCAGCGAAAAAAAACATGTTTTCATCTTGATTATGGTCAATAAAATGGGATCACCAATAAAATGCTGCACTGATGACCATATAGAGCCATTTTGGTGCTGCTACATGCTGTATTATTGCTAAACAGCAAGTTTAGGGGTCTATCTTAGCTGTTCTGCGTTTTCTAATACCGTCCCATCCTATCTAATACCGTCCCATCCCGTTCTGCAATTTCGCTTCCGTCCCATCAGCGAAAAAAAACATGTTTTCATCTTGATTATGGTCAATAAAATGTTACAATGATGTCGAGAAGATATTAATCTAACATTTTATGTAAAAATATCGCCGCGGGACGGGGAAATGTGAATGCATGGGGTGATTTGGTGTTTGTTTACATTTTCGTTCTGCAATTTCGCTTCCGTCCCATTGACGAAAAAAGTTGTTTTCATCTTGATTATGGTCAATAAAATGGGATCACCAATAAAATGCTGCACTGATGACCATATAGAGCCATTTTGGTGCTGCTACATGCTGTATTATTGCTAAACAGCAAGTTTAGGGGTCTATCTTAGCTGTTCTGCGTTTTCTAATACCGTCCCATCCTATCTAATACCGTCCCATCCCGTTCTGCAATTTCGCTTCCGTCCCATCAGCGAAAAAAATCATGTTTTCATCTTGATTATGGTCAATAAAATGTTACAATGATGTCGAGAAGATATTAATCTAACATTTTATGTAAAAATATCGCCGCGGGACGGGGAAATGTGAATGCATGGGGTGATTTGGTGTTTGTTTACATTTTCGTTCTGCAATTTCGCTTCCGTCCCATCAGCGAAAAAAAACATGTTTTCATCTTGATTATGGTCAATAAAATGGGATCACCAATAAAATGCTGCACTGATGACCATATAGAGCCATTTTGGTGCTGCTACATGCTGTATTATTGCTAAACAGCAAGTTTAGGGGTCTATCTTAGCTGTTCTGCGTTTTCTAATACCGTCCCATCCTATCTAATACCGTCCCATCCCGTTCTGCAATTTCGCTTCCGTCCCATCAGCGAAAAAAAACATGTTTTCATCTTGATTATGGTCAATAAAATGTTACAATGATGTCGAGAAGATATTAATCTAACATTTTATGTAAAAATATCGCCGCGGGACGGGGAAATGTGAATGCATGGGGTGATTTGGTGTTTGTTTACATTTTCGTTCTGCAATTTCGCTTCCGTCCCATCAGCGAAAAAAAACATGTTTTCATCTTGATTATGGTCAATAAAATGGGATCACCAATAAAATGCTGCACTGATGACCATATAGAGCCATTTTGGTGCTGCTACATGCTGTATTATTGCTAAACAGCAAGTTTAGGGGTCTATCTTAGCTGTTCTGTGTTTTCTAATACCGTCCCATCCTATCTAATACCGTCCCATCCCATTCTGCAATTTCGCTTCCGTCCCATCAGCGAAAAAAAACATGTTTTCATCTTGATTATGGTCAATAAAATGTTACAATGATGTCGAGAAGATGTTAATCTAACATTTTATGTACAAATATCGCCGCGGGACGGGGAAATGTGAATGCATGGGGTGATTTGGTGTTTGTTTACATTTTCGTTCTGCAATTTCGCTTCCGTCCCATCAGCGAAAAAAAACATGTTTTCATCTTGATTATGGTCAATAAAATGGGATCACCAATACAATGCTGCACTGATGACCATATAGAGCCATTTTGGTGCTGCTACATGCTGTATTATTGCTAAACAGCAAGTTTAGGGGTCTATCTTAGCTGTTCTGCGTTTTCTAATACCGTCCCATCCTATCTAATACCGTCCCATCCCGTTCTGCAATTTCGCTTCCGTCCCATCAGCGAAAAAAAACATGTTTTCATCTTGATTATGGTCATTAAAATGTTACAATGATGTCGAGAAGATATTAATCTAACATTTTATGTAAAAATATCGCCGCGGGACGGGGAAATGTGAATGCATGGGGTGATTTGGTGTTTGTTTACATTTTCGTTCTGCAATTTCGCTTCCGTCCCATTGACGAAAAAAGTTGTTTTCATCTTGATTATGGTCAATAAAATGGGATCACCAATAAAATGCTGCACTGATGACCATATAGAGCCATTTTGGTGCTGCTACATGCTGTATTATTGCTAAACAGCAAGTTTAGGGGTATATCTTAGCTGTTCTGCGTTTTCTAATACCGTCCCATCCTATCTAATACCGTCCCATCCCGTTCTGCAATTTCGCTTCCGTCCCATCAGCGAAAAAAATCATGTTTTCATCTTGATTATGGTCAATAAAATGTTACAATGATGTCGAGAAGATATTAATCTAACATTTTATGTAAAAATATCGCCGCGGGACGGGGAAATGTGAATGCATGGGGTGATTTGGTGCTTGTTTACATTTTCGTTCTGCAATTTCGCTTCCGTCCCATCAGCGAAAAAAAACATGTTTTCATCTTGATTATGGTCAATAAAATGGGATCACCAATAAAATGCTGCACTGATGACCATATAGAGCCATTTTGGTGCTGCTACATGCTGTATTATTGCTAAACAGCAAGTTTAGGGGTCTATCTTAGCTGTTCTGCGTTTTCTAATACCGTCCCATCCTATCTAATACCGTCCCATCCCGTTCTGCAATTTCGCTTCCGTCCCATCAGCGAAAAAAAACATGTTTTCATCTTGATTATGGTCAATAAAATGTTACAATGATGTCGAGAAGATATTAATCTAACATTTTATGTAAAAATATCGCCGCGGGACGGGGAAATGTGAATGCATGGGGTGATTTGGTGTTTGTTTACATTTTCGTTCTGCAATTTCGCTTCCGTCCCATTGACGAAAAAAGTTGTTTTCATCTTGATTATGGTCAATAAAATGGGATCACCAATAAAATGCTGCACTGATGACCATATAGAGCCATTTTGGTGCTGCTACATGCTGTATTATTGCTAAACAGCAAGTTTAGGGGTCTATCTTAGCTGTTCTGCGTTTTCTAATACCGTCCCATCCTATCTAATACCGTCCCATCCCGTTCTGCAATTTCGCTTCCGTCCCATCAGCGAAAAAAATCATGTTTTCATCTTGATTATGGTCAATAAAATGTTACAATGATGTCGAGAAGATATTAATCTAACATTTTATGTAAAAATATCGCCGCGGGACGGGGAAATGTGAATGCATGGGGTGATTTGGTGTTTGTTTACATTTTCGTTCTGCAATTTCGCTTCCGTCCCATCAGCGAAAAAAAACATGTTTTCATCTTGATTATGGTCAATAAAATGGGATCACCAATAAAATGCTGCACTGATGACCATATAGAGCCATTTTGGTGCTGCTACATGCTGTATTATTGCTAAACAGCAAGTTTAGGGGTCTATCTTAGCTGTTCTGCGTTTTCTAATACCGTCCCATCCTATCTAATACCGTCCCATCCCGTTCTGCAATTTCGCTTCCGTCCCATCAGCGAAAAAAAACATGTTTTCATCTTGATTATGGTCAATAAAATGTTACAATGATGTCGAGAAGATATTAATCTAACATTTTATGTAAAAATATCGCCGCGGGACGGGGAAATGTGAATGCATGGGGTGATTTGGTGTTTGTTTACATTTTCGTTCTGCAATTTCGCTTCCGTCCCATCAGCGAAAAAAAACATGTTTTCATCTTGATTATGGTCAATAAAATGGGATCACCAATAAAATGCTGCACTGATGACCATATAGAGCCATTTTGGTGCTGCTACATGCTGTATTATTGCTAAACAGCAAGTTTAGGGGTCTATCTTAGCTGTTCTGTGTTTTCTAATACCGTCCCATCCTATCTAATACCGTCCCATCCCATTCTGCAATTTCGCTTCCGTCCCATCAGCGAAAAAAAACATGTTTTCATCTTGATTATGGTCAATAAAATGTTACAATGATGTCGAGAAGATATTAATCTAACATTTTATGTAAAAATATCGCCGCGGGACGGGGAAATGTGAATGCATGGGGTGATTTGGTGTTTGTTTACATTTTCGTTCTGCAATTTCGCTTCCGTCCCATCAGCGAAAAAAAACATGTTTTCATCTTGATTATGGTCAATAAAATGGGATCACCAATAAAATGCTGCACTGATGACCATATAGAGCCATTTTGGTGCTGCTACATGCTGTATTATTGCTAAACAGCAAGTTTAGGGGTCTATCTTAGCTGTTCTGCGTTTTCTAATACCGTCCCATCCTATCTAATACCGTCCCATCCCGTTCTGCAATTTCGCTTCCGTCCCATCAGCGAAAAAAAACATGTTTTCATCTTGATTATGGTCAATAAAATGTTACAATGATGTCGAGAAGATATTAATCTAACATTTTATGTAAAAATATCGCCGCGGGACGGGGAAATGTGAATGCATGGGGTGATTTGGTGTTTGTTTACATTTTCGTTCTGCAATTTCGCTTCCGTCCCATCAGCGAAAAAAAACATGTTTTCATCTTGATTATGGTCAATAAAATGGGATCACCAATAAAATGCTGCACTGATGACCATATAGAGCCATTTTGGTGCTGCTACATGCTGTATTATTGCTAAACAGCAAGTTTAGGGGTCTATCTTAGCTGTTCTGTGTTTTCTAATACCGTCCCATCCTATCTAATACCGTCCCATCCCATTCTGCAATTTCGCTTCCGTCCCATCAGCGAAAAAAAACATGTTTTCATCTTGATTATGGTCAATAAAATGTTACAATGATGTCGAGAAGATGTTAATCTAACATTTTATGTACAAATATCGCCGCGGGACGGGGAAATGTGAATGCATGGGGTGATTTGGTGTTTGTTTACATTTTCGTTCTGCAACTTCGCTTCCGTCCCATCAGCGAAAAAAAACATGTTTTCATCTTGATTATGGTCAATAAAATGGGATCACCAATACAATGCTGCACTGATGACCATATAGAGCCATTTTGGTGCTGCTACATGCTGTATTATTGCTAAACAGCAAGTTTAGGGGTCTATCTTAGCTGTTCTGCGTTTTCTAATACCGTCCCATCCTATCTAATACCGTCCCATCCCGTTCTGCAATTTCGCTTCCGTCCCATCAGCGAAAAAAAACATGTTTTCATCTTGATTATGGTCATTAAAATGTTACAATGATGTCGAGAAGATATTAATCTAACATTTTATGTAAAAATATCGCCGCGGGACGGGGAAATGTGAATGCATGGGGTGATTTGGTGTTTGTTTACATTTTCGTTCTGCAATTTCGCTTCCGTCCCATTGACGAAAAAAGTTGTTTTCATCTTGATTATGGTCAATAAAATGGGATCACCAATAAAATGCTGCACTGATGACCATATAGAGCCATTTTGGTGCTGCTACATGCTGTATTATTGCTAAACAGCAAGTTTAGGGGTCTATCTTAGCTGTTCTGCGTTTTCTAACACCGTCCCATCCTATCTAATACCGTCCCATCCCGTTCTGCAATTTCGCTTCCGTCCCATCAGCGAAAAAAATCATGTTTTCATCTTGATTATGGTCAATAAAATGTTACAATGATGTCGAGAAGATATTAATCTAACATTTTATGTAAAAATATCGCCGCGGGACGGGGAAATGTGAATGCATGGGGTGATTTGGTGTTTGTTTACATTTTCGTTCTGCAATTTCGCTTCCGTCCCATCAGCGAAAAAAAACATGTTTTCATCTTGATTATGGTCAATAAAATGGGATCACCAATAAAATGCTGCACTGATGACCATATAGAGCCATTTTGGTGCTGCTACATGCTGTATTATTGCTAAACAGCAAGTTTAGGGGTCTATCTTAGCTGTTCCGCGTTTTCTAATACCGTCCCATCCTATCTAATACCGTCCCATCCCGTTCTGCAATTTCGCTTCCGTCCCATCAGCGAAAAAAAACATGTTTTCATCTTGATTATGGTCAATAAAATGTTACAATGATGTCGAGAAGATATTAATCTAACATTTTATGTAAAAATATCGCCGCGGGACGGGGAAATGTGAATGCATGGGGTGATTTGGTGTTTGTTTACATTTTCGTTCTGCAATTTCGCTTCCGTCCCATCAGCGAAAAAAAACATGTTTTCATCTTGATTATGGTCAATAAAATGGGATCACCAATAAAATGCTGCACTGATGACCATATAGAGCCATTTTGGTGCTGCTACATGCTGTATTATTGCTAAACAGCAAGTTTAGGGGTCTATCTTAGCTGTTCTGCGTTTTCTAATACCGTCCCATCCTATCTAATACCGTCCCATCCCGTTCTGCAATTTCGCTTCCGTCCCATCAGCGAAAAAAAACATGTTTTCATCTTGATTATGGTCAATAAAATGTTACAATGATGTCGAGAAGATATTAATCTAACATTTTATGTAAAAATATCGCCGCGGGACGGGGAAATGTGAATGCATGGGGTGATTTGGTGTTTGTTTACATTTTCGTTCTGCAATTTCGCTTCCGTCCCATCAGCGAAAAAAAACATGTTTTCATCTTGATTATGGTCAATAAAATGGGATCACCAATAAAATGCTGCACTGATGACCATATAGAGCCATTTTGGTGCTGCTACATGCTGTATTATTGCTAAACAGCAAGTTTAGGGGTCTATCTTAGCTGTTCTGTGTTTTCTAATACCGTCCCATCCTATCTAATACCGTCCCATCCCATTCTGCAATTTCGCTTCCGTCCCATCAGCGAAAAAAAACATGTTTTCATCTTGATTATGGTCAATAAAATGTTACAATGATGTCGAGAAGATGTTAATCTAACATTTTATGTACAAATATCGCCGCGGGACGGGGAAATGTGAATGCATGGGGTGATTTGGTGTTTGTTTACATTTTCGTTCTGCAACTTCGCTTCCGTCCCATCAGCGAAAAAAAACATGTTTTCATCTTGATTATGGTCAATAAAATGGGATCACCAATACAATGCTGCACTGATGACCATATAGAGCCATTTTGGTGCTGCTACATGCTGTATTATTGCTAAACAGCAAGTTTAGGGGTCTATCTTAGCTGTTCTGCGTTTTCTAATACCGTCCCATCCTATCTAATACCGTCCCATCCCGTTCTGCAATTTCGCTTCCGTCCCATCAGCGAAAAAAAACATGTTTTCATCTTGATTATGGTCATTAAAATGTTACAATGATGTCGAGAAGATATTAATCTAACATTTTATGTAAAAATATCGCCGCGGGACGGGGAAATGTGAATGCATGGGGTGATTTGGTGTTTGTTTACATTTTCGTTCTGCAATTTCGCTTCCGTCCCATTGACGAAAAAAGTTGTTTTCATCTTGATTATGGTCAATAAAATGGGATCACCAATAAAATGCTGCACTGATGACCATATAGAGCCATTTTGGTGCTGCTACATGCTGTATTATTGCTAAACAGCAAGTTTAGGGGTCTATCTTAGCTGTTCTGCGTTTTCTAATACCGTCCCATCCTATCTAATACCGTCCCATCCCGTTCTGCAATTTCGCTTCCGTCCCATCAGCGAAAAAAATCATGTTTTCATCTTGATTATGGTCAATAAAATGTTACAATGATGTCGAGAAGATATTAATCTAACATTTTATGTAAAAATATCGCCGCGGGACGGGGAAATGTGAATGCATGGGGTGATTTGGTGTTTGTTTACATTTTCGTTCTGCAATTTCGCTTCCGTCCCATCAGCGAAAAAAAACATGTTTTCATCTTGATTATGGTCAATAAAATGGGATCACCAATAAAATGCTGCACTGATGACCATATAGAGCCATTTTGGTGCTGCTACATGCTGTATTATTGCTAAACAGCAAGTTTAGGGGTCTATCTTAGCTGTTCTGCGTTTTCTAATACCGTCCCATCCTATCTAATACCGTCCCATCCCGTTCTGCAATTTCGCTTCCGTCCCATCAGCGAAAAAAAACATGTTTTCATCTTGATTATGGTCAATAAAATGTTACAATAATGTCGAGAAGATATTAATCTAACATTTTATGTAAAAATATCGCCGCGGGACGGGGAAATGTGAATGCATGGGGTGATTTGGTGTTTGTTTACATTTTCGTTCTGCAATTTCGCTTCCGTCCCATCAGCGAAAAAAAACATGTTTTCATCTTGATTATGGTCAATAAAATGGGATCACCAATAAAATGCTGCACTGATGACCATATAGAGCCATTTTGGTGCTGCTACATGCTGTATTATTGCTAAACAGCAAGTTTAGGGGTCTATCTTAGCTGTTCTGTGTTTTCTAATACCGTCCCATCCTATCTAATACCGTCCCATCCCATTCTGCAATTTCGCTTCCGTCCCATCAGCGAAAAAAAACATGTTTTCATCTTGATTATGGTCAATAAAATGTTACAATGATGTCGAGAAGATGTTAATCTAACATTTTATGTACAAATATCGCCGCGGGACGGGGAAATGTGAATGCATGGGGTGATTTGGTGTTTGTTTACATTTTCGTTCTGCAATTTCGCTTCCGTCCCATCAGCGAAAAAAAACATGTTTTCATCTTGATTATGGTCAATAAAATGGGATCACCAATACAATGCTGCACTGATGACCATATAGAGCCATTTTGGTGCTGCTACATGCTGTATTATTGCTAAACAGCAAGTTTAGGGGTCTATCTTAGCTGTTCTGCGTTTTCTAATACCGTCCCATCCTATCTAATACCGTCCCATCCCGTTCTGCAATTTCGCTTCCGTCCCATCAGCGAAAAAAAACATGTTTTCATCTTGATTATGGTCATTAAAATGTTACAATGATGTCGAGAAGATATTAATCTAACATTTTATGTAAAAATATCGCCGCGGGACGGGGAAATGTGAATGCATGGGGTGATTTGGTGTTTGTTTACATTTTCGTTCTGCAATTTCGCTTCCGTCCCATTGACGAAAAAAGTTGTTTTCATCTTGATTATGGTCAATAAAATGGGATCACCAATAAAATGCTGCACTGATGACCATATAGAGCCATTTTGGTGCTGCTACATGCTGTATTATTGCTAAACAGCAAGTTTAGGGGTCTATCTTAGCTGTTCTGCGTTTTCTAATACCGTCCCATCCTATCTAATACCGTCCCATCCCGTTCTGCAATTTCGCTTCCGTCCCATCAGCGAAAAAAATCATGTTTTCATCTTGATTATGGTCAATAAAATGTTACAATGATGTCGAGAAGATATTAATCTAACATTTTATGTAAAAATATCGCCGCGGGACGGGGAAATGTGAATGCATGGGGTGATTTGGTGCTTGTTTACATTTTCGTTCTGCAATTTCGCTTCCGTCCCATCAGCGAAAAAAAACATGTTTTCATCTTGATTATGGTCAATAAAATGGGATCACCAATAAAATGCTGCACTGATGACCATATAGAGCCATTTTGGTGCTGCTACATGCTGTATTATTGCTAAACAGCAAGTTTAGGGGTCTATCTTAGCTGTTCTGCGTTTTCTAATACCGTCCCATCCTATCTAATACCGTCCCATCCCGTTCTGCAATTTCGCTTCCGTCCCATCAGCGAAAAAAAACATGTTTTCATCTTGATTATGGTCAATAAAATGTTACAATGATGTCGAGAAGATATTAATCTAACATTTTATGTAAAAATATCGCCGCGGGACGGGGAAATGTGAATGCATGGGGTGATTTGGTGTTTGTTTACATTTTCGTTCTGCAATTTCGCTTCCGTCCCATTGACGAAAAAAGTTGTTTTCATCTTGATTATGGTCAATAAAATGGGATCACCAATAAAATGCTGCACTGATGACCATATAGAGCCATTTTGGTGCTGCTACATGCTGTATTATTGCTAAACAGCAAGTTTAGGGGTCTATCTTAGCTGTTCTGCGTTTTCTAATACCGTCCCATCCTATCTAATACCGTCCCATCCCGTTCTGCAATTTCGCTTCCGTCCCATCAGCGAAAAAAATCATGTTTTCATCTTGATTATGGTCAATAAAATGTTACAATGATGTCGAGAAGATATTAATCTAACATTTTATGTAAAAATATCGCCGCGGGACGGGGAAATGTGAATGCATGGGGTGATTTGGTGTTTGTTTACATTTTCGTTCTGCAATTTCGCTTCCGTCCCATCAGCGAAAAAAAACATGTTTTCATCTTGATTATGGTCAATAAAATGGGATCACCAATAAAATGCTGCACTGATGACCATATAGAGCCATTTTGGTGCTGCTACATGCTGTATTATTGCTAAACAGCAAGTTTAGGGGTCTATCTTAGCTGTTCTGCGTTTTCTAATACCGTCCCATCCTATCTAATACCGTCCCATCCCGTTCTGCAATTTCGCTTCCGTCCCATCAGCGAAAAAAAACATGTTTTCATCTTGATTATGGTCAATAAAATGTTACAATGATGTCGAGAAGATATTAATCTAACATTTTATGTAAAAATATCGCCGCGGGACGGGGAAATGTGAATGCATGGGGTGATTTGGTGTTTGTTTACATTTTCGTTCTGCAATTTCGCTTCCGTCCCATCAGCGAAAAAAAACATGTTTTCATCTTGATTATGGTCAATAAAATGGGATCACCAATAAAATGCTGCACTGATGACCATATAGAGCCATTTTGGTGCTGCTACATGCTGTATTATTGCTAAACAGCAAGTTTAGGGGTCTATCTTAGCTGTTCTGTGTTTTCTAATACCGTCCCATCCTATCTAATACCGTCCCATCCCATTCTGCAATTTCGCTTCCGTCCCATCAGCGAAAAAAAACATGTTTTCATCTTGATTATGGTCAATAAAATGTTACAATGATGTCGAGAAGATATTAATCTAACATTTTATGTAAAAATATCGCCGCGGGACGGGGAAATGTGAATGCATGGGGTGATTTGGTGTTTGTTTACATTTTCGTTCTGCAATTTCGCTTCCGTCCCATCAGCGAAAAAAAACATGTTTTCATCTTGATTATGGTCAATAAAATGGGATCACCAATAAAATGCTGCACTGATGACCATATAGAGCCATTTTGGTGCTGCTACATGCTGTATTATTGCTAAACAGCAAGTTTAGGGGTCTATCTTAGCTGTTCTGCGTTTTCTAATACCGTCCCATCCTATCTAATACCGTCCCATCCCGTTCTGCAATTTCGCTTCCGTCCCATCAGCGAAAAAAAACATGTTTTCATCTTGATTATGGTCAATAAAATGTTACAATGATGTCGAGAAGATATTAATCTAACATTTTATGTAAAAATATCGCCGCGGGACGGGGAAATGTGAATGCATGGGGTGATTTGGTGTTTGTTTACATTTTCGTTCTGCAATTTCGCTTCCGTCCCATCAGCGAAAAAAAACATGTTTTCATCTTGATTATGGTCAATAAAATGGGATCACCAATAAAATGCTGCACTGATGACCATATAGAGCCATTTTGGTGCTGCTACATGCTGTATTATTGCTAAACAGCAAGTTTAGGGGTCTATCTTAGCTGTTCTGTGTTTTCTAATACCGTCCCATCCTATCTAATACCGTCCCATCCCATTCTGCAATTTCGCTTCCGTCCCATCAGCGAAAAAAAACATGTTTTCATCTTGATTATGGTCAATAAAATGTTACAATGATGTCGAGAAGATGTTAATCTAACATTTTATGTACAAATATCGCCGCGGGACGGGGAAATGTGAATGCATGGGGTGATTTGGTGTTTGTTTACATTTTCGTTCTGCAACTTCGCTTCCGTCCCATCAGCGAAAAAAAACATGTTTTCATCTTGATTATGGTCAATAAAATGGGATCACCAATACAATGCTGCACTGATGACCATATAGAGCCATTTTGGTGCTGCTACATGCTGTATTATTGCTAAACAGCAAGTTTAGGGGTCTATCTTAGCTGTTCTGCGTTTTCTAATACCGTCCCATCCTATCTAATACCGTCCCATCCCGTTCTGCAATTTCGCTTCCGTCCCATCAGCGAAAAAAAACATGTTTTCATCTTGATTATGGTCATTAAAATGTTACAATGATGTCGAGAAGATATTAATCTAACATTTTATGTAAAAATATCGCCGCGGGACGGGGAAATGTGAATGCATGGGGTGATTTGGTGTTTGTTTACATTTTCGTTCTGCAATTTCGCTTCCGTCCCATTGACGAAAAAAGTTGTTTTCATCTTGATTATGGTCAATAAAATGGGATCACCAATAAAATGCTGCACTGATGACCATATAGAGCCATTTTGGTGCTGCTACATGCTGTATTATTGCTAAACAGCAAGTTTAGGGGTCTATCTTAGCTGTTCTGCGTTTTCTAATACCGTCCCATCCTATCTAATACCGTCCCATCCCGTTCTGCAATTTCGCTTCCGTCCCATCAGCGAAAAAAATCATGTTTTCATCTTGATTATGGTCAATAAAATGTTACAATGATGTCGAGAAGATATTAATCTAACATTTTATGTAAAAATATCGCCGCGGGACGGGGAAATGTGAATGCATGGGGTGATTTGGTGTTTGTTTACATTTTCGTTCTGCAATTTCGCTTCCGTCCCATCAGCGAAAAAAAACATGTTTTCATCTTGATTATGGTCAATAAAATGGGATCACCAATAAAATGCTGCACTGATGACCATATAGAGCCATTTTGGTGCTGCTACATGCTGTATTATTGCTAAACAGCAAGTTTAGGGGTCTATCTTAGCTGTTCTGCGTTTTCTAATACCGTCCCATCCTATCTAATACCGTCCCATCCCGTTCTGCAATTTCGCTTCCGTCCCATCAGCGAAAAAAAACATGTTTTCATCTTGATTATGGTCAATAAAATGTTACAATGATGTCGAGAAGATATTAATCTAACATTTTATGTAAAAATATCGCCGCGGGACGGGGAAATGTGAATGCATGGGGTGATTTGGTGTTTGTTTACATTTTCGTTCTGCAATTTCGCTTCCGTCCCATCAGCGAAAAAAAACATGTTTTCATCTTGATTATGGTCAATAAAATGGGATCACCAATAAAATGCTGCACTGATGACCATATAGAGCCATTTTGGTGCTGCTACATGCTGTATTATTGCTAAACAGCAAGTTTAGGGGTCTATCTTAGCTGTTCTGTGTTTTCTAATACCGTCCCATCCTATCTAATACCGTCCCATCCCATTCTGCAATTTCGCTTCCGTCCCATCAGCGAAAAAAAACATGTTTTCATCTTGATTATGGTCAATAAAATGTTACAATGATGTCGAGAAGATGTTAATCTAACATTTTATGTACAAATATCGCCGCGGGACGGGGAAATGTGAATGCATGGGGTGATTTGGTGTTTGTTTACATTTTCGTTCTGCAATTTCGCTTCCGTCCCATTGACGAAAAAAGTTGTTTTCATCTTGATTATGGTCAATAAAATGGGATCACCAATAAAATGCTGCACTGATGACCATATAGAGCCATTTTGGTGCTGCTACATGCTGTATTATTGCTAAACAGCAAGTTTAGGGGTCTATCTTAGCTGTTCTGCGTTTTCTAATACCGTCCCATCCTATCTAATACCGTCCCATCCCGTTCTGCAATTTCGCTTCCGTCCCATCAGCGAAAAAAATCATGTTTTCATCTTGATTATGGTCAATAAAATGTTACAATGATGTCGAGAAGATATTAATCTAACATTTTATGTAAAAATATCGCCGCGGGACGGGGAAATGTGAATGCATGGGGTGATTTGGTGCTTGTTTACATTTTCGTTCTGCAATTTCGCTTCCGTCCCATCAGCGAAAAAAAACATGTTTTCATCTTGATTATGGTCAATAAAATGGGATCACCAATAAAATGCTGCACTGATGACCATATAGAGCCATTTTGGTGCTGCTACATGCTGTATTATTGCTAAACAGCAAGTTTAGGGGTCTATCTTAGCTGTTCTGCGTTTTCTAATACCGTCCCATCCTATCTAATACCGTCCCATCCCGTTCTGCAATTTCGCTTCCGTCCCATCAGCGAAAAAAAACATATTTTCATCTTGATTATGGTCAATAAAATGTTACAATGATGTCGAGAAGATATTAATCTAACATTTTATGTAAAAATATCGCCGCGGGACGGGGAAATGTGAATGCATGGGGTGATTTGGTGTTTGTTTACATTTTCGTTCTGCAATTTCGCTTCCGTCCCATTGACGAAAAAAGTTGTTTTCATCTTGATTATGGTCAATAAAATGGGATCACCAATAAAATGCTGCACTGATGACCATATAGAGCCATTTTGGTGCTGCTACATGCTGTATTATTGCTAAACAGCAAGTTTAGGGGTCTATCTTAGCTGTTCTGCGTTTTCTAACACCGTCCCATCCTATCTAATACCGTCCCATCCCGTTCTGCAATTTCGCTTCCGTCCCATCAGCGAAAAAAATCATGTTTTCATCTTGATTATGGTCAATAAAATGTTACAATGATGTCGAGAAGATATTAATCTAACATTTTATGTAAAAATATCGCCGCGGGACGGGGAAATGTGAATGCATGGGGTGATTTGGTGTTTGTTTACATTTTCGTTCTGCAATTTCGCTTCCGTCCCATCAGCGAAAAAAAACATGTTTTCATCTTGATTATGGTCAATAAAATGGGATCACCAATAAAATGCTGCACTGATGACCATATAGAGCCATTTTGGTGCTGCTACATGCTGTATTATTGCTAAACAGCAAGTTTAGGGGTCTATCTTAGCTGTTCCGCGTTTTCTAATACCGTCCCATCCTATCTAATACCGTCCCATCCCGTTCTGCAATTTCGCTTCCGTCCCATCAGCGAAAAAAAACATGTTTTCATCTTGATTATGGTCAATAAAATGTTACAATGATGTCGAGAAGATATTAATCTAACATTTTATGTAAAAATATCGCCGCGGGACGGGGAAATGTGAATGCATGGGGTGATTTGGTGTTTGTTTACATTTTCGTTCTGCAATTTCGCTTCCGTCCCATCAGCGAAAAAAAACATGTTTTCATCTTGATTATGGTCAATAAAATGGGATCACCAATAAAATGCTGCACTGATGACCATATAGAGCCATTTTGGTGCTGCTACATGCTGTATTATTGCTAAACAGCAAGTTTAGGGGTCTATCTTAGCTGTTCTGCGTTTTCTAATACCGTCCCATCCTATCTAATACCGTCCCATCCCGTTCTGCAATTTCGCTTCCGTCCCATCAGCGAAAAAAAACATGTTTTCATCTTGATTATGGTCATTAAAATGTTACAATGATGTCGAGAAGATATTAATCTAACATTTTATGTAAAAATATCGCCGCGGGACGGGGAAATGTGAATGCATGGGGTGATTTGGTGTTTGTTTACATTTTCGTTCTGCAATTTCGCTTCCGTCCCATTGACGAAAAAAGTTGTTTTCATCTTGATTATGGTCAATAAAATGGGATCACCAATAAAATGCTGCACTGATGACCATATAGAGCCATTTTGGTGCTGCTACATGCTGTATTATTGCTAAACAGCAAGTTTAGGGGTCTATCTTAGCTGTTCTGCGTTTTCTAATACCGTCCCATCCTATCTAATACCGTCCCATCCCGTTCTGCAATTTCGCTTCCGTCCCATCAGCGAAAAAAATCATGTTTTCATCTTGATTATGGTCAATAAAATGTTACAATGATGTCGAGAAGATATTAATCTAACATTTTATGTAAAAATATCGCCGCGGGACGGGGAAATGTGAATGCATGGGGTGATTTGGTGCTTGTTTACATTTTCGTTCTGCAATTTCGCTTCCGTCCCATCAGCGAAAAAAAACATGTTTTCATCTTGATTATGGTCAATAAAATGGGATCACCAATAAAATGCTGCACTGATGACCATATAGAGCCATTTTGGTGCTGCTTCATGCTGTATTATTGCTAAACAGCAAGTTTAGGGGTCTATCTTAGCTGTTCTGCGTTTTCTAATACCGTCCCATCCTATCTAATACCGTCCCATCCCGTTCTGCAATTTCGCTTCCGTCCCATCAGCGAAAAAAAACATGTTTTCATCTTGATTATGGTCAATAAAATGTTACAATGATGTCGAGAAGATATTAATCTAACATTTTATGTAAAAATATCGCCGCGGGACGGGGAAATGTGAATGCATGGGGTGATTTGGTGTTTGTTTACATTTTCGTTCTGCAATTTCGCTTCCGTCCCATTGACGAAAAAAGTTGTTTTCATCTTGATTATGGTCAATAAAATGGGATCACCAATAAAATGCTGCACTGATGACCATATAGAGCCATTTTGGTGCTGCTACATGCTGTATTATTGCTAAACAGCAAGTTTAGGGGTCTATCTTAGCTGTTCTGCGTTTTCTAATACCGTCCCATCCTATCTAATACCGTCCCATCCCGTTCTGCAATTTCGCTTCCGTCCCATCAGCGAAAAAAATCATGTTTTCATCTTGATTATGGTCAATAAAATGTTACAATGATGTCGAGAAGATATTAATCTAACATTTTATGTACAAATATCGCCGCGGGACGGGGAAATGTGAATGCATGGGGTGATTTGGTGTTTGTTTACATTTTCGTTCTGCAATTTCGCTTCCGTCCCATCAGCGAAAAAAAAACATGTTTTCATCTTGATTATGGTCAATAAAATGGTATCACCAATAAAATGCTGCACTGATGACCATATAGAGCCATTTTGGTGCTGCTACATGCTGTATTATTGCTAAACAGCAAGTTTAGGGGTCTATCTTAGCTGTTCTGCGTTTTCTAATACCGTCCCATCCTATCTAATACCGTCCCATCCCGTTCTGCAATTTCGCTTCCGTCCCATCAGCGAAAAAAAACATGTTTTCATCTTGATTATGGTCAATAAAATGTTACAATGATGTCGAGAAGATATTAATCTAACATTTTATGTAAAAATATCGCCGCGGGACGGGGAAATGTGAATGCATGGGGTGATTTGGTGTTTGTTTACATTTTCGTTCTGCAATTTCGCTTCCGTCCCATCAGCGAAAAAAAACATGTTTTCATCTTGATTATGGTCAATAAAATGGGATCACCAATAAAATGCTGCACTGATGACCATATAGAGCCATTTTGGTGCTGCTACATGCTGTATTATTGCTAAACAGCAAGTTTAGGGGTCTATCTTAGCTGTTCTGTGTTTTCTAATACCGTCCCATCCTATCTAATACCGTCCCATCCCATTCTGCAATTTCGCTTCCGTCCCATCAGCGAAAAAAAAACATGTTTTCATCTTGATTATGGTCAATAAAATGTTACAATGATGTCGAGAAGATGTTAATCTAACATTTTATGTACAAATATCGCCGCGGGACGGGGAAATGTGAATGCATGGGGTGATTTGGTGTTTGTTTACATTTTCGTTCTGCAATTTCGCTTCCGTCCCATCAGCGAAAAAAAACATGTTTTCATCTTGATTATGGTCAATAAAATGGGATCACCAATACAATGCTGCACTGGTGACCATATAGAGCCATTTTGGTGCTGCTACATGCTGTATTATTGCTAAACAGCAAGTTTAGGGGTCTATCTTAGCTGTTCTGCGTTTTCTAATACCGTCCCATCCTATCTAATACCGTCCCATCCCGTTCTGCAATTTCGCTTCCGTCCCATCAGCGAAAAAAAACATGTTTTCATCTTGATTATGGTCAATAAAATGTTACAATGATGTCGAGAAGATATTAATCTAACATTTTATGTAAAAATATCGCCGCGGGACGGGGAAATGTGAATGCATGGGGTGATTTGGTGTTTGTTTACATTTTCGTTCTGCAATTTCGCTTCCGTCCCATCAGCGAAAAAAAACATGTTTTCATCTTGATTATGGTCAATAAAATGGGATCACCAATAAAATGCTGCACTGATGACCATATAGAGCCATTTTGGTGCTGCTACATGCTGTATTATTGCTAAACAGCAAGTTTAGGGGTCTATCTTAGCTGTTCTGTGTTTTCTAATACCGTCCCATCCTATCTAATACCGTCCCATCCCATTCTGCAATTTCGCTTCCGTCCCATCAGCGAAAAAAAAACATGTTTTCATCTTGATTATGGTCAATAAAATGTTACAATGATGTCGAGAAGATGTTAATCTAACATTTTATGTACAAATATCGCCGCGGGACGGGGAAATGTGAATGCATGGGGTGATTTGGTGTTTGTTTACATTTTCGTTCTGCAATTTCGCTTCCGTCCCATCAGCGAAAAAAAACATGTTTTCATCTTGATTATGGTCAATAAAATGGGATCACCAATACAATGCTGCACTGGTGACCATATAGAGCCATTTTGGTGCTGCTACATGCTGTATTATTGCTAAACAGCAAGTTTAGGGGTCTATCTTAGCTGTTCTGCGTTTTCTAATACCGTCCCATCCTATCTAATACCGTCCCATCCCGTTCTGCAATTTCGCTTCCGTCCCATCAGCGAAAAAAAACATGTTTTCATCTTGATTATGGTCATTAAAATGTTACAATGATGTCGAGAAGATATTAATCTAACATTTTATGTAAAAATATCGCCGCGGGACGGGGAAATGTGAATGCATGGGGTGATTTGGTGTTTGTTTACATTTTCGTTCTGCAATTTCGCTTCCGTCCCATTGACGAAAAAAGTTGTTTTCATCTTGATTATGGTCAATAAAATGGGATCACCAATAAAATGCTGCACTGATGACCATATAGAGCCATTTTGGTGCTGCTACATGCTGTATTATTGCTAAACAGCAAGTTTAGGGGTCTATCTTAGCTGTTCTGCGTTTTCTAATACCGTCCCATCCTATCTAATACCGTCCCATCCCGTTCTGCAATTTCGCTTCCGTCCCATCAGCGAAAAAAATCATGTTTTCATCTTGATTATGGTCAATAAAATGTTACAATGATGTCGAGAAGATATTAATCTAACATTTTATGTAAAAATATCGCCGCGGGACGGGGAAATGTGAATGCATGGGGTGATTTGGTGTTTGTTTACATTTTCGTTCTGCAATTTCGCTTCCGTCCCATCAGCGAAAAAAAACATGTTTTCATCTTGATTATGGTCAATAAAATGGGATCACCAATAAAATGCTGCACTGATGACCATATAGAGCCATTTTGGTGCTGCTACATGCTGTATTATTGCTAAACAGCAAGTTTAGGGGTCTATCTTAGCTGTTCTGCGTTTTCTAATACCGTCCCATCCTATCTAATACCGTCCCATCCCGTTCTGCAATTTCGCTTCCGTCCCATCAGCGAAAAAAAACATGTTTTCATCTTGATTATGGTCAATAAAATGTTACAATGATGTCGAGAAGATATTAATCTAACATTTTATGTAAAAATATCGCCGCGGGACGGGGAAATGTGAATGCATGGGGTGATTTGGTGTTTGTTTACATTTTCGTTCTGCAATTTCGCTTCCGTCCCATCAGCGAAAAAAAACATGTTTTCATCTTGATTATGGTCAATAAAATGGGATCACCAATAAAATGCTGCACTGATGACCATATAGAGCCATTCTGGTGCTGCTACATGCTGTATTATTGCTAAACAGCAAGTTTAGGGGTCTATCTTAGCTGTTCTGTGTTTTCTAATACCGTCCCATCCTATCTAATACCGTCCCATCCCATTCTGCAATTTCGCTTCCGTCCCATCAGCGAAAAAAAACATGTTTTCATCTTGATTATGGTCAATAAAATGTTACAATGATGTCGAGAAGATGTTAATCTAACATTTTATGTACAAATATCGCCGCGGGACGGAGAAATGTGAATGCATGGGGTGATTTGGTGTTTGTTTACATTTTCGTTCTGCAATTTCGCT
Organism: Siphonodentalium dalli; assembly: GCA_032622095.1. NCBI lineage: Eukaryota > Metazoa > Mollusca > Scaphopoda > Gadilida > Siphonodentaliidae > Siphonodentalium > Siphonodentalium dalli. Next base: position 133,859,402 of record CP136064.1, on the reverse strand, counting down.
TCCGTCCCATCAGCGAAAAAAAACATGTTTTCATATTGATTATGGTCAATAAAATGGGATCACCAATACAATGCTGCACTGGTGACCATATAGAGCCATTTTGGTGCTGCTACATGCTGTATTATTGCTAAACAGCAAGTTTAGGGGTCTATCTTAGCTGTTCTGCGTTTTCTAATACCGTCCCATCCTATCTAATACCGTCCCATCCCGTTCTGCAATTTCGCTTCCGTCCCATCAGCGAAAAAAAACATGTTTTCATCTTGATTATGGTCATTAAAATGTTACAATGATGTCGAGAAGATATTAATCTAACATTTTATGTAAAAATATCGCCGCGGGACGGGGAAATGTGAATGCATGGGGTGATTTGGTGTTTGTTTACATTTTCGTTCTGCAATTTCGCTTCCGTCCCATTGACGAAAAAAGTTGTTTTCATCTTGATTATGGTCAATAAAATGGGATCACCAATAAAATGCTGCACTGATGACCATATAGAGCCATTTTGGTGCTGCTACATGCTGTATTATTGCTAAACAGCAAGTTTAGGGGTCTATCTTAGCTGTTCTGCGTTTTCTAATACCGTCCCATCCTATCTAATACCGTCCCATCCCGTTCTGCAATTTCGCTTCCGTCCCATCAGCGAAAAAAATCATGTTTTCATCTTGATTATGGTCAATAAAATGTTACAATGATGTCGAGAAGATATTAATCTAACATTTTATGTAAAAATATCGCCGCGGGACGGGGAAATGTGAATGCATGGGGTGATTTGGTGTTTGTTTACATTTTCGTTCTGCAATTTCGCTTCCGTCCCATCAGCGAAAAAAAACATGTTTTCATCTTGATTATGGTCAATAAAATGGGATCACCAATAAAATGCTGCACTGATGACCATATAGAGCCATTTTGGTGCTGCTACATGCTGTATTATTGCTAAACAGCAAGTTTAGGGGTCTATCTTAGCTGTTCTGCGTTTTCTAATACCGTCCCATCCTATCTAATACCGTCCCATCCCGTTCTGCAATTTCGCTTCCGTCCCATCAGCGAAAAAAAACATGTTTTCATCTAGATTATGGTCAATAAAATGTTACAATGATGTCGAGAAGATATTAATCTAACATTTTATGTAAAAATATCGCCGCGGGACGGGGAAATGTGAATGCATGGGGTGATTTGGTGTTTGTTTACATTTTCGTTCTGCAATTTCGCTTCCGTCCCATCAGCGAAAAAAAACATGTTTTCATCTTGATTATGGTCAATAAAATGGGATCACCAATACAATGCTGCACTGGTGACCATATAGAGCCATTTTGGTGCTGCTACATGCTGTATTATTGCTAAACAGCAAGTTTAGGGGTCTATCTTAGCTGTTCTGCGTTTTCTAATACCGTCCCATCCTATCTAATACCGTCCCATCCCGTTCTGCAATTTCGCTTCCGTCCCATCAGCGAAAAAAAACATGTTTTCATCTTGATTATGGTCAATAAAATGTTACAATGATGTCGAGAAGATATTAATCTAACATTTTATGTAAAAATATCGCCGCGGGACGGGGAAATGTGAATGCATGGGGTGATTTGGTGTTTGTTTACATTTTCGTTCTGCAATTTCGCTTCCGTCCCATCAGCGAAAAAAAACATGTTTTCATCTTGATTATGGTCAATAAAATGGGATCACCAATAAAATGCTGCACTGATGACCATATAGAGCCATTTTGGTGCTGCTACATGCTGTATTATTGCTAAACAGCAAGTTTAGGGGTCTATCTTAGCTGTTCTGTGTTTTCTAATACCGTCCCATCCTATCTAATACCGTCCCATCCCATTCTGCAATTTCGCTTCCGTCCCATCAGCGAAAAAAAAACATGTTTTCATCTTGATTATGGTCAATAAAATGTTACAATGATGTCGAGAAGATGTTAATCTAACATTTTACGTACAAATATCGCCGCGGGACGGGGAAATGTGAATGCATGGGGTGATTTGGTGTTTGTTTACATTTTCGTTCTGCAATTTCGCTTCCGTCCCATCAGCGAAAAAAAACATGTTTTCATCTTGATTATGGTCAATAAAATGGGATCACCAATACAATGCTGCACTGGTGACCATATAGAGCCATTTTGGTGCTGCTACATGCTGTATTATTGCTAAACAGCAAGTTTAGGGGTCTATCTTAGCTGTTCTGCGTTTTCTAATACCGTCCCATCCTATCTAATACCGTCCCATCCCGTTCTGCAATTTCGCTTCCGTCCCATCAGCGAAAAAAAACATGTTTTCATCTTGATTATGGTCATTAAAATGTTACAATGATGTCGAGAAGATATTAATCTAACATTTTATGTAAAAATATCGCCGCGGGACGGGGAAATGTGAATGCATGGGGTGATTTGGTGTTTGTTTACATTTTCGTTCTGCAATTTCGCTTCCGTCCCATTGACGAAAAAAGTTGTTTTCATCTTGATTATGGTCAATAAAATGGGATCACCAATAAAATGCTGCACTGATGACCATATAGAGCCATTTTGGTGCTGCTACATGCTGTATTATTGCTAAACAGCAAGTTTAGGGGTCTATCTTAGCTGTTCTGCGTTTTCTAATACCGTCCCATCCTATCTAATACCGTCCCATCCCGTTCTGCAATTTCGCTTCCGTCCCATCAGCGAAAAAAATCATGTTTTCATCTTGATTATGGTCAATAAAATGTTACAATGATGTCGAGAAGATATTAATCTAACATTTTATGTAAAAATATCGCCGCGGGACGGGGAAATGTGAATGCATGGGGTGATTTGGTGTTTGTTTACATTTTCGTTCTGCAATTTCGCTTCCGTCCCATCAGCGAAAAAAAACATGTTTTCATCTTGATTATGGTCAATAAAATGGGATCACCAATAAAATGCTGCACTGATGACCATATAGAGCCATTTTGGTGCTGCTACATGCTGTATTATTGCTAAACAGCAAGTTTAGGGGTCTATCTTAGCTGTTCTGCGTTTTCTAATACCGTCCCATCCTATCTAATACCGTCCCATCCCGTTCTGCAATTTCGCTTCCGTCCCATCAGCGAAAAAAAACATGTTTTCATCTTGATTATGGTCAATAAAATGTTACAATGATGTCGAGAAGATATTAATCTAACATTTTATGTAAAAATATCGCCGCGGGACGGGGAAATGTGAATGCATGGGGTGATTTGGTGTTTGTTTACATTTTCGTTCTGCAATTTCGCTTCCGTCCCATCAGCGAAAAAAAACATGTTTTCATCTTGATTATGGTCAATAAAATGGGATCACCAATAAAATGCTGCACTGATGACCATATAGAGCCATTCTGGTGCTGCTACATGCTGTATTATTGCTAAACAGCAAGTTTAGGGGTCTATCTTAGCTGTTCTGTGTTTTCTAATACCGTCCCATCCTATCTAATACCGTCCCATCCCGTTCTGCAATTTCGCTTCCGTCCCATCAGCGAAAAAAAACATGTTTTCATCTTGATTATGGTCATTAAAATGTTACAATGATGTCGAGAAGATATTAATCTAACATTTTATGTAAAAATATCGCCGCGGGACGGGGAAATGTGAATGCATGGGGTGATTTGGTGTTTGTTTACATTTTCGTTCTGCAATTTCGCTTCCGTCCCATCAGCGAAAAAAAACATGTTTTCATCTTGATTATGGTCAATAAAATGGGATCACCAATAAAATGCTGCACTGATGACCATATAGAGCCATTTTGGTGCTGCTACATGCTGTATTATTGCTAAACAGCAAGTTTAGGGGTCTATCTTAGCTGTTCTGCGTTTTCTAATACCGTCCCATCCTATCTAATACCGTCCCATCCCGTTCTGCAATTTCGCTTCCGTCCCATCAGCGAAAAAAAACATGTTTTCATCTTGATTATGGTCAATAAAATGTTACAATGATGTCGAGAAGATATTAATCTAACATTTTATGTAAAAATATCGCCGCGGGACGGGGAAATGTGAATGCATGGGGTGATTTGGTGTTTGTTTACATTTTCGTTCTGCAATTTCGCTTCCGTCCCATCAGCGAAAAAAAACATGTTTTCATCTTGATTATGGTCAATAAAATGGGATCACCAATAAAATGCTGCACTGATGACCATATAGAGCCATTCTGGTGCTGCTACATGCTGTATTATTGCTAAACAGCAAGTTTAGGGGTCTATCTTAGCTGTTCTGTGTTTTCTAATACCGTCCCATCCTATCTAATACCGTCCCATCCCATTCTGCAATTTCGCTTCCGTCCCATCAGCGAAAAAAAACATGTTTTCATCTTGATTATGGTCAATAAAATGTTACAATGATGTCGAGAAGATGTTAATCTAACATTTTATGTACAAATATCGCCGCGGGACGGAGAAATGTGAATGCATGGGGTGATTTGGTGTTTGTTTACATTTTCGTTCTGCAATTTCGCTTCCGTCCCATCAGCGAAAAAAAACATGTTTTCATATTGATTATGGTCAATAAAATGGGATCACCAATACAATGCTGCACTGATGACCATATAGAGCCATTTTGGTGCTGCTACATGCTGTATTATTGCTAAACAGCAAGTTTAGGGGTCTATCTTAGCTGTTCTGCGTTTTCTAATACCGTCCCATCCTATCTAATACCGTCCCATCCCGTTCTGCAATTTCGCTTCCGTCCCATCAGCGAAAAAAAACATGTTTTCATCTTGATTATGGTCATTAAAATGTTACAATGATGTCGAGAAGATATTAATCTAACATTTTATGTAAAAATATCGCCGCGGGACGGGGAAATGTGAATGCATGGGGTGATTTGGTGTTTGTTTACATTTTCGTTCTGCAATTTCGCTTCCGTCCCATTGACGAAAAAAGTTGTTTTCATCTTGATTATGGTCAATAAAATGGGATCACCAATAAAATGCTGCACTGATGACCATATAGAGCCATTTTGGTGCTGCTACATGCTGTATTATTGCTAAACAGCAAGTTTAGGGGTCTATCTTAGCTGTTCTGCGTTTTCTAATACCGTCCCATCCTATCTAATACCGTCCCATCCCGTTCTGCAATTTCGCTTCCGTCCCATCAGCGAAAAAAATCATGTTTTCATCTTGATTATGGTCAATAAAATGTTACAATGATGTCGAGAAGATATTAATCTAACATTTTATGTAAAAATATCGCCGCGGGACGGGGAAATGTGAATGCATGGGGTGATTTGGTGTTTGTTTACATTTTCGTTCTGCAATTTCGCTTCCGTCCCATCAGCGAAAAAAAACATGTTTTCATCTTGATTATGGTCAATAAAATGGGATCACCAATAAAATGCTGCACTGATGACCATATAGAGCCATTTTGGTGCTGCTACATGCTGTATTATTGCTAAACAGCAAGTTTAGGGGTCTATCTTAGCTGTTCTGCGTTTTCTAATACCGTCCCATCCTATCTAATACCGTCCCATCCCGTTCTGCAATTTCGCTTCCGTCCCATCAGCGAAAAAAAACATGTTTTCATCTTGATTATGGTCAATAAAATGTTACAATGATGTCGAGAAGATATTAATCTAACATTTTATGTAAAAATATCGCCGCGGGACGGGGAAATGTGAATGCATGGGGTGATTTGGTGTTTGTTTACATTTTCGTTCTGCAATTTCGCTTCCGTCCCATCAGCGAAAAAAAACATGTTTTCATCATGATTATGGTCAATAAAATGGGATCACCAATAAAATGCTGCACTGATGACCATATAGAGCCATTTTGGTGCTGCTACATGCTGTATTATTGCTAAACAGCAAGTTTAGGGGTCTATCTTAGCTGTTCTGTGTTTTCTAATACCGTCCCATCCTATCTAATACCGTCCCATCCCATTCTGCAATTTCGCTTCCGTCCCATCAGCGAAAAAAAACATGTTTTCATCTTGATTATGGTCAATAAAATGTTACAATGATGTCGAGAAGATGTTAATCTAACATTTTATGTACAAATATCGCCGCGGGACGGGGAAATGTGAATGCATGGGGTGATTTGGTGTTTGTTTACATTTTCGTTCTGCAATTTCGCTTCCGTCCCATCAGCGAAAAAAAACATGTTTCATCTTGATTATGGTCAATAAAATGGGATCACCAATAAAATGCTGCACTGATGACCATATAGAGCCATTTTGGTGCTGCTACATGCTGTATTATTGCTAAACAGCAAGTTTAGGGGTCTATCTTAGCTGTTCTGCGTTTTCTAATACCGTCCCATCCTATCTAATACCGTCCCATCCCGTTCTGCAATTTCGCTTCCGTCCCATCAGCGAAAAAAACATGTTTTCATCTTGATTATGGTCATTAAAATGTTACAATGATGTCGAGAAGATGTTAATCTAACATTTTATGTACAAATATCGCCGCGGGACGGGGAAATGTGAAAGCATGGGGTGATTTGGTGTTTGTTTACATTTTCGTTCTGCAATTTCGCTTCCGTCCCATCAGCGAAAAAAAACATGTTTTCATCTTGATTATGGTCAATAAAATGGGATCACCAATAAAATGCTGCACTGATGACCATATAGAGCCATTTTGGTGCTGCTACATGCTGTATTATTGCTAAACAACAAGTTTAGGGGTCTATCTTAGCTGTTCTGCGTTTTCTAATACCGTCCCATCCTATCTAATACCGTCCCATCCCGTTCTGCAATTTCGCTTCCGTCCCATCAGCGAAAAAAAACATGTTTTCATCTTGATTATGGTCAATAAAATGTTACAATGATGTCGAGAAGATGTTAATCTAACATTTTATGTAAAAATATCGCCGCGGGACGGGGAAATGTGAATGCATGGGGTGATTTGGTGTTTGTTTACATTTTCGTTCTGCAATTTCGCTTCCGTCCCATCAGCGAAAAAAAACATGTTTTCATCTTGATTATGGTCAATAAAATGGGATCACCAATAAAATGCTGCACTGATGACCATATAGAGCCATTTTGGTGCTGCTACATGCTGTATTATTGCTAAACGGCAAGTTTAGGGGTCTATCTTAGCTGTTCTGCGTTTTCTAATACCGTCCCATCCTATCTAATACCGTCCCATCCCGTTCTGCAATTTCGCTTCCGTCCCATCAGCGAAAAAAAAACATGTTTTCATCTTGATTATGGTCATTAAAATGTTACAATGATGTCGAGAAGATGTTAATCTAACATTTTATGTAAAAATATCGCCGCGGGATGGTGAAATGTGAATGCATGGGGTGATTTGGTGTTTGTTTACATTTTCGTTCTGCAATTTCGCTTCCGTCCCATCGACGAAAAAAGTTGTTTTCATCTTGATTATGGTCAATAAAATGCTACAGTGATGTCGAAAAGATGTTAATCTAACATTTTATGCAAAAATATCGCCGCGGGACGGGGAAATATGAATGCATGGGGTGATTTGGTGTTTGTTTACATTTTCGTTCTGCAATTTCCTACGGTTGTTCTGCGCTTTAATACCGTTCCGTCCCATCAGCGAATAAAAACATGTTTTAATCTTGATTATGGTCATTAAAATGCTACAATGATGTCGGGAAGATGTTAATCTAACATTTTATGCAAAAATATCGCCGCGGGACGGGGAAATGTGAATGCATGGGGTGATTTGGTGTTTACATTTTCGTTCTGCGTTTGACCGTAATCGCCTATTTCCGTCGTGTCTATTTTTAGCCGATAATATGAGCTTTGTGTTGGCGAATGAGACTATTAAATTGTTGCTCCATGTACGCAATGTTAATGCCGACTATATATAACCATTTTGATGCCGCTACACGCTGTATTATTGATAAACAGCCGGTTTTCTAATACCGTCCCAATACCGTCCCGCGCCGTCCCATACCGTCCCGTCCCATCGTCCCATTCTGCGTTTTAGTCACTCCCATGTAAACACCGGGAAATACAGTTTCCGGGCAAGAACTTCTAACGCCACAGCTATCCGGTTTCTGACGACAGGGGAGATTGGATTCGACAACTTCATTGCCCAGTTCCTCCAGATTCACGGTCAGATAAACTTTACTGTTCATAATTTACAAGATAAATGTCAATGACAATGCAGCTCATTTTGCCATATGTTTATCAACAACCGATTGAACAACCAAATCAATCTACATTCTGCCAGGTTGATTTATGTGATTTTTTATCACATTGATTCCTGCCCAGGGTTTATTTATTAGCCAGGGAACACCCCTTCCTTCTAATACATAATGCCATGGGTAACAATTCACATTTTGATTAACTGGTACCTGAATATCACAGTACATGCATAATTCAACATCAAGAGAAAACACAATATTATAGTTTACAGTTCACAGAACTCGGAAAGAATACAGATTTTCTAGTCAGCTTTATTCATCAACCATTCAACTGAGTTTTCAACCAAATCAATCAACAGTCTGCACAATTGATTCATTTTCTGAGAATTTTGACCAATTGATTCCTGCCCACGGGTTATCTATTAGCAAGGGAATACCCCTCCATTCTAATACATAGCGCCTAGGGTAAAAATCAGTATACTTCAACCTTCTAGAGAATATTCAGTACAGACGGTATATCCAAGACCACAGAACTCTGATACAGTACGCAGTGTTCTTGTCAGCTTCTCTGGTGGAAAAACAAAACACTTCAAGAAGCTAATATGTTTTTGTATTTTTGCATTTATTTATATATTTTCATGATCAGTTTCTCTATATGAGTATATTTACTTTTGAGACACTGATTTATTATATTTCTAATGTCACTGTGATCAGTTTCTCGGCATAAGTTGATTAACTTATGAGACCCTGATTTATTCTCCAATAACTGATACACATCTTTGATATATGCATATTTTTTCATTAATATTTTGTATGTGTTTATTTTTCATAAATGAATTAATTATTTGTGTGTATCAGATAAAGTATTTTCATTAATATTTTGTATGTGTTTATTTTTGATAAATGAATTAATTATTTGTGTGTATCAGATAAAGTATTGTCATTAATATTTTGTATGTGTTTATTTTTGATAAATGAATTAATTATTCGTGGGTATCAGATAAAGTAATATTTTTTCGTTCAATGTGGAATATTTCATGAGTATTTTGAGTAGACATTTTTCGTATAGATATGATGTTGTTGTGAATGATTTTTGGAACCTAGGTTTAGGTTCAGTCATTCATACTGACATTGCTACTTATTATTGTTGTTAAATTGATCGCATAACTACTCAGATTGCTTTGTGCGATATTCATTTTTGATTGTGTATTTCTATTTATATGTATCAAGATACCATATATATAATTTGAATTCTTAGTGGTACTAGAAGGAATAGAACACTTGCCACTTTGAAACTGCTTGATTTATATATCAGGTATAAAATATATCGAGTGACAAATCAGAATGAAAATGATATCTGTATGCCTGAGTTATTAGGTAAACGCGGGTTCATTTAAAGGTACTCAACCCGATAAAACTCCTCTCAATTACTATTTCAATGGCTTCGGGGGTCAAAAATATTTGATTCGAGTCGAGGAAGTCACCCATCAAAGCTCAGATTTGTTAGATATCGATTTTATAAATCTATTATTTTTCATTATCGGGAATACTATCTGGCCCAGAACTCAGACAAAATTGCGTTAAAATTACCACTTGATTTTAGAGTTATTCATCCTTGTCTGTTTGAATAGATTTGAGGTACACATCCAGAGCAGATTACGGCAGTTATTGGTACTCATCTCGAGAACATAACAAATTTGAAAAATCAATATCTAATAACTCTGAGCTTTGTTTGATGGGTTCCTCGACTCGAATCAAATATTTTTTACCCCCAAAGCCAAAGAAATAGTAATATAAGACCCTCTGATCGGATTGTTGTTGTTGGAATCTGTTGAGATGGGGACCCTCTTTACGGGTTGAGTACCTTTAATCATTCTTCACCAAATTTGACAAACTTTCTCAAGACATTAAGATCAAGAAATGGCAAGCTTTGGATATATCAATTCATACAATTGTGCACCAACTTTGGTTCAATATGGATCGAGTGTGTATCAACCGTATGTTTATCAACAACTGCCACCAATCCAGCCATATGTGCAAAATCAATGGCCAACAACCAATTATAACAATTACCCACCTGGTTTGCCATACCCAGTCCAACCAATGTATCGACCGCCGCATGCTTCTCAACAACTGCCACCAATTCAGCCATATGTGCAAAATCATGGGCCAACAACCAATTATAACCAACGCCCACCTGGTTTGCCATACCCACCTGGTTTGCCATACCCAGTTCAACAGACCAAGGCTACACAAATACCCGATCCAACTGAGTCAAATCAACAGGCTGTTAGCTTTAAAATGCCGCAGCCAGAAGATCAGTCAAACCATGCTGAGACAACTCACGAACTGAGGACCGATCCTCCTGAGTCGGGCAAGCATTATGTCTGGAATAGGATTTCATCTCGGTTAGAGAAAGATGCACACGAAATGACCCAGTGGATGGAAGGTCAGAAGTTTGTGTTCCATCAAGGCGTGGATTTACTGAAGAAATTTCCGAAATACCATCCTATTTCTATCAAGGTCATGTCCTATCTAGAGACGCTAATGAGAGAATTGGAATATATGATGGAAATGAGGACTGAAGAGAAGCACAAACGCGACGATATGATTCTCAACTGCTGTGCGTACAAGCCGGGGACGACGAAGAATGAGTGGGGAAATATCTCGTTCAGCGAGCTGATAAGCAAATTAATGCGATGGGAGTTGAGTGGAGACCAAGAAAGCGCAGCTCGGAAGAAATCTCATTCTCGACTACTCGAATTTGCCAGCCAGATTGGAAATTATATAGTTAATCGGAAGGATGAATTGGTTCAATCGACGACTGCTATATACAATAAGGACGCTGATTTCTCAAAGAAAATGGGCCGAGTAAATGTGACTGACCTTTATCCCAATGACCGCATCCCGGTTAGGAAATCAACTGCTGCGCTCACAAGATGCGCCGGTTTTTCCACTGGATCCAGTCCAATGCTCGAACCAATCCCAGAAAATGAGTTATCAGAGAAGATGGCAGTCAAAATGGGCCGAGTAAATGTGACTGACCTTTATCCCAATGACCGCATCCCGGTTAGGAAATCAACTGCTGCGCTCACACGATGCGCCGGTTTTTCCACTGGATCCAGTTCAATGCTCGAACCAATCCCAGAACAGGTGTTACCAGAGAGGATTGACCGCATCCCGGTTAGGAAATCAACTGCTGCGCTCACAAGATGCGCCGGTTTTTCCACTGGATCCAGTTCAATGCTCGAACCAATCCCAGAACAGGTGTTACCAGAGAGGATGGCAGTCAAAATGGTCGCCGAAGATCAGCTATCGGGAAAAGCCTCCATCCAAGACTCCAAGACTCAAGTGGTTGAAAAATTACCAGGGTTAAATGACTATGTCATGAGATTTGATGTTGAGGAAAATAACCGACCACATTCCATTGACCAGAAGCAGATTATATCACTGGGGGGAATAGTGGAGAAGGCGGATCGTCTTTCCAACTCTCTGAAGAACTTGCAGTCGGAAATAGACGACATGCAACTAATAACACCAGAAGAGTATACCTTCTACACAAGAAATCCAATTCAGCATGATAAACCTGACGAGCCAGCTATCAACACACTTATGGACAACGAACAAGACGAGGAGCCAGTCCATGATATCAGTCTCGAGTGGGACGACAGATTTTCCCTTGATCTGAGCATGGTAGATAGCATATGTCTCATGCTGGATTGGGATATACCAGAGTGTACCACAACTCAAGTGAATGATGTATCGCAAGCATCTATGGCATCTGCCATATCCCAATTGGAATATGGTAACTCATCATTCAGTGGACTCTGCCCGTCATGTTCGTATTTTCCGGACAGCTCACTATCATCAGATGCTCAGCCAACCACGTGTTCATATGATACAGGCTACCAGTCTCCATCAGAAGAGATCGTTAGCACTGATGGTAAAACTACCGGTATTCAACAGCACATAGATGTCCAGATCACCGACGACATACATGTATCCCAGGATGATACTGCGTCGGCGTCTGAGTCACCACACAGACAAGAAGCTCAAGATGCCGGAGCGGCGAAATCTGCAGACAAACCAGATACCGGTACTGCAACAGAAGCTGTAGCGAACATGAGCCAGACTGAGGACCGTTCAAATGAGTTGCAAACAGCCGAACCGAGGTGCACACGGTCTCAGACTGAATTAGAGGGCCCAGATCAGTGGCCATGGGATCCGGGTGGAGATCAGTGGCCATGGGATCCTGGTGGGAATAATCATCCCTCAAATTCTGCAGTGGTATCCAATGCCTCATAGAGGTTTGGAAAATATGATAGTTGCCGTCAACTGAATCAACCCTGCCACTGCTATACAAGATAATTCAACAACTACATGTATTAAAGAAAATGACACGATCACTGGATATGATTATGGTTTAGATTTATAATATCATTAAGTCATACATGAACCATGCACATGTATCAGGTAGATCTAAGATAATGCTTAGGGCTTGTTTATATCCTAAACAAATGCACTGGGTAGATCTTGTGATAATGCTCTGATGCTTCATGGTTCAGTCCAGAAAATGATGCTAGAACAGTGCATACAAGCATCAATACACAACCCGGTTAAGTTTGCACGTACGTTTTGACATTTGCTAGTTCATATATATTTAGCTTCAATAAAGCGTTGTGTTGATTTTCGATATGCGATATGTTGAGGTCGATATGATATGAAACCCGGTGAAATGCATATATAAAACGTCGTGTAGCTTCAGGGAAATTTGTGCGAGTCATAAAGTGACATACCTCATTTATTTTACGAAATGGTCGACACCAGTCTCACCAACAGTTGCCAAGGTTAATGGGCGAATATCCAGACATCTGGGCGAATATGGAACTTACGGCACCAACAGCATGTGTTTCTGATCCGGATGTTTGCCATTGAGCCATTCACCAGCCATTGACTAATTAACAATACTGGACAGATCATACCATATACCAAGAGACCACACTGATGAGACACGTTACCAAAGAGCACTTCTGACATGGCAGCTAGCGGGGTTATAGGCCGAATATCCATCTCATTGACCCAGGGATATGACGGTGTCTCATATCGGTATCCAGATTCAGGGCCTGTGATCCTACACACCATCCACCCTGCGAGGTCCAACATACCCAGGGCTGTATTCTATAAAGCTTGGGGGAGTGTAGTGATCGCTGATATCCGGACATTGCCGAAGTATGAATCGGAGCACCGATCGTGACGTCATGTTCTCGATTACCCGGATGAAGAAGGCTCTCTCTTCAGACCAAGAACGGAATCCTAGCAAACCAGCAGCCATGTTGACTTACTGTCTATTGTATATCTATTGTGACCATGTTAGACCATATAAAGATGTGTAACCATAGTGAATAGTCCTTCGTTTTCACTATAATATGTTGATGTTCTTTGTTGGTTCTTTCGGTTGATGTTATTTCACGGTGTCTGTATCGTCCAGATGATCAATTTCATTATTGTCAACTCAGTCTTGAAAAAATGCATATTTCTATTGAGACTTATTTGCTATTATTGCACAAATTATTAAATATTGAAAACAAATATACATTTGGTCAAAATTAATTATGAGCATTGAGCAGAGCCTGGTTGAAATGCTACGGTGTGGCGAATCATACTCGTCTGCGAGCGACGGTCAGAACTGATGCTATATATGCATGGTTCTATTAATGGTTTGTATTTTGATGAGGTAAACTGCTCGTAACCTCCATTGTAGACAATTTCACACCAGGTTCTATTCATAAACAAATTAGAAATTTGGCATAAGGAACTGTAGTAAACAAATGTCTGTCCAAATGACTAGATCATTGAGACTCGGGCAGAAATATACGGGTAATCCAATGTTAATAATGTAATGAGGCAGCATGTTTAACACAACCTTTATTATTAAACATTATAAAGTTAACATATTAAAGACATATTATGGACTTGTTCGGGTACGTGAAACTGGTAAGTTAGTATTCAGGCACCATGCCAACTGGGAGAATGTAGCATTGTACTATCAGAGGCTCAGAGCCAAAAATCTGAAACAAATCGACCGTACCACTCCATTGAAAACATCGCCTGAACTACGCTCAAATGTAAATATTTATGTCTAGATTCGGGATGCAACTATCAACGATAAATTTACAAAAATGATTCCGCCAACGAAAGTCACTGCATTTCAATAATATATAAGAATGACGGTGTGTGTTGTGAATTTGGAAATAATATTTGTAAAATGTAACTAAGTACTTTGAGGAAGATTCTTCACCATTTCTATTTGGTCACCCTTCTGGAGTGTTTCACATCACTTTAAAATTTAAAGAAATATGGTCGAAATGCAAATGAAAGAAATAATGTTGAATGAGGCCAGAAAATAAAGATGCTTTGTTTCCGTGCATCGACCGACCCTAAAAAATAACCCGCCGACCCTAAAGTGTTTATTGATATTTGGAGAAAAAGTTTTCTAAATTTTTTATTTCTGTTTTTACGACTAATGCTCATAAATATTGATGATTATTAGTGTACAAAACACATGGCTTCTAATAACATATCCCTGTGAAAAGTGACATGAAGTGTGTGATGGGTTGTGGATTGATGGGCATGAATTTTGCAATTTTAATTTTATGAGAGTGGATCCCATGCCTGGCTGCTTTACCTGTATGCCTTGTTTCGGACTTATGGAACATACTCTTGGGTTCCAAATAAACATGCATGCATATTTGTTATTTTATTTGGAAATCTGCCCCTGCATAGTGGTTATTTGGGCAGCCCTGGGAATTAAGGAAAATTTGCCTAGGAAATATTTTTGCCTAGGTGAAAGAAATCAGCCTAGGCAAAAACAGATTTTACCTAGGAAATTTTGCAACAATATTGCCATCTGAATGAATGAATGAATGATGCTTTAATCTCAGCCATTTTTACATGGAACAATCAATCAATCAATCAATATGATTCAATAATAACCTGAAATGCTTAGTTATTTTGGAGAAAATTTCCAGGCCACTACTCGTCATATATATACATTCCACAAAGCATCTCCAAAACTAGTGCCCTTATGGGTAGCTAGTTAATGGCCCAGTACCATGGAATCAATTTTAGGACAATATATGTAAATAGTGATTTAAGGAAGTCATTTTGGCTAAAGAGGTTCTATTTCTGATAGACACAAATCAATTTTAGTAACACAATGAACTTGTTTTACCTAGGCAAACTTATTTTGCCTCTGCTTTTACCTAGGCATTGCCTATTGCCTAGGTCAATTCCCAGGGCTGTTTGGGTCTGCAAGTTTATTAATTTTGAGGCTATGCAAATTGAAAACAGCACAAACTCAAGATTTGTATATGATTCTGATACCAAATTGATGAGCTTATAACTTTATGCATGTACAAGTTCAAGTATATTGCATACATGTGAACATTTAAATATTGAATAAACACCACATGACACATATTTTGTTGATTACCATGTGTGATTGCTTGGCCTATATTGCATGTACTATACAAATAATTGTTTATTAATAGTTGATGTTTTGCTCAGTTTCCCCTGTGGTATTTTTTGGGTCTGCACTGTTATTAACTTGCAATGGAATTCCCCCCCCCCTGCACTTTTATTTGGAGCCCGAGAGTACAGATAGGAACACTATCAACAATCATGGTGGTGTGTATCTGTACAGTAAAACCCTAAGTAATTGACTCTCTATCTACAGCAGAGTTATGGGTAACTTTTCAGGATTTAGTACTTAGGGCATTACTGTAAGTATATATACATGTATAGAGGTTATCACCACATATGTTAGGGGTACAGCTACTGTTTCCAAAAACCAGGCATGCTAGGTTGGGTGTACTGGCTACCTCCAGACAATGGGATGTAGTCGTCACAATACAAGTACAGTATTATAGTCGTGTCATGGGTAAAATTATAAAAAAGTTAGTGACATCAATTTCGTACCAAGTTTATAGCCAACTTTAGGAAAATGTGGTATGTGAATATTAAATAAAAAACATACTTAAGCATGAAGTACCGGTAAGTTTGATCTTTCATCAATCATAATGTATATTTCCACTGTGTTTATAATCAAGCAATACTTTTCCCACAGCACAAGTTGGCATTTTATGTCACTTCAGTCGAGGTGATTCAATATTTCTGCAGCTGGATAAAAAATATCAAAATAAAATAGAAAGAAAAAAATCCCTACCTACCTACAGCCCTCTTTATTCAGATTGTTTGGCTTCGGCAATACACTACGGCAACAGTATGCAGTGGCCTAGTTTGCTTCAGCAAATTGCTTCGGCATTGAATGCTGATTGCCGTAGGCAATTATGAAGGCTGTACCTACCCTAATTTTTTCGCTCAATTATCGGAAACATACTCTTCTTTTTTTGTTTTGCCTGACAAATATATTTGTGTTTAAAGAATACAAAAAATGTCAATATAATTTAATATATAGATAATTAAATAAAATAATATATATTGAATTAATTAAAAATAAATAAACAATTTAACATGCTGACCAGTTAACACAATTAGTGACAGTAATCATTATTTCATTATTTAGGATCCATTGAATGAGACTGGACTTGTCTTCAGTTGTTCAGTGATCAACAATCAGCAGAAAAATTTAATCTTTAAAAAATAAGTTAAAATAGTAATTTTGGGTTCTTAAATACGTTCCACATACCGCAGAAAAGAGATTTTTTTCACCTACATGGTGTTACTAAAATAATCTTTAGGAACTCCATATTAAGGTTGATTTAATGAGGGGTGGGGGTAAAATAATATAAATTGCAACAAAAATGGTAAATAAAATAAATTTCATATGATTTGAGTGAATAGCATATAGCACTCACACACTGACTCAAGTAACCAAACATTCGTCACAATCAGAGATGGACATGTATGTCCTTTTGTAGCCATAAACACATTTTCAACCGTTGAACTTGACCACCGGGGTCAAGTTGCTGGGTCACTGGGTGCACGGAAATCTTCCGAAATTGGTTGGCCCATAATGTTTTATAAGTGCAATCTAAGTCGTTCTAGCTGAAAATGTGTTTTAACATTTGTAAGTCATATCCATATATAATTGAGCGTCTTACTGTATAGTATTATTCAATAAATTTGACAGTTTGTGCTATAATTCGTTAACAATTGCAACAACTTGCTCGTAAAAATTTAAAATGGTGAAGTTTGTTTACCACGTTGGATAGGTCAAGGGTCATTGGCGAAAGGTCGAGGTCACTAGCTGTTCCCTGACGCCTAAAGTGTATGCTTGGCGTCAGGTAAGCCCTGGTTACAGCAGCGATCGACAGCCTCAAATTAATCATTGTTCGTTAAACTTATTAAATTGTGTTTTTAATCTTCGTTCATATTCATTCGTTCCGTTTTAAAATTTCGTTCTTTAAACTTCGTAATAAATAAACATATTATCGTTGATGCATTTTTGTGTTCATAAGTTATATTATATTACATGTGTATTTATTGTGGTCTATGTTGTTAAATCAAATAAAAATCTATAAAAAAAACAACCCAGTTTCGTTAAACAAACATCTTATAATCCCCTCACACCTCCTAATTAGCCACTGATTACTGCTAATTGATTTTTGGGGGCGGGTTGTCCGGGGCGGGTTGTCTCAGAGTGAACAGGGGCGGGTTGTCTCGGGGGCGGGTAGTCACGGACCCATCCTTTATTACACGCTTATCAAAGACCAGCTGGTAGTCTTTGTCTTGACGCATTGTTGATATCTTACAAGAATCGTGATCCCGAACAATCTTGAAATTATCAACCACAGTCACTTTGTCTTTTCGGTCACCCGTAATCATGGCTTTAATAGTGTCGAAATTTATCTTCTCAGAAGTTTTATAGTTAAGACAAGTGTTATCCCTCGTACTTTACACACAGTTTGGAACTGGCCATCTTTCTCTGTCCGGTAAGCGTAATTCTTAGGACCACCTGTAATGAAGTGCGTTATCCTCTGCCCTGGTGCCTCATCAGTCAAATCACCAAGATAGTCTCCCAAAGGCGGTTCTGAATCTCCATATTTTGATGAAAACACAATAGAGTCCGTGTCTGTATATATTGCTCTACTGCCCAGTTGCTCCAAATAACTATATAGCTTCAATATGGCTTGAGTCGTGGTGTATGCTGCTAAAACCACGTTGATTCTACCAGACAATTCCACAAATTCATCGGTATATTTCCATCTCATTTCCACCATTTCATCAGTAACAAACTTTACATCTGTAAGTTCCTGGCGATCACTAGTCAACATATCGAAATATACTGCGGGATCAGTGACGTACTCAGCTCGTGGCATATTGGCGCGCTGTCCAAGTTTCCCACAAAAGCTGTTTAGCATTAGCTTAGCCAGAGCCCTTAACCCAGGATGTTTCTTTATATCGTTATACTCCAGTGAAACACCCTCCTTCTCGAAATACTGGCTTATATATTTTCGCTTGTCCTCCTCAAATAAACACCAGTCTGGCCACCCACTCGCCTCTTGTTTCAGCTTCATAAATTTGTTTATATACCCAGTAAAAAGTCCCCCTTGCTTGCTGGCTTCATCATACTGTTCTACTCTTTCAAAATGCCACACCTCATATATTTGTTGTATCACATAGTTCTTCTATAAGGCCTTCTTAGCCTAGTCTGTCACCCAAGTTCCAATGAACGCACGTTCATTCTCATTATGGTTGCATGGTGTCTGTTGTTTGGTCTCTGCGCATGTCCTACATAAGGCAAATAGTAATTTTCCATTTATTCTCGCTGGTAACACAGGTATATACAGACCTCTGGGTGGTAGAATTTTACACTTGATCAAGCCTTGATACGCTGTAACATCTCCAAACTCTTCTGTAATAATTTCAGGATGTCCGAGAACCGATTTACCTGTCTTGTTGATGTATGGATAAAGCGATGTCACGTCAAAATATTTAATTTGTTCACTCTACGATCCTTCTTTGTATAGATTGAACGATTCCGTCCTACCTCCAAAGAAAGCCTCTCTCGGTTCCAAAGGAGTCACCACATCAATTTATCAACACATGCTTTTGTGTCTGCATTCTTCATTATTTCGTCTTTGAAGTCACATTCCCACTTGCATAATTTATATACGTATACCCTTCATTTTCTATATACCGTTTCTTGTCCAGAGTCTTCTCGTGTAGGTCACACATATAGACATGTTACTCACAGGGTTAATAGTTGTCCTAGAATAGCACATGCAACATCCATGCCAGAAACAGCCATGGTACTCTAGAACCACTCTCTCTCTCTCCATCTTTGGTATCATAATATCCATCCACCATATACGATCCTATCTTCTTTTCACCACCATTTCGCGCATGCTGAATGCGATGTCCTTCTGACTTTATGATATACCTTATCCAAAGCATATCCATTATAGAATGTTTCTCCATCTGTCGGTATCCATGTGGAGGAATAATTCCAAATGTGTCCTCTTCCAGAAACATTGTCCTGAAAACCAAATTGCATGCAGATGCAATGGTAATACAGGACTCAAATGGATCTATCCCTCTGCACTCTGTATCTGTCGATGTAATATTCATAAACATCATTCTAAATTTCAAACAACAGCGTCTCAATATGTCAACGTCGGATCTACAATTATGTCAATAGGTCAGCAACTCATCTTGTAAATGAAATGTGTCTGTTTTGTGGTTGTCATTACTCATACCATTCCAAGAAACAAGCCCTATCGTGATCTTTCATGGCATCAGGGTTGTAGTATTTGATGTCTGACAGGTTACTGAGTACTGCATTCCGATTCTCTTTCGTATTATACAAATGGGGAAAATATCCCTTTCTCAACTCATTAATGCCAAACATTTTTGGTAAATTAGCAAGAGCTGATGGAATAAAGTTAATCGAGTCGATTATTCGGATTTTGCATGCTGGAACTTCCACAGACATATTCTTTGCACCATTTGGTATAACTTTAGGCAGTCTTGCATTCTGGTAGAGGTTATTGTCCCCCGAATTTTTTTTTCGGGGGACTATTAAAATAGCCGGTGTCCGTCCGTGTGTCCGTCCGTCTGTGTGTCCGTGCGTCCGGGAAATGGTTTCCGGATGATAACTTTAGTTTCGGTTATTAGATCAAAAGCAAATTTCATAGGTGAGTTTATCAGACCAAAATAAAGGTCAAGTTCGGATATGGGTTTGCTCCGCCCATTTTTGCGAGAGTTATGGCCCTTTTTTTACTTAGAAAACCCCTGAAAGTTGGTTTCCGGATGATAACTTTAGTAGAGTTAATCGGATTCAAACCAAATTTGGTATATTACTTTCTCCCAGCAAAACACAGGTCAAGTTCGAACTTGGGTTCTGCCCGACCATTTTTGGCAGAGTTATGCCCCTTTTTCGACATAGAAAATTCAGTTTTTCTTCTGTTTTTTGGTTTCCGGATGATAACTTGATTTTGGATTGTTTATATGCAAAACCCATTTTTTGTGGATTACTTATATCAAAATACAGCTCAAGTTCAAATTTCGGATTAATCCGATAATTTTTGCGAGAGTTATGCCCCTTTTTTGTCCGCCGACCCGCCATATATATAAAACCCCAAAAGTTGGTGTCCGGATGATAACTTTAGTAGAGTTAATCAGATTTAAAACAAATTTGGTATGTGTCTTTCTCCCAGCAAAACACAGGTCAAGTTCGAATTCGGGTTCCGCCTGCCAATTTTCACCAGAGTTATGTCCCTTTTTTACTTAGAATTTTTGCCAATTTGAGGTTTCCGGATGATAACTTTAGTAAATGTGTACTGAATGAAATTAAATTTGGTATATGTAGGTTTACTAGCACAAAAGACAGATCAAATGCCAATTTGAGGTTTCCGGATGATAACTTTAGTAAATGTGTACTGAATGAAATTAAATTTGGTTTACAAGCACACAAGACAGATCAAATTCGATTTTGTGTTCCGCCATGCCAATTATTATGCGCAAACAACGCTTCAAATGAAGCCACCGGTTCGGGGGACACTGTGGCCGAGCGGCCTTTTATTGAGAACTGGAAACGAGTCGTATCCTTTGAAGTTATGACACATGTACAGTCCCACCTGTATGTTCTTCGGAAAATAGCCATTTACAGAAATCTTCTACAGTGTTATCTCCATTAAATACCATTTCATTTTTCCACAGTGCTCACATAAGCTGTCTGGGATGACGTCATTATCGACACATTTTGCACACACCTTATGTGCTACACATAAATTGGGTCGATGTTCGAACGATCCACATCGCAATTTCAAACAATTCTGACATTTCCCACTCTCAGGGTCTGTCATTCCTTCGAGGCATTGGACTAAATCATCTTTTGTACACTCGAAATCAAAGAAGATATACAGTTGTTTTTCCACCATCATGGTTGAAAATATATTCTCTGTACAAGAGGTAGAATCTGTTTGCTGTACTGGTTTCATATAGCACTGGTGGTCGATATCGAAGTAATCGTTACACGTTTTGCTGTAAACCTCTCCACATATATGTTTCTTCTTGTGCATTTTCGTGTTGATAGCTTGATCACATATTTAGCATTTGTAATATGTTTGACAGGTGGTTTTGCCTCCTTTAGCCATTTTCTTATGAAGATCATAGCATTCTTTACCTTGAAAATAGCGATAACAGTCATTTCAGTATAACCAATGACCGTCTGATTTTTCGTGAATTTTGTGGCACGCAGTACAAATATTGTTGCACTTGTGTTTTTCTTTATGATCGTATCCTTTCTGGCACATGTGGCAATAGTAATTACGACATAGAAATGCTGGTAATAACATCGTAATGTCCATCATGCAGGTATATATATAGAGCTTCTTCTCTGCTTCAGGTCCTATAAATATTATGCTGTTGAAATGTTCCTTTGATACCACATGAATCTGATAGTTGTCCAGTAATCTCTGGAACCATTTCACATCTTCTATGTCGCATTTATCTAGAGGGACGCCAGCTTGTAGGTGTAGATCGGTAGCCATTTCCAGCTGTGGTTCATATCCTTTTCTGATACTTTCTCATTTCTCGTGTCCGTCCAATTTGGCAATTGCTGTCACTATAGCCCTTGCGCAACAGAGATTTCTGTATTCTTTATCTGGATAAAACATTTTTTGTCCTTAATCTTCTTTCCCAAGTCCACATATAAACATCTGTTACGGGTATACCACCATTAGGTGCTTTCACGTGAATTATATAAATATCCAGTGCACTGTCCAAGATGAACTGCTCATATGACTGTAAGAGACGCTCGATTTCTGACAAGAACCTGTCCGTTGTCAGTTTCTCCTTCCTCATAAATGGCAATGTGATAGGGAAGTCTAATTCTGGACATTGTACTATCAGACGAATCAAGTCACGATTTTCTGCAAACTTGGTCACATCTTGTATTATTGAAGTGCGGAATAATCGCCTGAGCATCTTTAGAATTTCCACCAGTCCTATGACCTCAATACCCTTAATTTTCACAACGTACTGTGTACTGGTGGTTTCGAATTCCTGGAACGTCTTTGCTCAAAATAGCGCGTTTAGGCGGCGGCCCTTCAATATTTTCTGTAGCCTTTCTTTTTCCTCCGCCAGATTGATTGTGCTGGTCTCGGTGCCGGATAAGATTGTCTGGTCTACTAAATATTTTCCCACATTCGTCACATTGATGTTGTGACGTACTATCTTGGTGACGTTCCTCGTGCGCCGTTCAAGATTATTCTTTCTCCCAAACGTTTTGTGACAAATATCACAAGTAAATCGATCCCGGTGTCTTGATATACGACGATGTTGCAGTAGCGAGCTCAGCTTCGTAAAGTGTGATCCACATTGTTGGCAATTATACCGCTTTGACATCTTACCCATTCGCTTGTCCATCTTCGAATGATCTGAAATAAGAGAGTACACATTTATATTTTGAATGTAGTCACTGGTGATTGGTCAGTTAATAATGGAGCACACTGATTGGTTAATTTACTTTACACATATCTATATAATAGGGTGTGCATATTGAAATCACTCATAATTGCATTGACATTTTGATAGGTAGTTTGTGTTGTAGCCAATGTGATAAATTGTTATCCTGTACAAACAACACGAAGAGACGTTGTGAACGACAGCCTGAACTAGTCCACCACTTTCCCTTGTTTCTGTTCTATATAACTATATAGGTGCATTAAAGAACGCTCGATTTAACTGATTATATAGGAAAATGAAGTATCAGTGTGAAGAGTGCTTAAGTGTCTATGCTTGGCAAGATAGTTTGAAGCGTCATATCAAAGTTAAATGTAAGTTCCAAAATGGTGTGAGATTTTTACAAACAGCAAAACTTACTACGCCATGGTTTCTTACATTCCGATGTATATCACTTCGAGAGAAACAACTCCGACAGAACAATTTTCGAATTGGTGTCGTCAAGAGTGCGGAATCTCAGAAAATAGTGATACAACCCAACAAGCAGAGAGAAATAACTTGTGTTATGGACAACAAGATTCCTTATTGTGATACATTGTGTTTATTGCAACCATACGAAGACGGCATCTTGTCAAAACAATTGGATGTTCCGCCATTAGTATTCAATTACAACACAGAAAAGAAGGTGTTCAGTGTTTGTTTCGCAAACATTTCTACAGAAACTGTGACAATTTCACCTAAAGCCATTGTTGCAGAAGCACAGCCAGTGAAGATAACAACAAAAGAGAAGAATGAAGAGAAGCATAAAGAGGATTTTGTTCTGAACAATATACAAGTTGAAGAATCGTTAGATGAAAATCAGAAGAAAATAGCCGAAGATTTGATCAAAGAGTTTACAGATATATTTTCCAGTAGTGACACTGATATTGGATTTTCCAACAGAGTTGAACACAAGATCGAGTTAACTGATGAGACTCCAGTCAAACAGCGCTATCGTAAAATACCGCCTTCGATGATTGATGAAGTCAAAGATCACCTACAGCGTCTAATAACAGCCAAGGTTATCAGCCCTTCTCACAGCCCATGGGCGTCGAACATGGTGTTGGTACGGAAGAAGAATGGGGACATTAGGATGGCTATCGATTATCGCTTAATAAACAAAAGGACCATCAAAGATGCATATGCACTGCCACGGGTGGAGGATCTTCTGGATTGTCTTGCAAATTCAACGTATTTTTCCGTCTGTGATATGGCTATGGGCTATCACCAGGTAGGGATGCATGAAGAACACAAAGACAGAACTGCGTTTATAGCAGGACCACTTGGACATTATTCGTTTAACCGTTTACCTTTCGGATTATCAAATTCAGGTGCTACCTACCAGAGACTTATGGAACAGTGCCTGGAAGGATTAAACCTTAAGACCTGTGTGGTTTTCGTAGACGACGTAATTTCATATGCAGAAAATTTCAAAGAAGCGGTGTGCAGACTGCGTGGATTATTCCAAAGACTTCGAGAATGTGGATTAAAATTATCACCGAAGAAGTGCAAATTCTTCAAAAGGAAAGTTATTTATGTTGGACATTGTGTATCAGGCGAAGGCGTGGAACCAGATGGGAGTAAGATAGAGAAAGTGTTAGGGTGGCCTATACCAAAGACCCCAGAAGAAGTTAGAAGGTTTCTCGGTTTTGCAGGATACTATAGGAAGTTCGTTAAAGATTTTGCCAGGATATCAAAGCCACTCACAGAACTTATTCCACATGGGAACAACAAGAAAAAGAAAGGAAAGTGCAAGTCAGAATTCAAGGGGATATGGAAATGGCAGGAGGACCAACAGGAAGCGTTTGATACGTTAAAAGACAGGTTAACCAAATATCCAATACTAGGTTATCCAGACTTTTCGTTACCATTCGAATTGCATACAGATAGCTCTGCGGAAGGACTCGGCGCTATTTTGTACCAAGACCAGAATGGTGAAAAACGTGTCATCGCGTATGCCAGTCGAGGAGTGACGAAAAGTGAACGGAACTACCCAGCTCATAAACAAGAGTTCTTAGCACTTAAATGGACAAATTTCATGATTACCTTTATGGAAATCAGTTTGTTGTTCTAACGGACAACAACCCCATGACGTATGCATTAACTACGGCAAAGATGGATGCTACCAGTCATCGGTGGTTGTCTGCCCTGGGTTCATACGATTTCGACATTCGATATCGACCGGGGCGGAACAACGCTGATGCTGATGCGCTTTCAAGAATCCCTGGAAGTTCTCAGAGTGTCGAAACTGTAATTCCAGGAAATGTTGTTAAAGAAATTTGCAATGCTATACAGTTTCAAGGGGCTTATTGTGGAAGTTTATATTCATCAGGAGAAGTTGAAGATTTAAATTATTCCAATGTAGGGAGTGATATAGATGAAATGGGTCCAACAGAATGGAGGAGATTACAAAGTGAAGATCCAATAATAGGGCCTTGGATGATGCAAGTTCGTAAAGGATTCCAACCACGAAGAGAAGTCTTTCCAACGGGTAAAGAACACTCAGCTTTTCATCGACACTTTGATTCCTTGAAGATGGAGAGAGGCGTTTTGTACCGTGAAACAGATTTCAATGGAATTCAAAGAAAACAACTCATATTACCAGCTGTTAAAGTAAATACGGCACTTACTACTCTCCATAGCAACATCGGCCATCCAGGCAGGGACAGGACAATTTCGTTGCTGAAAGAAAGATTTTACTGGCCCGGAATAGATAGTACTGTTGAAGAATTTCTAAAGAACTGCCAAAGATGCGTGAGAAGAAAATCAGCAACAAATACTACAGCTCCATTGGTCTCAATAAAGACAACTCAACCATTGGAACTTGTCTGTATGGATTTTCTCACATTAGAGCCATGCAAGGGAGGACTAAAGACGGTGTTGGTAGTGACTGATCACTTTACGAGATATGCCCAAGCATATGTAACAAGAAATCAAGCAGCAGAGTCGACGGCTGAGGTCTTTTATAACAACTTTGTTGTTCATTATGGTTTACCACATCGTATACATTCAGACCAGGGTGGTAACTTTGAATCAAATGTGATCAAACAGTTATGCAATCTTTGCGGAATGGAAAAGTCCAGAACCACGCCTTATCACCCGCAAGGGAATGGAATGTGTGAGAGATTCAACAGAACCTTAATCAGCATGTTAGGAACATTAGAAAATGACCAGAAAGCAGATTGGAGAAAATACATAGGACCATTCGTACATGCATATAACTGTACTCGTCATGAAACAACTGGAATCTCACCATTTTTTTTTATGTTCGGACGTCAACCAAAGATGGCCATAGATGCCGCATTTGGAATACGAGAAGATGAAGCAGGACAGTCTGTATCTGAATATATTATCCAGATGAGGAAGAGGATGTCTGAAGCAGTTGAAAGAGTAGCTGAATGTGTGGAGAAGAATCAACGAAGAAGTAAGAAGAACTACAATCATAAAGCACGAGCTACCAAACTGGAGATTGGTGACAAGGTGTTGGTGAGAATTCTTGCTTTCGATGGACCACACAAATTAAGCGACAAGTATGACAAACCTATCTATACCATTATAGATCAACCAGTTAAAGACATTCCTGTATTTGTGGTAGAGACGGAAGAAGAAAACTATCCATAGAAACCATTTACTACCTGTAAATTGGACGGTCGAAGAGGAACAGAGTACTAAACCAGTACCTGCACCAAGGAATATAGTTACAAAGACTAAAAATCAAGTTGTACCAGTGGATAGTGATATTTCCGACGAAGAGTTTGAAGAAGTAGTTATTATTAAGGGTGCACCCAAGAAAACCCCAGATGTCGTTTTGATAACTGCGGGAGATGATAACGAATGTGGCGATGAGAGTCTACAAGACGGAGAGCCATCAGAGGAATTTTCTGTTGTAGACATTCAACACCCAGAACCGGAAGAGATCGCACAGCAACCTCAAATAGAGATTGAATGTGAAGAAGTGATAGAAGCAAATCTACCATTGCCACAAGTAACGAAGAGAAAATCGACCAGGACAAGGAAGAAACCATATGTGTTTCAAGGAGACTTTATTACCAACAGTACTGTGGAGATACCAGAGTCAGAGTTTATTTCCAGGTCAGTATTGTTAAGGAATATATGAACCAAAGAAATTTTTGTGGACATGCCACCTTACATGTTAAGAGAACTGATGCGGACTATTATGCAGTGAGACATGGGAGAAAAGCAAATCATTGGGAACTATTTGTATTTTATTTAGGGGATAACAGTGTGGTGTTTTGTGATTTCGGAAAGGTACATGGCGAATATACTGTGGCAAATTTAGTTAATGGGCGACGGCGGAGCCGGAGCCCATTAACGGGTATTTGCCACAGTATATTCGCCATGTACCTTTCCGAAATCACAACACACCACACTGTTATCCCCATTCTAATGCTCTTCGAACTTAAAAACATTATTTAGACAAACAAATGCCTCGTAATTATCAACGAAATGTGCGGCCATAGAAAACACTCAGCCAATTCACGACTTTTTATTTTAAATTTAATGCGCTAGATAAAATATAGTCCCTCAATTACCATCGCTCTTATCGTTAAAAATGCTGATAAACATGAAAAATGTCCACCTCAAATAGAAATAAATATGCACAACAATCAGTTCTTGCATGTACTTGATGTCTGTTTCAGATGTTTACCACTTACAAATTGCGGTTTCGATTTTACCGCGAACTTGAAGTTGAATTGAAACAATGGCAAATTGTTTACTCAATGCTATGTATTTCACGCCGTGCATGTCTGTCGCGGTTCATGTCAAGAAATTTGGGGTCAAATGATATCGAGACACGGACATTTGTGGGATATAACGGTGTGGTCTTTTGTACATGTATACAGGGCGAATGTACTAACTGTCAATTTTCGAAAAAGCGACGTAGCTGGTTTGTTTATATAGCAACGAGCTAGTAACGGAAGTCAGTAGACCGGGCGCCAACTCTATAATCTACTCCGTAACGTCGCCGGCATGTACTGCGTAAGGGTGACGTCATGGAGTGAAACGGAACATTGAGCGAGGCTGGATTTGGCATGGTCGAGATTAGGAATTCAGCTAACGGCAATATTGGCGCGTAGGAATATCTAACATTGAAGCGGTGAACCGGACTATACATTGCGACAGGTTATTGAATGAATAACCCCCCGCAAATATGTGGTGTTTCCGGGGGTATATTGGCCTAAGTGCATTAGAATTAGATATATTTTAATATATTAGTACAAATTCTATTGCCTGAATTTATTTCAGATAATGGAAAGTTATGATTCACTTATGTAGTGAAAGTGAGCCAAATATGAATATTTGTCTTTTGCAGGTTGATACTATATTTTGAGGTCAACCAATCTTGTAAATAAGAGAAAACGGTGCCATTTTGTTGTTTTCTGCGTTGGCAAGAAGAAAAAAAAAGTATAAAATCAAGAAAATCATGAAGAAAAAAAAAATATTTAAAATTTTGTTGTAAATATTCGATTTTGATTTTTTTTAAAAGGAAATAAAAAACAAAATACTGGTTTCAGTGTTTGGGGTTATGCTAATGTGGTATCTTAATTCCATATTTGATGTATAACATTAATACTATTTACTTTGCAGATAAATGGTATAGGAAACAGTGTTAATGCAAACATAATATTGTGTAGAATATAACAGTGTATATCGGTACGGTAATACTCCATTTAATAGGCTAGGTTATATTTTCAGCTAAGTAGCTTGGACGTAAGGTCTAAGTATATATATATTGAGGCAAAAGTAATTATTTGCTACTATTTATAACAAGTATACATTCTTGTTTAAAATGTCAAGGATGCCATTTCTTTGAAGAGAGGGGAGTATGTGGTGGAGGTGTTTTGCACTTTATTAGTTAAAAGCACAGCACTGGCATGTTGGGAGTTAAATGTAGGTAATAACAAGCGAATCGGTGATTGGAGTAATCATTGACAAATCAATCCATGCACTCATCAAACAATCTAGGTGAACTAGATATTGTAACTTCTCATTGGTCCGTCACGCTGGTGATAGTCTGGGTTCACTGGAGGCGAACTAAAGTCGTTCTCTTTTCTCAAAAGCATTGCGCGTAAAAAGACGTGCTTTGCCATCTTGCATTTACATGTATGCATGCTGTTTGGTTCGGCAGTTTATTGAGAACCTGAATGTTATAAGCATGAGAAGTATTCTGCTTTTGTCTACACGATGAGGTGAATATTTGTCCGATGGATTCGTTATTTTGTCTTCCGATTTCTCTTGTAGTAAAGTCATATACTTTTATCTAAATTTAATGTCAGTTTACTTTCATCAGCTATTATATAGTCAACTATCTAGGCACGTGGTGTTTCAGTAAAGTTAATTGGATTTGCTAATAACTCAGCAGTAACAAATATCTGGGTCTTAACCCGTTCCAGTATTCATGTAAATATATGGATAAATCACGCATGTGATTTATTATACATTTAGCAGATCTAAGTGAATTTACGATTTGCGTGATATGCTATGAGCTATATTATGACAATTGTTTGTACATAACCATTTAATGTTTCAGAGCATTCACTATCCATCTATGATAGACTAGTCTTGAAAATGATCAATCTGGCCGTGGTACAAGAAAAACGTCACTCAGTACAAACTCAGTTGTCACACCTAGGAGGACTGTAGGAGTTACTATTCACCTGTATCATAACTACTACCAGAAAATACATCATACCTATGCCATGATAGTTACAGAGAATATACAGAGAAATGAGGTGAGCTCGTTCTGATTTATACCCAAATCCCGGGAACACTGGATAGTCCTTGACCAAGGCTTGAACCGACACCCCTATATCTGTTATGCTCTTATTTCTACTGGATTGGCCAGGGAAGTATACGGGGAAGGAAAACCCAAATACAACATAAACACACGCCTTCAGAACAACAACAACAGTAAAAACAACAACAACAACAGCAACAGCAGCAGCAACAACTTTGAGCATATGCGCATCAAAAAGAACTATGTCATAGGGATTATGACTTTCAGTTCAACCACCCATTTACTATGATTGTCTCAGGACCAACTATGTCAGGAAAATCATATTTTGTCAAAAATCTATTGGAGAAGAATACTACCAAAATCAATCCACCTGCTCAAAGAATTATTTGGTTATACAAAAGCTGTATGACGTTATTCGACTCAATGTAACACCTGGTGTTGAGTTCATTCAGGGGATTCCAATGGATATAGAAAAGGATACATTCTTTAATCCTAATGTAAGGAATATCATTGTACTGGATGATTTGATGACATCACTTATGGACCCCAAAGTTAGCGATTTGTTTACAGAAGGAAGTCACCATCGGAATTTATTTGTCATAACATTGGATCAAAATTTATACCATAATAAAGATCCGACACAAAGGCGGAATTGTCAATATCTGATACTATTTAAAAATCCTATGACGCTCGCTCGACAGATGTATCCAACAAAAAGTGCCTACTTGATACAAAAGTTTGAGGATGCTACAGAAAAACCTCACAGTTATTTACTCGTTGACCTGAAGCCAACAACCACCGAGGATGAACGATTGAAAACAAACATTTTTGAATCACGTGACACGAATATACCTATAAATTAAAACGATTCTGCAACTAAACTCCATAACACTACTGACAGTCAGGAGGGACAGAGCAAACTGACGTGTGAGGAAGTATGTGATACAAATATGGCAAATTTCTGTGATGACAGCGGTGCCTTATACGAAAATGTGCATGATCTTCAGAGGCATGTGAAAAACTGGTGCCCAGAAAAAACATGAGATATCAAAGAGGAGGAAACTAGATATTGAAAAATAATATACCAGATAAACGACAGGAAACAGACCATTCGATTGTATACCCCAATGGCGACGACAAGGAGGTTGTATATAAGGAACTTAGAAATATATGAGTTTTGAGATGGAACTCAGCCTCTCATTCAAAATCGTATCTGTTAGACACGATATCTGGTGATTTTCTGAGAGGAAATCCCACACTGAATTGAAAGATACCAATATCTCATTTTCCCGCCAAAATCGAGATAGAACAGTTTTGTTCTGACGCGACGATTGGTCAGTCACTATTTCATTTAAATTGTCTGTTAAATCAGTTAATTATTTTACTTTCGATTGTTATTTGGCAACATTTCTGAATTGTTGAATTCTGCTTTAAAGTACTGAAAATTTGTACAATCCCAGTGCAGATATATAGGTCCAAGCATGGAGAATAGGCACTTCATTTGAGGATATATATAATAAGTACCTTATTATAGTACCATTAATTAACGTGAAGCAGATGCGTATTAGAGAAGCGGCGTAGGCCTATAGGGCAGTACAAAGTTGGGCTGAAATGGTCACTGTCACAGCAACGTGAATTTTGTTACTTATTCCTTATTCGCAAAATGTCGGAAAATGTGGCAAATGACCACGGCAACGTACTTAGTGAAAAATAACAAAAATTTGGGTCGAAAAGTTCGAAATGCCTCGAAATTATGCAAAGTCTAAAAAATGAAGGGGAAATGTCCCCAATGGGTGCAAATTCTCAAGTGGCCAGCTGGGCGGAACATTTTGGGCCGAATTTTTTTTGGGTCGAGTTCGTAAAAGTGGTCCGAAAAATGTCCGACCTGTGCTCGGTCCGATTTTTTGGGGAAAATGTGGCAAATGACGCCAAATTCTCAAGTGGCCAGCTTGGAGGAAAATTTTGGGTCGAAAATGTTTTGGGTCGAGTTCGTAAAAGAAGTCCGAAAAAGTGTCCGACCTGTGCTCGGTCTGATTTTTTAAGGAAAATGTGGCAAATGACGCCAAATTCTCAAGTGGCCAGCTGGGCGGAAAATTTTGGGTCGAAAAATGTTTGGGTCGAGTTCGTAAAAGTGGTCCGAAAAAGTGTCTGACCTGTGCTCGGTCCGATTTTTTTGGGAAATGTGGCAAATGACCACGGCAACGTACTAAGTAAAAAATAACAAAAATTTGGGTCGAAAATTTCGAAATGCCACGAAATTAGGCAAAGTCTAAAATAAAAAATGAAGGGGAAATGTCCCCAATGGGTGCAAATTCTCAAGTGGCCAGCTGGGCGGAACATTTTGGGCGGAAATAATTTTGGGTCGAGTTTGTAAAAGTGGTCCGAAAAAGTGTCCGACCTGTGCTCGGTCCGATTTTTTTGGGGAAAATGTGGCAAATGACACCAAATTCTCAAGTGGCCAGCTTTTTTTCGGCCCAAATTTTTGTTATTTTTCACTAAGTACGTTGCCGTGGTCATTTGCCACATTTTCCCAAAAAAATCGGACCGAGCACAGGTCGGACACTTTTTCGGACCACTTTTACGAACTCGACCCAAAACATTTTCGACCCAAAATTTCCCGCCCAGCTGGTCACTTGAGAATTTGCACCCATTGGGGGCATTTCCCCTTCATTTTTTAGACTTTGTCTAATTTCGAGGCATTTCGACCCAATTTTTTTTTATTTTTCACTAAGTACGTCGCCGTGGTCAATTGCCACATTTCCCCCAAAAAATCGGACCGAGCACAGGTCTGACACTTTTTCGGACCACTTTTACGAACTCGACCTAAAACATTTGCGACCCAAAATTTTCCGCCCAGCTGGCCACTTGAGAATTTGGCGTCATTTGCCACATTTTCCCCAAAAAATCGGACCGAGCACAGGTCGGACACTTTTTCGGACCACTTTTACGAACTCGACCCAAAAAAAATTCGGCCCAAAATGCTCCGCCGACGTGGCCACTTACGAATTTGGGGCCATTTGCCACACTTTCCGACATTTTGCGAATAAGGAATAAGTAACAAAATTCACGTTGCTCACTGTCACCCCATTTCGTTCAGTTGGGTGCCCAGCTTATTTTTATTTTCAGTTGGGTACTCAGCTTTTGTAAAATTGACATTTGAGTACCCAGCTTTATGAAATCTCACACATAGCTTGATTTAATTAGTGATTGCCCTCAGTTGATTGCGAAATGAACCTGGTAAATGTGTAAATTCTTGTTTACATATGAATTATGATGTCTAGGCTATTCGTCACGATGCTTGAAAATAATAGTGGAGAAGAATTGTATGCCTAGGACACAGGTACTGCAGATTGACTGCTCATAAAGCTGTGTGCCCAACTGTAAATGTTATAAAAGCTGGGTACCCAACTGAAAGTTTTAAAAGCTGGCTACCAAACTGAACGAAAGGGGTGACAATGACCATTTCAGCCAAAGTTGGGGCGGGCAACGGAGCGCGTTAGAGTGTGATGGCCGAGTGGTTAGCGTGTTCGACTACTGGCCAGAGGTTTCGCTTGGATCCCGGATCGATTCACCTCAATCGTCGACAATTCAAAAAGTCGGGAGCTCTCAGTGATCGTGCCTATATATAAAATACCGTGTATGCCTCACTGGTGGGGACGTTAAGCCCCGGTTCCATATCCCCGATTTCCCACCCCGAATGTTCCCGAATGACTCCACTCCCGAATCATAATTTTGCAAAAATCGTGGAGTAAGTTCGGGACGAGTCGGGACAGTGAATTTTTAACCCCGAACATGATCGGGGATATCGGTGCTATCGGGGTCGATTCGGGACAATTCTGGACTCGGTCCCGACAGTTTTGAAATGTTCAAAACTATCGGGAACCAATCCGAATCGCTCCCGATTTGTAAATCGTCGGGAGAATTTCGGGAGCAATTCGGCACCTATTCGGGAGTATTCGGCTGGATATTCTGGAGTAGTCGGCAGTATTCGGCAGGTTATTCCCGAATTCGCCATGTATGGCTGCTTTTATACTGAGATCCGGTGTATCTGCAAAATTCGGCATCGATTCGGGACGTTCGGCAGCAATTGAATACCAATTCGGTATCTATTCGGCATCAATTCGGTACCAGTTCGGCATTGATTCGGGGTATTCGGCAACAATTCGGTGTAAGTCGGTAGTAATCTGGGCAATTTGGCAGCCACCCGCACGAAAGTTCGGGATAATTCTTGATCATTTGGGAAGATATTCGGAAGCATTCTGGAATACTCGGCAATGTTCGGGACGATTAAATTTTGTCATAATTCGGCATCAGTTCGGCGGCTTTTTGGAATAAAACTCGTCCAGATTTCTCTCGAATGCTGCCGATTTGGTCTGGTCCCGAATTTGTGCCGAATATACTAATTCGGGACAGAAAATCGGGAATATGGAACCGGGGCTTTAATGGCTGTCCCATGTACAACTATGTGTGCACGTTAAAGAACCCTACTGTGGGCAATGATCCACAGGTGAATGGCAAAATTCCTGTCTAAATTCCTCCCTTCGGGGCGTATTTATAAGCTTCCAGTACGTTGTAGATATGTAGATAACTAGAGTTACCTGCCTAACAGGGTATATTGTATATCACGTGACTTTGTTATTGAAATCAAGCTTTCCGATTGGTTGGCTACTCGACTCTATTAGTCGTAGTTGTATACTACGCCTTCAAGTCTCTCCCATCGTGCACTATGCATATGTAGTTTTGACTACTAAAAATAGTAACGAACACTACATCAAACTTTGTTCTGAAACTACCTGTTATTTCGCCGCTAATCCAAATTAAAGCTTCAGTAAGGCGAACATCAATTGTCTGAACTTAGTAAAAGTTGAAAATAGTAGTTTCCTACTGCTAAATCAAAATATTTGTTCGATACAATATAATAAATAGAGCATGACTTGTCGTGAAATACGCCGATATAGTGCATAGTGCGGTTGTGTATTTCACTCCGCTTCGCGTCGTGAACTACACAACCTCACTATGCACTATATCGGCGTATTTCACTCCAAGCCATGCTCTATTTATTAAATAATGTATATATGAGTATAGACATACAAAAAATTTCAGGCCTGTCGAGTTGAGTCCCACTCTGGTTCGCAGGCGTGGTAAAAAATACTCCTCCAGGTATGTATACATGTAAACGTACTAACACGTCCTACTAAAAATACCCCTCCATATAGAATAACAATACTTATAACACAAAGTCTATACAGCCGTGTGAGTGTGTATGCCAACGTCGGGCCATCGGCGGGTCTCCTGACATGGGAGATATTTACAATATAAGACAAGAAAACCATAGTCAGAAATGGTAACGCCACCAAGATCATATTATTAGCCATAAATATAACGGAGTGTCTAAAGAACGGTATACCGCTCTTTAGCACTGATGGCTAAAGAACGGTATACCGCTCTTTAGCGATGAGGACTAAAGAGCGGTACGGATTATAACGTTATACGTTGGCGCAATGCCCAAAATATCTTGGCAACGCACGTGCCGCTCATCCAACATAGACTGGTACCCTGTCCCAACTCTAGGGACAGGTATAGGCTAAACAGAAAGTGGAATTTTGAATTGTGTTTCCGGTTTGTGAGATATTGTTTTAAAATAGAAAAGCAAATTTCAACATCGGTACGTTTTTCTTAATTTAATAATACAAGACGCAAGTATATAACTTTGACAACTACTCAATCAAATTGAATAGAGTGTTTTTCACAGGAATCGACTAGCCCCGATCAACGGCAATAAGTTAAATAGTGCGTAATCATGTTTTTGTAGCTTGGATATCTGGAAACTCTGATGTCAACAAACACCCCCGGTAACCGGTTACATCAATTTTGTGTCGAAGTTTGCTGTCCCATGTCGCATTTTATTAACTAAATTCGTCGGGGATATATTAACGCTCATTTTGATACCAAAATTAACACAATGGGTCAATGTGATTTGCCTGGGTGGACCTTTTACCATAAATTGCCAAACTTTGCTATACCGTCCGATGCTCTGACAAGTTGGTCAGTCTGTACTACATTCATTTAAGGGGTTTATTTACATTAGTATAAACATATTTTATTCCAATCAAAATAATAACATATATAAACATTTAACAGACATTTTACAGGAGTATAGAATAATATAAATTCGATTGATTGGAAAGGGGATTAAACAACAAGCCCAAGGGCTTTTATTAAGTTTGCTCCCCTTTTGTTTCGCGCCCGCTCTTCATTAAGGGTAGAGAGGGGGGCGGACGGGAAGGAATGAAAATATCATAATTATAGTAATGATGATGTCGTTAGAAGCAGGGAGAGAGATTGTGAACGAGAAAGAGATAGAGAGGACGAGAGAGAGAAAGAAAGAGAGAGAGATAGAGAGAGATAAAAGGGATGAGATACTGTATTTATGTGGTAGAGCACAGGGGTGGGTCTTTAGTGAACCATCAGTCGCTATATCACAAACATTTATGGGCTCTGAGTCTAAACATCTGGCAGGGTCTATGAAAACACTAAGCCTACCTTAAAAGTCTTCATCATGCATTTAATTGAATAATCAAGCAATACCGAACGGAACACATCCTACAAGCATCATAACATGGATGACATCACAACACATCTTTATAGACAGCTTGACAGCAACATCACAACATCACATCGAGCATCAAACATCAATCGAGAGATGTCCAATTAGAAAAAGGACCCTGGTGAACAAATACATAGGTTGTAGTTGCTACCAAAATATATATCCAGAATGGATATTAATAAATATGTGAAATGTGATTGTGTCAATAAACCAACTTCCCTATTGTCGATATAAACAACTATTTTGACACAATCCTAACTGTGACGAACAGTTAGAAATAAAACCTACATGCTAGTTTAAAAGGTAGATTATGAACGCAGTGTGCGATTTCCAACATCTCTAAACTATTGGGCAAATATATATTGCAAATGTGATGTAATTCTAAACTTACAAACCGAAGACAATAGTATTAAAATAAAGATATAATAATGGTTAAAAAACATATAACAGAATATCACATACCATATGGTAGGAACATAGGTCAAGATGTCATAACGTAGAATTCATCTTATATTTTATAACTGTAACATTCTTCAGGCATAGAAGAATGTACGCTTACACTGAGTGTGTCACGACGGAACGATGTTGTCGCATCGAACGCTAATTATCAACTGAAAAGCGCGGCGAATAAAGTTACCTGTGATTGGCTGAGACACCTTAGTATCAGACAGTTAGATCTCAGATTGGGCGCTAACATAGACAGAGTAGACTCAGTGGACAAGGAATTGGGCTAAATTAAGAATATGAAATAGCGAAATGCAGAACAGGTATGCGGCTGGGGACAGGAAGTGTAAAGAACGGAATAGCGCGAAATGGAATGAAATGGACCAAGTACGCGGAATGAAATGATAATGCAGCTATACAATGTATATTAGTGAGTTAGGTATAATAACTTAGTTAGTATACATGTGTAGCATCTAATAAAGGCATATACTGTTTTGGTATATAAAATAGCACTGTCACACTCTCCCCTCTGTTGACAAAATGACTCCCTAGTCATTTAAACAAATACTGAAAGGAAATGTCGCTAGTAGACAGTAAACAATGTGACTATATCACACAATACCGCTGAAATGAAATCATCACTGATTTACACTGACTGTCCTATCTGAGAACTTCAATCATGAATACACAACAATCAACACAAATATGTTAAAATCATAATCATATATAGAAAGGAACACTTTATCATCTCACAGAGTATATAACAAAAAAAAAATAGAATTCCTTGAAACTGGTACCTCATATGAGTCGTAGCTCTACACTGGATCGTCAGCTGGAATAAGTGGAAATATCTCTGATCGTACGAAGATGACAAGTGATACCTAACAATACATAATATCAATACATAATTTATAAAAGAATAAATTTTAAAAACAAGAATATGGTATGCATTACTAACACAACAGGACAATGCCTATGTCCGATGTATACACACACCATTGAAACTGACATAGCAGTAATATGGAATCACTGAATATAAGTGAACTGAACTGAAAATGAAAATCTTATTCGTCCAAGATAGTTTTCAGAATAGATTGGAAAACATCTGGAGAAACCTTGGTGTCCTAGGTACTGGCTTCGGTCTGGAATCTGAAAGAGAAATTCTTTGTCTATCTCCACTCTGACTACTACTCGAGGCACCATCATCACCTGAAACATTCGCTTTCGCACCATCAACATTACCATCAACAACAACAGTATCTTCTGCAATAGATGCTAAAGGTACACGGACAATATCAACAACTTCATCATCATTATTCTCATCAGCCTCATCATTGCTATCACCTGTGGAACGAAGTTCAAGTTGACCTGTCGAATCCTGTGTAGCTGAAATATCAACAATATTACTGTCATCACCGACATCAGTTCTAACTTCCCTGAACTCATCTATTTGAGTGTGGTCGTCACCACAGGAAGAAGAAATACCACCAGCTTCCAATCTCGCAGGAAAGTCGTCACCCCGACGAGATGGAGCTGAACTCTCCACTGCATTAGGAGCAGATTTTATACCTGCAACGCCCTGTGGAACAAAACATATCACCGACTCTTCATCTGAACCATCTATATGGTCTGAACCATTAATATGGTTATCACGAACTTCATCACGTGAAGTATCACTACCAGTACCTGGAATATGACGTTTCCGCACCTTAGGCTCCGGTGGCCGTACAGGTGGGATAAGAGGATCTACTATTGGGGCATCAGCATCTCTCTGTTCGAGAGGAGATTTAATGGCTGTGTCGTCATCTGGAAAGTCAAAGGGTAAAGAACCAATAGGCAACAAGTGGTTCCTATGTAAAGTTCTTTGCTTTCCACTGTCATCTTCTAAATTAAAAACAGGAATGTCAGAATTGGGTTGAGATTTAACAGTATAAACTTCAGAATCATATTTATCTGCCAATTTATGTCTGCCTTCGAAAGCTAATGTCTTTACTAAGACTCTGTCACCTACATGTATAGTTGCACCACGAAGCTTTCGATTATAATATTTGGCATTACTACTCTGAGCACCAGACATAGATTTGGATGCTAATCTGTAAGAATCAGAAAGTCTTTGTCTAAGATCTGAAACATAATCACAGTAAGAAGTTTGATCAGAATCAGGTTTATTCAGACCAAATAAAACATCAAGAGGTAACCGTGGTTCTCTTCCGAACATCAACTGAAAAGGAGCAAAACCAGTAGTTTCATGCCTAGTACAATTGTAAGCATGAACAAGAGGACCTATGTGAGATTTCCAATCATGTTTCTGGTCAGGATTAAGAGTACCTAACATACTGATAAGTGTGCGATTAAATCGTTCTGTAACACCATTCCCCATCGGATGATAAGGAGTAGTTCGGGACTTCTTGATGCTGCAAAGCTGACAAAGTTCAGAAATAAGTTGAGATTCAAAATTAGCACCTTGATCACTATGGATACGTTGAGGATAACCATAATGAATAAAGAAATTGTTAAACAATACATCAGCAGTAGTCTTTGCAGTCATGTTCCTTGTAGGATAAGCCTGTCCATATTTAGTAAAATGATCTGTCATAACAAGAACATATTGGTAACCACCTTTAGAACAATCAAGAGTAAGAAAATCAATACAAACAAGTTCAAGAGGTTGAGAAGTAGTAATGGATACCAAAGGGGCTCTGAAATTCGGATTAGTTTTAACTCGTAAACATCTATGACAATGCTTTATCCAATCATCGACAGCACTGTCGATACCTGGAAAATAAAATCTTTCTTTCACAAGTGAAACTGTTCTGTCACGACCTGGATGTCCTATATCATTATGTAATGATTTTAGAACAAAAGAAATCTGTGAATGTGGTAAAACAAGCTGAGTGGTGGTTTTACCTTTAAAAGTGGACTCTATATAAAGAACTCCTCGCTGCAACCTAAGCTTAGAAAAATGTCTAAAAAATGCTGAATGAAGCTTAGAAGGGGGAAGGGACTTTCTCTTTGGGCAACTATTTCTTCTCACGGCTGACAACCATACGGACAATACATCATCTCTTTCCTGCAATCTTCTCCAATCCTTATAATTCATTTCATCAAGATCATGACCTACATCATCTTGAACAGAATTTAAAACATCAGTGCTGTAACATAAACTTTCAACAAAAGGTTGCTGAACCTGTAATGAATTACAAATAACTTGAACTGAATCATTTGTAATCATATCTGAAGAAGGTGTATCCAACCTGGATAAGGCATCTGCATCGGTATTAAATTTACCGGGTCTGTAAACAATATCAAATTTAAAAGCACCTAAGGCTGATAACCATCTCTGTCCAGTAGCATCAATTTTGGCTGAAGTTAAAACATATGTTAAAGGATTGTTATCAGTATACACTACAAAATAATTACCATATAAATAGTCATAAAACTTCTCTGTAACTGCCCACTTTAAAGCTAAAAATTCTAACTTATGTACCATATGGTAGGAACATAGGTCAAGATGTCATAACGTAGAATTCATCTTATATTTTATAACTGTAACATTCTTCAGGCATAGAAGAATGTACGCTTACACTGAGTGTGTCACGACGGAACGATGTTGTCGCATCGAACGCTAATTATCAACTGAAAAGCGCGGCGAATAAAGTTACCTGTGATTGGCTGAGACACCTTAGTATCAGACAGTTAGATCTCAGATTGGGCGCTAACATAGACAGAGTAGACTCAGTGGACAAGGAATTGGGCTAAATTAAGAATATGAAATAGCGAAATGCAGAACAGGTATGCGGCTGGGGACAGGAAGTGTAAAGAACGGAATAGCGCGAAATGGAATGAAATGGACCAAGTACGCGGAATGAAATGATAATGCAGCTATACAATGTATATTAGTGAGTTAGGTATAATAACTTAGTTAGTATACATGTGTAGCATCTAATAAAGGCATATACTGTTTTGGTATATAAAATAGCACTGTCACACTCTCCCCTCTGTTGACAAAATGACTCCCTAGTCATTTAAACAAATACTGAAAGGAAATGTCGCTAATAGACATGACTTTCAAACTCTGCAACTGATAATGGAAAATTATCATCTATAAGTTTCTCATACACAGAGATAACCTTGACACCGACCTATCTTCAAAACTGAAATCAAATATCAGCATTATATAACTGCAACTTAATCGACAGTTCTGAACTGACTCTTCACTATCTGGCGTAGACAGTAAACAATGTGACTATATCACACAATACCGCTGAAATGAAATCATCACTGATTTACACTGACTGTCCTATCTGAGAACTTCAATCATGAATACACAACAATCAACACAAATATGTTAAAATCATAATCATATATAGAAAGGAACACTTTATCATCTCACAGAGTATATAACAAAAAAAAAATAGAATTCCTTGAAACTGGTACCTCATATGAGTCGTAGCTCTACACTGGATCGTCAGCTGGAATAAGTGGAAATATCTCTGATCGTACGAAGATGACAAGTGATACCTAACAATACATAATATCAATACATAATTTATAAAAGAATAAATTTTAAAAACAAGAATATGGTATGCATTACTAACACAACAGGACAATGCCTATGTCCGATGTATACACACCATTGAAACTGACATATCAGTAATATGGAATCACTGAATATAAGTGAACTGAACTGAAAATGAAAATCTTATTCGTCCAAGATAGTTTTCAGAATAGATTGGAAAACATCTGGAGAAACCTTGGTGTCCTAGGTACTGGCTTCGGTCTGGAATCTGAAAGAGAAATTCTTTGTCTATCTCCACTCTGACTACTACTCGAGGCACCATCATCACCTGAAACATTCGCTTTCGCACCATCAACATTACCATCAACAACAACAGTATCTTCTGCAATAGATGCTAAAGGTACACGGACAATATCAACAACTTCATCATCATTATTCTCATCAGCCTCATCATTGCTATCACCTGTGGAACGAAGTTCAAGTTGACCTGTCGAATCCTGTGTAGCTGAAATATCAACAATATTACTGTCATCACCGACATCAGTTCTAACTTCCCTGAACTCATCTATTTGAGTGTGGTCGTCACCACAGGAAGAAGAAATACCACCAGCTTCCAATCTCGCAGGAAAGTCGTCACCCCGACGAGATGGAGCTGAACTCTCCACTGCATTAGGAGCAGATTTTATACCTGCAACGCCCTGTGGAACAAAACATATCACCGACTCTTCATCTGAACCATCTATATGGTCTGAACCATTAATATGGTTATCACGAACTTCATCACGTGAAGTATCACTACCAGTACCTGGAATATGACGTTTCCGCACCTTAGGCTCCGGTGGCCGTACAGGTGGGATAAGAGGATCTACTATTGGGGCATCAGCATCTCTCTGTTCGAGAGGAGATTTAATGGCTGTGTCGTCATCTGGAAAGTCAAAGGGTAAAGAACCAATAGGCAACAAGTGGTTCCTATGTAAAGTTCTTTGCTTTCCACTGTCATCTTCTAAATTAAAAACAGGAATGTCAGAATTGGGTTGAGATTTAACAGTATAAATTTCAGAATCATATTTATCTGCCAATTTATGTCTGCCTTCGAAAGCTAATGTCTTTACTAAGACTCTGTCACCTACATGTATAGTTGCACCACGAAGCTTTCGATTATAATATTTGGCATTACTACTCTGAGCACCAGACATAGATTTGGATGCTAATCTGTAAGAATCAGAAAGTCTTTGTCTAAGATCTGAAACATAATCACAGTAAGAAGTTTGATCAGAATCAGGTTTATTCAGACCAAATAAAACATCAAGAGGTAACCGTGGTTCTCTTCCGAACATCAACTGAAAAGGAGCAAAACCAGTAGTTTCATGCCTAGTACAATTGTAAGCATGAACAAGAGGACCTATGTGAGATTTCCAATCATGTTTCTGGTCAGGATTAAGAGTACCTAACATACTGATAAGTGTGCGATTAAATCGCTCTGTAACACCATTCCCCATCGGATGATAAGGAGTAGTTCGGGACTTCTTGATGCTGCAAAGCTGACAAAGTTCAGAAATAAGTTGAGATTCAAAATTAGCACCTTGATCACTATGGATACGTTGAGGATAACCATAATGAATAAAGAAATTGTTAAACAATACATCAGCAGTAGTCTTTGCAGTCATGTTCCTTGTAGGATAAGCCTGTGCATATTTAGTAAAATGATCTGTCATAACAAGAACATATTGGTAACCACCTTTAGAACAATCAAGAGTAAGAAAATCAATACAAACAAGTTCAAGAGGTTGAGAAGTAGTAATGGATACCAAAGGGGCTCTGAAATTCGGATTAGTTTTAACTCGTAAACATCTATGACAATGCTTTATCCAATCATCGACAGCACTGTCGATACCTGGAAAATAAAATCTTTCTTTCACAAGTGAAACTGTTCTGTCACGACCTGGATGTCCTATATCATTATGTAATGATTTTAGAACAAAAGAAATCTGTGAATGTGGTAAAACAAGCTGAGTGGTGGTTTTACCTTTAAAAGTGGACTCTATATAAAGAACTCCTCGCTGCAACCTAAGCTTAGAAAAATGTCTAAAAAATGCTGAATGAAGCTTAGAAGGGGGAAGGGACTTTCTCTTTGGGCAACTATTTCTTCTCACGGCTGACAACCATACGGACAATACATCATCTCTTTCCTGCAATCTTCTCCAATCCTTATAATTCATTTCATCAAGATCATGACCTACATCATCTTGAACAGAATTTAAAACATCAGTGCTGTAACATAAACTTTCAACAAAAGGTTGCTGAACCTGTAATGAATTACAAATAACTTGAACTGAATCATTTGTAATCATATCTGAAGAAGGTGTATCCAACCTGGATAAGGCATCTGCATCGGTATTAAATTTACCGGGTCTGTAAACAAT
The DNA here is from genome assembly GCA_032622095.1 of Siphonodentalium dalli. Classification (NCBI taxonomy): domain Eukaryota; kingdom Metazoa; phylum Mollusca; class Scaphopoda; order Gadilida; family Siphonodentaliidae; genus Siphonodentalium; species Siphonodentalium dalli. The sequence goes on along the minus strand of CP136064.1, from coordinate 133,815,645 downwards.
ATCAAATTTAAAAGCACCTAAGGCTGATAACCATCTCTGTCCAGTAGCATCAAATTTGGCTGAAGTTAAAACATATGTTAAAGGATTGTTATCAGTATACACTACAAAATAATTACCATATAAATAGTCATAAAACTTCTCTGTAACTGCCCACTTTAAAGCTAAAAATTCTAACTTATGTGCCGGATAATTCTTTTCTGCTGCTGTGGTTCCTCGGCTGCCATACGCAATAACTCTCTTCACGCCATCGATCTCTTGGTAAAGGACACAACCTAAACCATGAAGGGACGCATCAGTATGGACTTCAAAGGGCCTGCTGTAATCGGGGTAACCTAAAATTGGGGGATTAGAAAGACGATCTTTCAAAGTATCAAATGCAGACTGCTGCTCGTGCTCCCATTTCCATTTCCCTGTAAAAGAGGATTTAACCTTGTTCTTTGGCTTCTTTGTATTTGTAGGGGGAAGTAAATCTGTCAAGGGCTTAGCAATCCTGGAAAAATTTGGACAATATTTTCTGTAGTATCCTGCAAAGCCAAGAAATGATCGCAATTGATCAGAGTTCTTGGGAACTGGCCAGTTGACAATTTTGTCAACTTTCGCAGGATCCGTCTCGATACCTTTCTCTGAAACTACATGGCCTACATATGAGACACGGCGCATGAAAAATTTACACTTTGCTGGAGCCAGTTTCAAACCACATTCTCTGAGCCTGTCAAAAACCAGTCTAAGTCGCTCCAACATCTATGGAACAGATTTTTACCATACAATGACGTCATCAACATAAATATTACATATATTCCTGTTAAGACCATCGAGGCAGTCTTCCATCATTCTCTGAAAGCTAGACGGACTATTGTTCAAACCAAATGCAAGTCTATTATATTCATAGAAACCTAGACCTCCAACAGTAAAAGCTGTTCTCTCTTTGTGCTCCTCTGCAATTTCCAATTGATGAAAACCAGATTTGAGATCGAGAACTGAGTAGTACTTGGCACCTGCTAAGTAATCAAAAAGGTCTTCAGGCCTAGGGAGTGCATAATTATCTGGAATAGTGCGTTTATTTAAAATTCTAAAATCTGCACACATACGAAGGTCATTTGAACCCTTCTTCCTAACTAAAACAACATTAGAAGAATATGGACTGTGAGATCGGCGTATAATGCCGGCAGCTAACAACTGGTGAAGATGATTTCTCACTTCATCAATCATGCTAGGAGGTAAACGTCTCGGACGATCCTTGAAAGGTGTAGAATCATACATGTCGATCCTATGCTTAACTGCACTGTAAAAACCTAAGTCAAGATCATGCTGTGAAAAAACATCTGAAAACTCTTTGATGAGATTCAATGCAACAGATATATCATTTACATCATCAAGAGAAGAAACATCAATAGTAATTTTATCAAGAAATGAAGAGGTAGTCTCTGAACCTGGGGAGGTTTCAATATCTTGCTCAACAGAGACTGGCTGTACCTGACAAATAACAGAGTTAGGTGCTATACTAATAGTCCTAGAAGAAATATTTGACAAGTGAACATCAACAGTATCAGTGCTCTTGAAATCATATTTCACAATATATGGACCTATCTCTAAAAAGTTGAACCGCTCATCATCTGGGAGAGGCTGCAAAATAGCACATGTGGATTGGTAAGGAATCTTGTGATCAATAAAACCAGTAACAACTTTCTTAGTATTAGGATGGAGAATAACATGAGTATTCTCAGCAGACTTTACATGACCTAGAACAAAGTTGTGTTTAGCAAGTTCTTTCTCCCTAGAAATCATGCATCTGAATGCCATAAACCAAGATGATGACAAGTTTGCATTCTGTAAAAACCTGTTACCATGTGCATCTTTGCACAACTGCATGAATTCTGAAAGGATATTAGTTCCTAACAAAACTGGTACTGACATGTTATAAGAACTGTTTGGCACTACAAGAAAAATGAACTCTTTGCCTGAATCTTGTCCTAAAGAAGGAACTGTAATAGGACACTGAATGTATCCAAGATAAGGAAGTTTCTTGCCATCAGCACACTCTATATTAAGTATAACAGACAAGGGCTGCAATGGAATATGTTTCAAGAAAGTGCTGTAAAATTGCTCGCAAATTGTGTAGCAAGTCGAACCTGTATCAACAAGTGCCTTAGTATTGTAACCTGAAACAACAATATCTGACTCTGTAGCATTTCCATTTATACAATGTTCCTTACTGGAATCATTAACAAATTGTGATTTGTTAATATATCTCCGGGATCTATCCTGTGGACGAAATTTTTTATCTCTATCATAGTAGCGATAGTATCCACCTTTCCTACAACCAAACACTTTATGTGTCAAATCACCACATTTCCAACATCCGGTGTATCTACCAGATACATACTCTCCTTGTAACCTATCATTTGTGTGATTACTATAATCATTTCTCTCATCTGAAACATTATTTGACTCATTCTGAAAATAATGAACATTATCGCTTCCCTCAGTATACTGCCTTCTGCGATTCCTATTCCGATATCTCTGCGCACGTCGTCTGGAGTAAGAGTTATAACCTCTGTTATAATTATCATTTCTGTAATAATCATCATTGCTGTAATTATTATCATAACTATTTTCACTATTTCTCTTCAACTCCTCTATCCGAACTGTCAATTCCAATATCTCAGCCTGTATCTTCAACATAACTTCCTCTGAAATCTGTGACGCCATCTTTCACTAACTCGCAAATAGCTAGGAAAAATTTGAAAGTATTTCAACCACGACCGACCTACAAATTCTAAGAAATATCTCTGAAAAAAAAAACAAGTGTCGCTTTAACTAACTGGAATAAAAAATGATTCAAAGTCTAAACCTACAAAAGAATTCGGAGAAAAAAATCACTAAGTGTAAAGGTCAAAGTAATAACCTTGCTGAACGCTGAAAACGTCAAGTGAAAATAGACTACTCAATATCTGAAAAACCGACGCGCTGAAATTTATACAGAAAAACCGAAGTATTTTCTGCAAACCAACTCAGAAATCACTGAAAAACAAAATTCATTTTGTAATTAAACCTGCGGAAAAAAACAATTCTGCGGAAAAATTTAATTCAAGAAAAATTCTCAAGTCCAACTACGTAAGAAAATTTCTGAAATATAAAAATTTCTCAAGTTTGCTGTAAATCAGAACACTGTAAGTCACCTACAATTTAACTACCAAGCGAATACCTACAAATCGCATCAAAATTCAAAATTAATCTGCGATTAAATATTCAAGTCACCTATTTCCGCTCACTATCTGACGTCAACTGAAAAAATTTCAAAGTCAGATCTAACCTGATCAATCACAAACTACAACTCAACAATGGAAAAATAAATTAATTTTCCACGACGTCACCAACAATTCACCTAATTTCAAGTTAATTGTGCCGTCCGGCGACAAAACTGAAATATAATCATTCACGTGTTGACGCAACAACACATATGAACATTAAAGTTCACCGTCAACTGAAAGTTGATTCGAAAAATTATTTTCCGAACTTGCTCTGAAAAATCACCTATTTTCGAGCTATATACTCCACCGTCAACTACAAAATTCTCAAATCACAATTCACCGTCACTGAAAATCAATAAAGATTTTTACAATCACCTATTGTCGCACTATAAATTCACCGTCGTCTGAAAATTTGAACACAAATTTCACTTCCGCTTGCATGCTAAGTGTGGACTGGCTGAAAATTTATAAGTTTTCTTGCCGACAATTGCTACTAATTAGTTTGGTTAAGTTAACTTCCACCTAATTAGTGTCGCGAAGAATTTAACTCATGCACATATCTGATGAGATGAGATGAAAGCAAGCGCGATGCGTACTTGGCTCACAAAAAAAATTTAGTGGGAAAGAGGGTGTGGCAGGGGAGGGGTCAGGGTTGACTCACCGTTAACCTGAGACTCCGACAACTGCAGACTCCGACACCAACTTACCATGTCACGACTATCAACAAACCAAGATGACAACACCTGCTTGTACTACCAGAACTAGTTGGGACAATTTGTCCAACACCGGGTCTGAAAACTACTAACTTATTAATGCAAAGTCAGAATTGCATTGCATAATGTTGGAGACAAAAGGTATTTATCACAATGTCACAACAAAGTGACGACCGAATGTCAAGAAATTTGAAATATTCTCGACCAACTTCGGTTTCAGAAAATCTCCAATAATTTGCAATGAAATTCACCATGCAATTCACAAGCTGACATTTGGCCTACATGTATGCATTTATCAACAGATGTCACTTTATGACAATATTTCAGTCAAAGAATAAACTTTGACAGCATACAATACATAATGTGTGGCTGGACTGATATATTATATACCTAACTACACCTATAGTTACCTAAACAAAAGCTAATTATAAGCTTTTAAATGCTACTTGATCAGAAGATTTGAAAATAGACTATACACGTGTTTATTTGTTTACTTTGTTCTGATCAATAGAAAATATGATCCGGTGACGAAACGAAAACGAAACCACGGACTACCAAATTCCGGAAAACACAACTTTACCGGGTTTCAATTTACCAAAATCCGGACCACAAAATATTGGCAGATAATAAATCGAATTTAAACTTTGGACTTTGCCCAAACGCTAAAAACGACTAAACAGAGCTGACAATACAAAAATTTAGACACAATTATAATATTAAAGGAATACAGCCACACCAAAACAATGTGTTTACAAATTTCACTGAATAACATGAAAATTTATCAAATTTTCAACAGAATTTATGTTTTTATGACTTTTTAAGCATAAAACTGTTCAAATCATATTGTCTCTTCCACTCCAACGCTGAATATCTCCAGAAATCCTGATTGTCATTTTTTCACAGTTTTTGAAGCACGAAAACACGAATTTCTACAAAGTTCCAATTTTCACACCAATTTCAAAGTTCCACACTATAATCAGAGCTATAGCTATACGAATGGGCGCCATTGTGGTAGAGCACAGGGGTGGGTCTTTAGTGAACCATCAGTCGCTATATCACAAACATTTATGGGCTCTGAGTCTAAACATCTGGCAGGGTCTATGAAAACACTAAGCCTACCTTAAAAGTCTTCATCATGCATTTAATTGAATAATCAAGCAATACCGAACGGAACACATCCTACAAGCATCACAACATGGATGACATCACAACACTATTGTAAAAATTAGACGCTACATATTAATAGCTTACAATATAATATAATAGAAATATAATACTCACAAATTATACATGTAGAATCAACGTCGATGGCAATGGATCATAAATCATCATAAATAATCAATATCAAATAACAGGTGTTGTCAATAAGTTTTGTTGTTTCGGTCTGAGCTGCGGGACTTCGATCGGCCTATTTATGTGCCGGTTACTTCCGTCACTTCCGGAATCCCGCACTGTATTTATAGACTCGACCGGGCCATTATTACAACACTATTCCCTCTTTTTAAATTGAAAAATTGTTACACTGTACCTACTGGCGTACAGCGAGAAATAAAAGGTCATGTTAGGGCAGTTTAAATCATTTACAAGTTAAGCCCTAAATTGTGAAATCAGCGCGGTCCCAATTTTAATACCCACTGACTGGATTTGAAATCAGCATGGTCACAATAACTGAACTGACTATATTTGAAATCAGCGTGAAACTAACCGAACTGACTGGATTTACATTTAACATTTGAAATCAGTATGGTCCCAATAACTGACTGAAAAGATTAAACATTCTCTAAATTTGGAAAGTAGTTGAAACAGGTCGAAAATGAGAATGTTTTCTACTGACCAAATAAAAACCGGAAAACTAATTTGGAATGCCCGATCCGCTAATTTAAGTGTAGTTTTATTGATGTGGAAATTTACTGGCGGATTGGCTGAATGCCATAAATACGTTGGGCGTTCTGTGTAGAGCGCGCTAACACTTCCTCTGGGCTTGTACCCAGGATCCGTGCTAATGACACGGCCACTTCACCGATGACGGCGGGGGAAGTGAAAGCTCGGCCCACAGACCCGAAATGGGGCGCATCCGACTCCAGAAGAATTTTGGAAGGATGAATGGCTTTAACTGCTTCCCGCTGGACGTCATTAAATCCAGCACAAATTGTTGTAAACCCGAACGAAGTGTTGGGCTGGTGATAAGACCAAGAATCCACCATTGGTTTAGATCCACAAAAGCAGTGGAAGTGGATAACTTGATCCCTATGGGTTACGGTGCGTACTGCCTCTAAAGCAGTGAAACTCACATCCGAACTCATATGTTGGTCAGAGGGCCCTCTTAGATGCAAAATTATAGGTTTGTTGGTGGGACGGGCCAGATGTAAAATTTGCCGAAAAAGGGCATCCTGCATCAGGAGATCTCGATCGGAGAGCTTAATGGAGCGATCAAGCCCAAACTCCCCGACGGCAACTACTGCAGGATGATTTATAAGCTCCTTAAACTTATCCATCATCGACGGCACAAGTAACTTGCGAAACTTTTTGGGGTGACACCCTACCGCAACTTTCCACTGTGGATTACAGTGCAAAGCTTGAATGTCTGGATAAGTATCCGGATCACAGTATACTTGCACGCCACCGATGACAGTGACGGCCGCAGAAACAGGGACATTAGTCAGACTAATCGCCTCCGAAGCAGTGGTTTGGGGTTTTAATTTATGACTCGAGCACATTCGGTCTAAATGAAAATGAGAGTCAATCCCGGTTAATCTTGGTTTGGGGATGCCGGGTTGACGTGCAAGAGCCTTTTTCATGGAGGTTAACACTGCCTTGTAAGTGGGTCGGGGTAGGACGGGTGGCGACTGGATGAGTGGTGGTATTGGAAGGGAGGACACCGTGGAAGAGACGGCGGTGGATGATGGGGTAGACACAGGATCCCGAGTAGAGGTGACTCGCCCTGCGGGGGAGGGTGATTTGTGCACAGTGCCCGGAGGGTGATTGTAAGACACTGCGGAGAAGGATGATGTAGGCACAGTGTCCCGAGAGGAGGTGACAGGCACTGCGGTGAAGGATGAGGTAGAAAGTTTGAGTTTCTTAGGCTCCGGCGGAGCAACGGAAACTGAATGGTACAGTTTCCGCTCAGAAAACTTCTGCTCTCGGGCGATACAAATAGTTTTATATCTTGCCCTTCGCCTCTCTTTCCGGCTGGGCCGTGGTGTTGGACCTTCCACCGGTTTAACCCCTGAAATGGAAGAGGATTTGACAGACATGGCCTGAGTGATTAAAACTTGGTGCTCTGTGAGGTAGAAGTCATTAATCATACAGGCTGCATCAGGGGCCTTTTCAGGTCTAGTTAACCCTGACGCTTTATTTCGAGCCTCGGTTAAGGCCAATTCCCCAATTCGACCCTTTTGGATGCGTTCCCGCATCATCTCAATTAACCAAAGATGTGCATTAGACTGTTGAAATAAGTTAATATCTTTGGCTGGCAGTCGATTGAGTATAGCCGCTAAAACACGCCAATGAGTGAGACATGCATTGGACGTAATGTAGGGCGATATGCTGTATCCGCTTTTTGGAAGGGCAACCCCCAGGTCAGTGCCAAACATGGAAATATTCCGAAGTGCTATTGTCCCCAGAATACAAGGCACTGGAATTGCCTGGTAGTCCCACTGATCATTTAGTATTTTCCGCAACTGGGTAAGCAGTTCCTGCTCACCCAGCTCCCGAGCAGTTGGAATTAGAATCCGAGCAAAGTTAATTAAGTCTTCTCGGACTTGTACTCGGAAAACGGTAGGGATAGGCCCAGGGTAGGTGTCAAACTGCCACCAACAAGGTTTTACATGTTGGCTGTAAAAATGGTGTCTTTGCTGACCCTTAACAGGCCGCTCACAATCCCTGAACACACACCGATCTTGTGGTTTCGGGGGACTTTGACCCTCTATGTCTGACATTGAGTTAGTAATTGAGGCTTGTGCAATTTGCGACACTGGATTATTCTCAGTGTCATCAGTAAAACCATATCTGACACATTGTTTGTCAACAATGCGAGTGGGCTGATATAAAGCCTCATCAATTAATAGCCCTAATGGATGACTATTTACTGGAATATTATCCAAGTTTAAGTTGGGATCCACCTGCGTATCTATCCCTTGGGTGCAACTTGTTTCCCCAAGAGGACTATCAGGTAGATCCTTAGTCAAACTTGGTTGACTATCCGACAATTCAATTAAATCTACCTGCATTCCTTCAACAGATGGAGTCCGTACAGGCTCCGCAACTGAAAGATCAGGTAATTTATCAATGAGATCAGGATTTTCACCCGCGTTATTATTAACCGTTAAACCAAGCAGCACTTCTATCGAGTGCTGAATATCAGTTACTGACATTTGATTGGGGTCTGACTCATCGGTATCAGGTAAATTCATACCTGACATGCTTGGTATATCCGCCCATCCCGCTGTAGACGAACTGTCTGTAACTATTGGTGGTCCTACAAGTAGGCCAACGGGAGGTGTGGAGGTGTCTTCGGTTGATGTTTCTAGCTTCTCAGCTGCAGACGACGTGTCTGGTGGTCGGACTGTCAGTCCTGGATTGACTGAATCAACATCAAGCTTCTCAGCTGCAGACGAACTGTCTGAGGGGTGGACTGGCAGTCCTGGATTGACTGAATCCATTTCAATATCACTCATAGTTCACGTATACTGAAATATAGGAAACAACAGTATAGTGAGACATCTCAAGTAACCTTTTTTGTCATGGATTACAAAATTGTAAGAATGAACCCTAACATCTCGGACATCGATAGGTATCTAGTTGGTCGGCCCCTTCTTGAGTAATGTTTACACATTCACCATGGTACCAATCATTACAGTAATCACACTGGAGCATAAATTTCCCACCAAACTTTTTCTGACATAAGCAAAAAACGCCGGTAGATCTTTCGAGTGTGACTTCTCCCGTGGTTCGGAAGCGCTCTGAACATTTAGTTAGCCATGGCGGGATCACTTTATCATGACATTTTTTCAGGCGATCATGATTTACCACATTGGTGGCGGACCGAAAGAAGATTTTATAGAGATATGGAGTGTATACTTTAGCAATGATGCCTGGACCTTTCCAAAATGGCGAAAGTTTTCCCTTTCTTTGTAGCGGTATCCAGCAAGTATACTAAATCACCAAGTTTATATTCATATTTATTTATTTTAACATCATAATCTCGCTTCATTTTCTTACAGGCAGCCTTCAAGTGCTCACGCGCGATTTCGTGACAGTCTTTATATTCTTTTACCAACGTGTGCACATATTCAGCAGCGCTTGCATATTCTGGTATTTTAGAATTAAAATTAAAAACGAGATCTGACGGGTGATTTACTTCGCGGCCCAGCATCATTCTGTTTGGTGTGAAACCAGTAAGGCGGTGTACCGACGATCTTATTGCCCCGGCGAGTTGCGATAGATATTTATCCCAGGTTTTCTGGTTTTTATCAATATAGCACCGGACGGCATTCATCAACGTACGGTTCTGGCGTTCGGCAGCCCCGTTCGAGGATGGTCGATATGGCGTGGTACGAGCCTTATGAATATGCAAGCGCTGCTGAATATGTTCTTAAATAGTTTTGATTCGAAACATGGCCCTTGATCAGAGAAAATTTGGAGCGGACATCCAAATCTTGAAAAGAATTCTTTAACAGCTGTAAAGGCTGCTGTTTCGGCTGTCTGATCGGGCAATGCTATGAATTCGACCCATTTGGTAAACTGACAGGTCATAACCAAAATATATTTATTACCATTATTGCTAACCGGCAATGGTCCCAATAAATCAATGTGTACCCGCTCCATAGGGACCCCAGCGTGGTAGGATACCTGTTCCCACTTAGCATGTCTAACAGGCTTCTTACCTTGATTACACTGGGGGCAGGCAGCCACAAAGGTTGCAATATCGTCACTAACCCCATACCAATAATAGTTTTGACGTACTCGTTCTCGGGTACGTGTTACGCCCTGATGGCCAGAAGCAGGAATGTCATGGGCGAGGGTCAATATTTCAGTGGCGAATTTACGGGGAATAACCAAGACTTGTTGGGAATCCCGTTTAATTTTCTATAGCAATTTATTCTTTATAAGGAAGCGTTGCCGGTTGATCCAGATATATTTAGTGGCTTGGCTACTAATAAATAGTTCGCCTTCATTGGGCTCTTCCCCAGTTTCCAACCACCCAATTACAGGTAATAAATCAGGGTCGTGACGCTGGATTTCAGTGAGTTCTTCCAGCGTACAAACATTCGCCAGGAGTGAAGTGTCCTGTGGGGTATTTGTTTGCCGTACCCTAACTATTGGATTTAATTCCTGCACCAATTCTAAATCAACCTGAGAATGGGTCCACCCAGTGTTAGAACAGACATAACCGGTTGGTTCGTAGGGATTATCCCACTCATCTCCCGGCTCCCACAAAAACCCTAGAGGGTAGTCTGGTTGACTGTCTACTTGGCGAACTGCCGGGGTGGGGTTCCCAGATAATTCGGTAAATGTTATAGAACCTTTGGTTAGGGGAACCACATCATCAACAGTACTTTCAAATTTGGTCCAGCTATTAAATACACGAGTGCAATATTTACACCCGCCACAAGGGAGATCTGAGAGTTTACACCCTGGAAAATACTCTTCACATGAGCCGTCCGTAGGAATCCTGGACAGCGCATCGGCATTTAAGTGCAAAGTTCCCTTGCGATGCTCAATGACCATATCGTACATGCTTAATTCCTCTAACCACCTTGCAAGTTGCCCTTGAGGTTCTTTGAAACTCATCAACCACCTGAGACTACTATGATCGGTTCTTAATAAAAATTTCCGACCCAACAGATAGTGACGAAATTGACGTGTGAACCGTACTACTGCGAGAAGTTCTCGTCGAGTAGTACAATAACGCCTTTGTTGTGGGGACAGCACAAAACTGCCATAGGCTATAACTTTCTCCCGACCATCTTGGACTTGAATTAATTCCCCACCGATCGCAAAATTACTAGCATCGGAATCCAAGATATACATATCGGTTGAATTTGGTAGGGCCAAAACAGGTGGAGATGTTAACGCCTGCTTGAGATTGTCAAATGCTACTTGTTGATCAAGGTCCCACTTAAAGTTATGCTTACCAGTTACGTCATATAGAGGTCGTGCTAACTCTGCATAATTTTTTATGAAAGCGCGATGATAATTAAATAGCCCGCAGAAACTTTCGACATCTCTCGTACACTGGGGTACGGGCCAGCTATGAACAACCTCTACGGATGATTCCATCATTTTCACACCTTGCTCGCTCACAATTTTGCCCAGAAATTCAAGACTTTTTTGAAAAAACTCACATTTACTGGGCTTGAGTTTAAGGTTATATTTTCGGAACCGGGATAGTACTTTTTCGATGTTTTCCAAGTGATTTCGAATCGAATTTCCCATCAGAACTACGTCGTCCAAGTACCCCAAACAGATATCCCAGTTCAAACCGTGCAATACCAAATTGATAACCCTACACCAAGTAAACGGGCTTCCAGTAAGGCCGAAAGGCATTTTAATGAAATTGAAAATCCCGTATTTGGTGAGAAAGGCTGTCTTAGCACGGTCTTCTTTACACATCGTAACCTGATGGTATGCAGCCAAACAGTCTGCCTTTCCAAACCATGAATTTCCACTAAGTGTGTCAAGACACTCGTCAATTCGTGGCAAGGGGTAGATGTCTTTGCGTGTTACAGAATTTATGACGCGATAATCTATGCACCAGCGAATAGAACCGTCCCGTTTTTTAACCAAGACGGGGGCTGATGCCCATTCCGACACAGAGGGCTCGATGACCTTGGCCATCAAAAGTTTTTTTTAATGAGCTTCCTCTTGATCGGCAAAGCAAGCTGGCGTTCGCCTCATAGGCTGTTTAATTGGACGAGCTCCCTCTAGAAGAGGAATACTGTGCTCAATTTGAGAGAAAGTACCCAAGTCAAACTCGTCCTTTGCAAACACGTCCTGAAATTCATGAAGCAGTCGTTTAAGGCGTGCTATGTCGTTTCCTGACAATAATGTTGAAGAACGCTCAAATAAGCTCTGCAAATACTCTGGAAGTTGCAAGTTTCCATCCAGGTTATTTTCAGAACTATTTTGAGGCGATCCCTGGTGTGAGCTTTCAACCGGAACAACGACCGGCTTGGGTGCGGATGATATGACGGGGGTTTCAATCACATCAACTTCATAAGCTTCACCCACACATTGTGATTTATCCAATGTTACCTCTGAATTATGAGAATTTACAAAACATACTGTTGGGTGATCATACCCCGAGTGCAAAGTAGGCAAAACATACTCACTAAGATGTGGATTCGGTTCAATAGTAAAATCAGCTAAGGGTGGGACAGCGTCGCACTGTAGTAACACAACTGACTGAGGGGGAATAACGGTTCGTTGATTGACTATAATTCTAGAAATTTTAGCCACTTTTGGGTTTTCCGGGGAAATTGTAGGAAGACGACACTTTCCCAAGAAGATAGAACCCTTATTTGCCCCAATTTTTGCATCATATTTAGTGAGAAAATCCATCCCCAGAAGCATGGGATCTTCAATGGGTGCCACATATATATTTTCACTACACTCGAGTTCCCCAATGGTAATGTCTATGGGTCCCACCAACATACCCTCCATGTGACCATCACGAGCCGCCGTATTAAATTGTAAGGATTTAATTAGGGGTGGCTTAGGGCTAAGTTGGTGAAATAATTTATCAGAGATAATGGTGACGTCGGCGGCTGTGTCTACGACGGCGTGGGTATCGTGACCAGCTATTTTGACCGGAACCTTGATGGCTGAGGCTGATTTAATTTGTTTAATTGTTAATACCGGTTTAATTTCACCAGACGCTACCTCTTTCCTAGTTACGAGGTCATTAATTAAGATTGGGATCGAGATCCGACCTCGGAAGTCGCCCCATGCCCGTTTAAATCCTCGTTGAACTTTACTTTGTTATCCCGGTTAGGGCGATTTCCCAGATTCCGCGAAGGGCAGTCTCTTTGAAAGTGCCCCACCCCCTGACAGGCGTAACAAATGACCTTGGCCTTAGGAGAAGGTGACCTTGACCTATTTTTAAAATCTGGTTCTTTGGTGTCAAAGTGACTAAGGGTGCCAGACTGAGGCTTATTGGTCCCCATCTTCCCTAAAACATTAGTTAGTTTCTCCATTTTTTTTTGGCGAGTTTCCATATTTGTTTCCAAGGCTAGTATACGTGCCTGGGAAGTTGCATTTTCACTCGAAGTTTTTCAACTTTGAGCGCCGGGCGAAAATCTACGAGGGCCAGGTGAACCACCAGTCTCCGAACCGGAGCCCTCGCGCTTGCCTCTGAAAGGATATCCTCGCTGCTTTGGTCTACCACGACCAGTCTGTCTTACAGACCTAACAGGAGAGGTGTCATCATCAGTATCCGACGAAACATGGCGCACGTCTCTGCGAGACACTTTGCTGCCATGAATAGCAGCATAATTATGCTGATGCCATCGGATTCTGTTGATGGCTTGTTCCATGGACTGAGGCATTTCCATGGTAACGAGTTCGGCCGCCCTGGTGTCAGAACAGCCTTGACAGAAGCGCAAGACTGCTTGCTTGAATGTGAAGTCGGCTGGACATTCTCTAAAGGCACGTGTGGCCAATGAGAGAACAGTCTCTGCCCATTCTTCCAGCGACTGACCAGGGACTTGTTTTGCTTGTTGGAATCGAAGTTGGGTCGTTTCGGGCAAATCTTTAAATCCGAAACGATTTTCCAACCCATCAAGCAACTGAACAACTGTCAGATAGGGATTACGCTCGGTAAGCAGCGTGAAATACTCACTAGCTTTTCCCTTTAAACACCAGCAGAGAGCCTGCTGCTGCTCATCCCATCCCCAACGTTGCGACTGGGCATATAAAGTGAATTTTACCCTAAAGGCTTGCCACGAGTCACTACCATCATATGACAAACCTTTTGGCATATGAGGCAGTCTGTAATCGCCATGCCTCCCGTGAGGAGCGACTTGTGGATTATATGGAGGTTGTTCTGGTGGATAACCTCCGGGCCCCGGGGCGATTGGATTTCTCCCGGGGTTTGCCATCCCCTGATTTCCCGGGACGGGTTGCTGAAAACCTTGATTTTGCATCCACGGATTTCCTGGGGGTGGTTGGTTAAAGCCCTGGGGTTGTTGTACCCATGGATTCCCGGGGGGAGGTTGATTAACGCCCTGGGGTTGTGCCCATGGATTTCCAGGGGGAGGTTGATTTACGCCCGGGTTGTATGTCCCTTGATGTCCCGTGGGAGATTGGTTATAACCAGGGTTCTGCATTCCTGGCTGTCCCGGGGGAGGTTGGTTATAACCAGGGTTTGGTATTCCTGGCTGTCCCGGGGGAGGTTGATTATACCCAGGGTTTGGTATTCCTGGCTGTCCCGGGGGAGGTTGATTATACCCAGGGTTTGGTATTCCTGGCGGTCCCGGGGGAGGTGGATTATACCCAAAACCCGATACAGTGGGCTCGTGTGGAGCCTGGGCATTGACGCCTGGGTTTCCAACGTTAGCATAACCCAACTGATAACTTGACAATGGCATTCCCTGATATGGTTGGGGTTGTGGAACTGGACCAACACCAGCTTGTGCCGTACCATATCCTTGACACCCTGGGTTGAAAGGCCCAGTTGGCGTTGGATTTGGCTGTTGATAAAACGGCTGTTGGGTAGGTACAGATTGTCCAGCAGCAGCTTGAGTTGCACCGCATCCCTGACACCCAGGTTGGGTGTATCCCGAAGGGAGGGGCATGGCGATTGATTGGTTACCCTGCTGTTGGCCAATCAACTGTCCAGAGAAACCAGCAGTCGGTTGTGTATAACCGGGCTGAGCTGGTATACTCTGGTGTGGTGGTACCTGACCGGATGATGATGATGAAGATGATGTGAATGTACCGGCTGTGATCTGCCCATAGTTACCAAAAGTGGTAGCCTGGGTATAAACCGGAACATTTTGAATAGGAGGAACCCTCTCACCATATGCTTGAGTGACCTGCTAAGGTGCCATAGACATAAAACTACTGGGGGCTGCAAATGTATTCGATGGTACAGATGCTGAAACCACGGCTGTCGAACCAACAGTTACAGTAGCTGGCGCATGGCCAATAAAGTTATATGGTGCAGGTGCAGTTAGACTTGGCTGAAATCCAACACTAACTGCTGAGCTAATTGGGTCAGGCGGAAACATGGCTTGCGCGCCCCAACTAGCTGGTGGGCGGATAGGGTGGCTAATAGGCGGAAACATGGCTTGGGCCATCGAAACAGCCGAAGCTGCTTGTGCCCCGGTTGAATGGAATTCTAACCCACCTTGGGCCAATGAAACAACCGAAGTGGCGGGCGCCCCAGGTTGAGTAGGCAGTTCCATCCCATGAACCATGCTTGGCAGAGGCCTATCCCCATAGCTGATAGCCCTTGAACTCAAGGTGACTGTGGAGATGTCGCTATGAGTATGAAACTCAGAAACGCTACTCTCTTTTCTAAACGTCGGTACCCCCGTCCGAGTGGAGATTGGCGAAACACCTCTCCGCATATAATCCAACATTACTGACACATCCGGACGACCCCTCGATGGAGGTGTGTGGGGCAATTTAGGTCTGACGCTATCCGACTTCTGCTCACCCCCAGAATCGTATAATATCGTTCTCTCGGGGGTTGATAACATAGCGGATCGTTTTTTATCAATTGTTTGGGGAGGGGTCATTAGATCAGGTGACGGCTTTCTAGGAACATCCTCTGGTTTCCCCTCATCAACCTCATCCGAATCACTCTCCGACTCTCCCTGGTTCACTCCCTTTTCGAACCTTTTAGGTAGCCAGTTATCAACCAAATGTTTTGGCGTGGGGTGAGTGAAATATATTACCCCCAACTGGTCTTTAGAGCTCCGGAACCGTGGGAGTTCTCGGGGATCTATTTCCGAAATAACATCAATTTGCCGGCGCAGATGGATTATTTCTGCGGCAATAGCTGGGCCAACATGTGGTATGTCTTGCAGCTGGTTAAATCCGGCTGTGTTTATATAAACTTTCATAATTATTTACGAAAAGTCTGATACTTGAAAATGATATAATTCCCACAAAGAAAAAGCTTAATAAATGTATCAACAATTTCCTTTAGAATTTACCTTAATCTGAGAATGCTAAATATTATCAGCAATTTTCAAGCCAAAAATTTAACTTTCCCAATCTGTTGAATAAGAAATTGCTACCTAGGTAATTATTTACCAACAATTCTTATTCCAAATTATGGGGCAAAACAACAGAATTTAATCGTTTATTCACAATACACAATACGAAAAAATGATGACGATTGAACTACGAACAAGAGCGAAATAAATTTCCATCCGTTGTCTTCTCTCGTCAAAGAAATTTAGCGTATTGGAATTATGAAAATACACCCACTGGAAAACCCGTTAGAAAATAACTTACGACTTTCCAGCGATAACAATGCCCGTGGCAAGTTAGGCGAGAAGAAATTTCACTTCAATAGCATTTCGAATGTTGGAAATATCATACAAAACAGGAAATCTGATTGAACAATGGTGTAAATAAAAGGGTTAATTAATTTAATTTTGAAAGCAAAAATTTTCATTCCGGAAACCATGCGAAAATTTCTAACTCATTTACACTCTTTCCCAACAAAAACGAAAAAACTAGTAGCATACCCGGCCATGGAAGTTATGAAAAACTAATGAAGCAGGCATGGCATTAGCAATTGAAGAGAAAACACATCCAATTAGAAGGCAATAGAGAAACCACGGTGCCACGGTGTGAATCACGTGGAAATTGGGGTAATTAACATTTTTCAATTTTCCCGACAAACGTCAGTATTGTAAAAATTAGACGCTACATATTAATAGCTTACAACATAATATAATAGAAATATAATACTCACAAATTATACATGTAGAATCAACGTCGATGGCAATGGATCATAAATCATCATAAATAATCAATATCAAATTACAGGTGTTGTCGATAAGTCTTGTTGTTTCGGTCTGAGCTGCGGGACTTCGATCGGCCTATTTATGTGCCGGTTCCTCCGTCACTTCAGGAATCCCGCACTGTATTTATAGACTCGACCGGGCCATTATTACAACAACACATCTTTATAGACAGCTTGACAGCAACATCACAACATCACATCAAGCATCAAACATCAATCGAGAGATGTCCAATTAGAAAAAGGACCCTGGTGAACAAATACATAGGTTGTAGTTGCTACCAAAATATATATCCAGAATGGATATTAATAAATATGTGAAATGTGTTAATTTTATAACTGTAAAAACACGTTACACGGGCCTTAGTGGAGATGACATTAAGCTACATTTATGGCATGTTGCATATGAGACATGAGGTGAAAACTTCCTTCCCGACACCCTTTGGAAAGAAGCTTCGAGAAATGTAAAATTGAAATAAATAAACTTGTCGTGATGTAACTAAGATATTTAAGCCTAGATCATTGTGTGCATCATCCATGGAACAAGAGCGAGCAAATGTCTCAAATATTAACGTGACTATCAATGGCTTGAAAATGACTGTCATCAGTGCATCCAACTAATCAGTGAATTATTTGCATGTGTATCAATTCAGATTATCTGTTACTAGTACTCTCACAACAAGTAAAGTATTCAAGTCCAGCATAGTGACTGCCAAAAGCATTTAGTATAATTGAAGTTGATCCACTAGACCAACAAAAGTGGTATGGAATAATGCTAGATAATGGGCTGGTTGACCGACTAATCATGAAATAGTTAGAAATTATGGAATTGTGTGTATAATGCATAATGACGTAGGTTTGCAGATATCAGCAATTTATAGAATAATATTTCCAATTGAAGCCTGCTAAATGTCCTCTTTATGTATTTATTTTCAAAATATGTCAACTCTAGTTGAATTGGAGCTTAACAAATAATATTTCATCATTATCATGGATATGTCATGTCTACAAAATTGTCAACAATGACCTGAAAGTGAAGATTGAGGTCACTGTCTTGAGTTGTTGTCAGCTTAAAATGTATTTCAGCCAAAATAGCCAATACACATGTTTGGATCATGTAATAGCTTGCAGGGGAAACTGATATCTCAATGGATATGCAGGAGATATGCTGGGAAATTTATAATTTGTAAATTGGATGCATAAACCTTTCAGTGAAAAACAATAATAGCAGTTCTTTTTGTTTGAAGTGTTCCATTTTATAAGTTATACCTTATAGAGTAAGTTATACCAGTGTTTTTTGTGCACCTTTCAGATTTTGGTGGGTTAGTACTGTATTTGTCCACTTCCATCGATTCATTAGAATTTCCATTAGCAGTGTCCAATTTGACCACCCAGGTAGACCTAGAATACTCTCATGACACACTCACCTGGAAACTCCAATACATGATTGCACGTGTGTGTGTACATGTACCGGTATGTGGTACTGCCTATCAGCCAGTTTAAAAAAAAAATCTTAATTAAACTTTTTTTCAATTAAATCAGCTTCTGAAACATGGTAAACTGTCACTTGAACTAGAGCAGATAACTTTCTAGTCATATGAGTGATATCAGTAGGGTTTTATGTGGTTTTAGACCAAAATTAGTGAAATTTTGGGGGTGGGTGACCAAACATTTGAGTAAAAAAATGATTTTTTGCAGGTTTGGGATGGTGGTTCCCCGAAAATGCCAGATGTAAAACACGGCATACCTTCCTGCAAATTTTATATTATAATATACATGTAATATTAAATAAAAGGTCGCAGACCACATGTCCCCCGACTCGAGTGGTAAACTTCATGATTGGAATTGTTAGAAGGATACTATTTGCAACAATGTTATACAGTATATAGATGTTGCAAACCACCGCAAAATTTCTTGGACAAAACAACCCGATGAACAAACGCATGCAAACGCGAAAAAATTATATTTTTGTAATAGCTATATAGATGTTGCAAATCACCAACATGTTAGGAACAATATCCCAGAGTTTCAAATCTCTACATTTAAAACTGTAGGAGGAGTTGATTACACCATGAAGGTACCCAATCTCATCCAAAAGGCAAAAATGTTCCAAATTTTCTAAGTCGAAAACCCCCCCAAAAATATGGAAAAAATTATATTTTTGATTAGCTATATAGATGTTGCAAATCACCAACATGTTAGGAACAATATCCCAGAGTTTCAAATCTCTACATTTAAAACTGTAGGAGGAGTTGATTACACCATGAAGGTACCCAATCTCATCCAAAAGGCAAAAATGTTCCAAATTTTCTAAGTCGAAAACCCCCCCAAAAATATGGAAAAAATTATATTTTTGATTAGCTATATAGATGTTGCAAATCACCAACATGTTAGGAACAATAATCCAGAGTTTCAAATCTCTACATTTAAAACTGTAGGAGGAGTTGATTACACCATGAAGGTACCCAATCTCATCCAAAAGGCAAAAATGTTCCAAATTTTCTAAGTCGAAAACCCCCCCAAAAATATGGAAAAAATTATATTTTTGATTAGCTATATAGATGTTGCAAATCACCAACATGTTAGGAACAATATCCCAGAGTTTCAAATCTCTACATTTAAAACTGTAGGAGGAGTTGATTACACCATGAAGGTACCCAATCTCATCCAAAAGGCAAAAATGTTCCAAATTTTCTAAGTCGAAAACCCCCCCAAAAATATGGAAAAAAATATATTTTTGATTAGCTATATAGATGTTGCAAATCACCAACATGTTAGGAACAATAATCCAGAGTTTCAAATCTCTACATTTAAAACTGTAGGAGGAGTTGATTACACCATGAAGGTACCCAATCTCATCCAAAAGGCAAAAATGTTCCAAATTTTCTAAGTCGAAAACCCCCCCAAAAATATGGAAAAAATTATATTTTTGATTAGCTATATAGATGTTGCAAATCACCAACATTTTAGGAACAATATCCCAGAGTTTCAAATCTCTACGTTTAAAATTGTAGGAGGAGTTGATTACACCATGAAGGTACCCAATCTCGGACGCACGCTAAGACGGACGGACGGACGGACGGACGGACGAGGGTCATTTCTATAGTCCTCCGACGGAAACGTCGGGGGACAATCAATTGTACTGGGATAATGCGTGATAAAATTCAACCACTGGGAATCTCAATTTTCAAATGTCAGGCTGCTTATTTTCTGGCTTGGTACATGAGCTGCTCTGGTCAATATTAATTCAATACAAAATGTTGATTTAAATACATTAAGTTCTAGTATAATTGATTAAAGGGACATCTCGTGAACAGGTATATACAATTTCCATGGTCATAAAAGGGAATTAGGGGTCCTTGGGGCCTTGCTTCCCTCCTATGGTGTACTTGTTGATTAAAATTGGGTAAAAACCCCTATTTTCATATCATCAGCATCCCTCTCCCTTGAATGTGTGTCTCAAACCGGAGCTGTAAAAAAAATTCAGTAAAGGCCTGCTAATTGGACATCTCCTGCACAGGTATATAGCATGTCCATGGTCACAAAAAGGGAATTCGTGGTTACTTCTTCCCTCATATGGTGGGCCTACATGTATATAGACTTGAAAATTGAAGAAAAAACATACTTCCAAATGCATATCACTATCAGCATCCCATGAATGTGTCTCCACCCTGGAGCTCTAGTATATTTGATTAAAGGGACGTCTCCTGCACAGATATATATACAATTTCCATGGTTATCGATCTAGATCAAAACGGTCAAGGGAATTTTCAACACCGACCCGACAAACACCTCTACAGTACAGGATTCAAAGCACCACAATTTTATGGTTAGATTAATAGGCTATATATGATCTATTTTATCTCATGTAAAGTAAATTAAAAAAAAATTCATAGGACATGTACTGGCATCTGGCAAGTACAATTTCATTAATATATTAATATTATAATAATTTCTCATAATAATAATGCAATCTAAAGTTCATATTTTAGAACACCAGCGGTCTCCAGTCAGATTCGAACTGACAATCCCCTCAGTGTAAACTGAGGTGCACTCACCAATGTGCTGTAGAAACTGATATAAAGCTGGCATTAAAAAACAACAAATTTGAGTAGAACCCCCCCCCCCCCCCCCCCCCCGGCCAGTGCATGTACTAATATAGATCATGCCATGAACCTCTACTAATGCTAACGCCCGCTAGCATTAGTAGAGGTTCATGGCATGATCTATATAGTACTAATACTATGAACATTTTTTTTATATTTTCTTTACATGTGACAAAATAGATCATATATACCGGTAGCTTATAAAACAAACCATAAAAATTGTGGCACGTTGAATCCTGTACTAGTAGAAGTATTTGTCGGGTCGGTGTTGAAAATTCCCTTGAGCGTTTTGATCTACATGGATCTACATGTACATGTAGACATTGATGACGGCGCCGGCTTATTTTCATCATTCGGTATAAAACTTGGTATTCGCTCCATTCTAAATGAAATTAATAAAAATTGATTACACACAAGAAAGACATTCTTAATTTAACTGTATCATTGCTAAAAAATTAACATATGAATCATGATTGACTGACCTTTCAAGTTTCATAAACAGCAATAGTCACAAAATGTCACAGAAAAAATGAACCCATCGGCCCATCGTGGAATTTTTGGTGTCAAAATAATGGTCTGAGTGTTGCTAAGAAATCAACATCTAAATATACATTATGCCATTTATGGGCCAGCAACTTTTTCGCCTATGAATAAAAAACGAACCAGACATGCTTGAAACGCATGAGTCGAAAACAGGTAACTGGTCACAATGGAGCGTTCCACAGAGGCCAAGCCCACAGCTTAGTCCCGCCCAATGGCAATTTATTAGAATATATTCGACCAATCAGATGCCGAGCCGGCGGGCCGCTGGCTGCGGAGATCTTTTCGACGCCATCTTTCTTCACCCTAATTTTGATATCCATGCATACATTCAGTGTTAAATTGGCTATATTCAAGCAACTTTTTTGTTGTCAAATCATAATATACTGAGATTTGTATTTGCGGCATGATGTTATAAATTTATCCGTGATTATAACAGTGTTTTTCGTTTAGCATGACACTTGTCATAATTTTCACATTTAATGGCAAAACGAATGTATGTTCTCTGGTTTAGATATATTAGAGTTCAGTGATCTGTCTGTCTGTTCTGGTCTGTATGCAATTTTTCTTCCAGAACCCTTGATCGATTTTAACCAAATTTGACGTGGTGCCTCGGGGTACCACGGCAGATGTTATATCGAACTTATATTTTAAATTACATTTTTTAAACAAATAAAACTAAAAATCTAAAAAGAAAATACAAAAAATTTAAAGGTACTCAATCCGATAAAACTCCTCTCAATTACTATTTCAATGGCGTCGGGGGTCAAAAATATTTAATTCGAGTCGAGGAAGCCATCCATCAAAGCTTATATTTTTTAGATATCGATTTTAGAAATCTATTATTTTTCATTATCGGGAATACTTTCTGTCCCAGAACACAGTCAAAATTGCTTTATTATTACCACTTGATTTTAGAGTTGTCCATCCTTGTCTGTTTGAGTAGTGTTTTGGTGTACACATCTCGAGCATATTACGAAGTTGAAGGCAATTATTAGTACTCATCTTGAGAAAATAACAAATTTCAAAAATCAATATCTAATAACTCTGAGCTTTGTTTGATGGGTTCCTCGACTCGAATCAAATATTTTTTACCCCAAAAGCCAAAGAAATAGTAATATAGGACCCTCTGGTCGGATTATTGTTGTTGTTGGAATCTGTTGAGATGGGGACCCTCTGATCGGATTGAGTACCTTTAATTATTATTTTGTTTTTGTTCAACAGCAGATCAAAGTTCAATCTAAAAAAAAATTCAAAATTGAATCTCAATAATTTTTTTTAAATCAAACTGGTTAAAAGATCAAATTTGAACGAATCATATACATGCATCTGTTTCAGCTAGTTAACATAATGTCAGGTGCTGATGTATTCACGTCGGAAGTCGATCTCGGGTAACAGACAATATTTATGTGGATAAAGTATTTTCACCAGTGGGCGGGACTACCGCTGTGGGTGTGGCCTCTGTGGAAAGCTCCATTAAACACACTTTTCATATCATTCCCGAAATCAATAAACACTGTCACTGTTGTATATTGAAACACTAATGGTGTAACTTATTGATTATCGATATAAATAGATGTAATCAAATATAAATTGTAGATAAAAATGATGATCTTACCGTAGCAATAAAAATCGTAAATAAATTCGCAATCTAAAATATCACGTGACAACCGCATCTCATGAATATATTCATGAGCTCAGCCTATACCAGGCCTCAAATACGTTTGCTGGCCTGGGTACTAGGCTAATCCAACATGGACCGCTCTTTCGCACCGAGGGCTAAAGAGCAGTATACCCTTCTTTATCACCAAACACTAAAAAGCGGTATACCGTTCATTAGCGTATCAGGCCCATATAGCTAAAGCGCGGTATACCGCTCTTTAGCGTTTGCCACTAAAGAGCAGTATACCGTTCTTTAGCACCAAAGGCTAAAGAGCGGTAGGCTATACCGTTAGGCCTACTTAGCGTATCAGGCCCATGTAGCTAGAGCGCAGTATACCGCTCTTTAGCGTTTGGTACTAAATAGCGGTATACCGTTCTTTAGCCACGGCCTAAATATAAATTATAATATAATTATAATGGGTAGTTCTACGGTAAAGGGGCCAAACCATGTCTTGGTGAACTTTTTATCTCTACAACAAACATCATTTCATATTATGTGGATACCACGACTCTTAGGCCTACATGTAGCTGAGTTGGTTTCCTTAAAATACGAGATAAATAATTCCCGCGATATCCAGAAATGGAATAGGATTTTGGGGTAAAATACCCCATAATCACTAAAATGAGCTGTCTCTCACCCACCACACGATTTTTTTTAAAGCGAAATTATAGGAAGTGATATTGTTTTATTGGTTAGCAAATACATTTCCGGATACAATGGGGTGATCTTCATATCCCGTATTCAGGAGATGTTCCAATGATATATGCGCTTTTTTGTTTTGCTGGTTAAAAATCTCAAAAATCGACATCCCCCGTACCCCCGTCATTACCGTCACGCGGGCATTTGAAGCTAATTTTATGAAGTTTCAATATGAAGGTGGAAGATTGGTGGATCTAATTCCAAAGTTCATTCATCTGACTAATCAATATCATTGAGCTGAACAGTTGGCGATGAAAATCGAGTGATAGAGAAAATCAAAGGTAAGCCCACCCATCAGCGTACGTTTAATAAATATCATTACCGTCACGCGGATTTCTACTATACCGCGGTCTATTGAAATTCTGGACAATGGCTTATTCTATCATATAATGTATGAGTTTAGTCAAGGTGAACCCATTTTTGTCACATTCCCTATTAAATTGGAAACAAAATCGAAAATACTTCAAAATCGTCATTACCGTCACGCGTCATTACCGTCACATGGATATTCCAATGTATGTAAGACGTCGTTCCTATAGCCGTTTGGAGTAAGACGCTGAACGTTTTTAATGAGTGGTGATAAGAAATTCCAAACAAAATTGATATTAATTAGTAGAAGCTTAACCGGACAATGTGTCTTCGATTTATACATGTATCAGTTATTGTATACCTGGAATATATATAAAACCTGCTTGGAAGCTATACACTATCTTCAAGGCGTTTGCACATTGAGTTATATAAAATGTTGTTGTTGTCATACTAGTGGGTGGGGGCCCTGACTACATCTTTGATGGTTTAAAAATAACATAGAAAGGACTAAAATGTCATTTTTTTAAACTAAGAGTAACATAACATTACACCAACAATGCGTTTAGTTTTAACGACAGTGAAAATCTATATTAGAAACCCTGAAATGTCGATTCTTATGCAATCTCGTGTATATGTATTCAATGCATGTCTTTCACTTGACAAAATCAAACTTGAATGCAAGGTCGAAATTGGACCATTGCTAATAAAGATAAATTTATTTATATGAAATTGCATGACTGCTTATATATGCGTGCATACACATAACGATACAAAGGAAGAGGGAAAGATATAGAAAGCAAAAGAACTTTCAAATTTACAACGCAATTACCCGAGTTATGTTTAAAAGACCTATTTTGCAATATGCGCAGCGGTTGTCATAGTAACAATTGGTCTGTGGTCTTCCCAGAAAGCAATTGTTCTCAGAAAGACTAGGCCCGGGTCATTTTTGACAAGTTCGATTCTTATACAGTAATATTTGAAGTGAATCATCACCATCGGGACTTCTGAATTAATGTTAATTGAGCCCAAAGACGATTCTAGGAATGTTTTGGAGGAATGACCTTGAAAGACCCCAAACGACCTTGACCTTGGTCGAGAATTTTGCCCAATATCATTTTCTACAAAAGTTATACCTATATATCATGTTAGGGCACTAATCACCATTCTAGAAGGATTTTCATTTTCCCCCATTTTATTTTCCTATTTGGGCCCTTTACCATAGAACTACCCTAATATAAACTAGCTTTCAAATTCCATGTGGGAAATTTGCATACTTCCATATATTAAGGTTTCCCGTTTCTCATGTTATACATTACATTCTTCAAACTGTCTTCTTTATTACACTAGCTGATGGGCCCAACTTCGTCCGGGCTGTTTCCCATCTAATTTCCGGTGAAAGGCGCGATTTGACCTTGAATTGACTATTTTGAAAGTCAAGGTCAGGTCGGGGTCATGGTTTGACCCGTCCAAAACACTCCCCCCCCCCCCCCGGAGACAAGTACCCCTATAGGTATCAAATTTCGTCGAAATCCGTCCGTTTTACCCGACTTGACCTTTAGTTGACCATTTTGAAGGTCAAGGTCAGGTCGGAGTCATGATTTGACCCGTCCAAAAAAAATCCCCGACAAAAGTACCCATAGGTCGAAATCTATAGAAAGCCGAAGGGGACATGCTAGTTGCTAATTGCTAGCTGCCAGTTATACGACGCACGACTTGACGCGGTTTTTTCAAGGTGTTTCAGGGTGTTTCAAACTAGGAGATATAATTATTCTGCGTTTCAAATGGTGATGAATTATAGTATTTTATTAAAATGTTATGGCATAAATTGTTACTAAAACCGTATATATACTATAAAAAAAATCGATGACTTGAAAATTAAGTGGGCCTTTAAAGGCAATACAAAGTCACAATTGCAGTTAGGTTCATCTCATACTCGTCTATTCAGCGATATTCTGCTACGCAGTTTGTTATAGCCTCCAGTATTCATTAAGCGTTACAGCCCCACTGTTATAATCCGGCTTTAGCTGGCGTATTCTTGCCTCTGAGATTACTGAGATATTATGTCACACGTAATGACATTAAATCGCATGGAAACATAGCAATTGTGTGGGTTGCGTGGCGTGAATATGTATTGAGAAATAAGGTCATACATAATGACATTAAATCTCAAGAAAACCCGCGAAAACGTGACAAAACAAAAATCACATTTAATGTTTTAAGTTATTTCCTTCATAAAAAGAATCTTCGTGATAATGAACCCTCTCAATACTTTAGGATATAGAATTAACCTTAAAATAACAAAAACCTTCCGAATAGAGAACCTTCGGAATATTTAGCGAACCTTCGAATAGTGAACCTTCGGAATAGCGAATATTCAGAATAGAGAACCTTCGGAATAGTGGACCTTCGGGATAGCGAACCTTCGGAATAGAGACATGCCCCCCCCCCCAATTACACCGGTGGCGTAAACACATGTGCTAATCTGTGTCGGACTATCGTGACTCTATCGGTACGGTTTACTCAAGTCCCGAGAAGGGACACACTATAAAGTGTATGCCGAGGCCGAGGCCGGCTCCAAATAAAAGGTGTAAACGGGGTGTTATGTGACGTTTGGTCCGTTGTTTCTCAATGGATATTAATACAATTTGGTGTATATGTCCGGACTGGGACATGGAATACAATAACGTTTGAATTGTGTTTAAATTCATAAATTTGTTGATTTTATTCAACTTTTTCGTTCTGAAACGCACTATAAAGTGTAAACGGCCGGCTCCAATTAAAAGATGGTAAGCGGCTTATGTGCTTAGCGGTATAGGTAATCGGATTAACAAACTGACGACTCTAGAGGAGAGATGTGATACATGGGCACACTATAGATGCGTAAATATTTCCAACAGTACCGTAACGTGTCAACAATAGATTACGTTTGTAGCAAAAGTTTGTAATTGTTGTTTTTGCATTTGTATTAATCTGCGCATTAATATTCAGATAGTTGTCTCGGTATAGTCTCCATATTGTCGCCATTGCTTTGTCAACGTTATTGGCACGTATGCCTATCTTATTATATTTCTTATATACGGAGGCGATCGTGACGTGGTCGGAACTTGGGGCTTGATACCGAGACCACTATTTGAATATTAATTTCGCATATAACCTGTATGCGGAATATCGTTGAATTTGATATTCTTTATCATTTTATGTAGGCTATTATGTCATACTTGTGACATTAATATTCAGATAGTTGTCTCGGTATCGTTTCCATATTGTCGCTATTGCTTTGTCAACGTTATTGGCACCTATCTCAATGATAGTGATGCCATACTACAAAACAAGATTAAATGGATTTCCTTTATCAAAGAAACGCTGCGACAAGTAAATATGGAAAGTGCGTGGCAGAATCAGTCACCACTAAGCACGACAGACACGAAACGCATGAAAGCGAAATTAATAGAACAACACGCAGATTCGGCAATCTAAATATGTCTATCTCAAGCCGTGCCATATTTATCGAAACATAAAGGATTCTGTCAGATTGAGCCGATACTTAGTATATATGCCCTCTCATCTGGCTACTTATTTACTGAAATTTAGAACAGCCAACCACAGAATACCAGTGGAGCAATGCAGATGGAATACAAGTACATGTAAAGACACGAAATGCCCGTTATGTGGCGAAAGTGTCTACATTTTGTTATTTTGTGTACAGAACTTAATTAACGACCTGCGAGAAACCTATATATCCCGAAGTATTACTGGGAAGATCCTAACACAAATAAATTCTACAGATTGCTGTCACTGCTTAATTTAAGTATATTGAAAAAAGTGAGCATTTTCTTAAAATTAGCGTTTCTAAAGTTACCATGACGCAAGTATTACATTATATTATATATAATGTAAATATTATATGAGTTATATAGGCCTACCATTTAAAGGGGTACTGTACGCCATTTTCAATAAATTCCCGGTGATAACAACGATCTATTATCGATACTATATAGAAATATAAGTAATTTGAGTCGAAGATGTATTCTGTAAACGCTCAGGTTAATAGGCTATCTTAAAATTTAATAATTTAAAAGTTAATAATTTAATATAAATTGATTTTATGGCTCCAGCCATAAAATGGCGTCTCTTAAAATTGGAATTTCCGTGTACAAAACGTAATCAAATTATAATTGAGGGATACTGGATTAATAAAACAATTGCACACACGATCGTTTGAAACATTATGCTTATACGGGGAGAAAACCCAAGCCACTCATTGACTAGTGACCATACACTAACTTAAATGAGTATATGGGACTGCTAAGCATATAATATAATGTTTATTTGATTCATTTGGTTGAAAACTGTACAAAAATTACTCGACAACGACAATTTGTATTTTTGCATTCCGGTAAATTTGCCATCCGTAACAATACTTCGTACTCAACAGACTTTCAAAAAATGGAAAAGTTGTTACCTTATTCTCCGACTCGGGGATTATGGAAACCAACAACAACATCTTGTGTACAGTACCCCTTTAAGAACAAATATTCTTAAATGTATTAACATTATTTGTATTTATTATTAATATCATATAATATGATGGACTCATTTACTGATGTATATGTATGTTATGTATTGTTTGTATATATGTATATATGTATATATGTTGTATAGCATGTTGCAACTTAAATGATGACTTTGCTAATAAACCATCCATCCGAGACGATGGTGACGTGGTCGGAACTTGAGGCTTGATACCGAGACCACTATTTGAATATCAATGTGCACTTCATAAACTTCATTGGGTTTGATATCTTTTGTTAACATATACACATATGTCTCATGTTTGTTATTATATTTTATGTGTTTATTATATATGCATTATGATTAAATAAAGTTATCATTTAAAATAAATGTATTAAAATTATAATTTCGCCAAAACCTCAAATGCCCCAAAACACAATAGTCTAGAGTCGCCAATTAGTTAATCCGATTACATATAACGCTAAGCACATAAGCCGCTTACACCTTTTAATTGGAGCCGGCCGCTTACACTTAACAGAACGAAAGAACGAAAAATTTAATAAAATCAACAATTTGGTGATTTTAAAAACGATTCAAACGTCAATGTATTCCATGCCATAGCCGGGACATATGTACTAAATTTCAGTCATATCCATTTTATAAACAAAGAAGATAATGCGACATCAAGTCCGCTTACACCTTTTAATTGGAGCCGGCCGTTTACACTTTATAGTGCGTTTCAGAATGAAAAAGTTGAATAAAATCAACAAATATGTGAATTTAAAAACAATTCAAACGTAATTGTATTCAATGTCCCAGTCCGGACATATACACCAAATTTTATTAATATCCATTGAGAAATAACGGACCAACGCCACATAACACCCCGTTTACACCTTTTATTTGGAGCCGGCCTCGGCCTCGGCATACACTTTATAGTGTGTCCCTACGAGAAT
Organism: Siphonodentalium dalli; assembly: GCA_032622095.1. NCBI lineage: Eukaryota > Metazoa > Mollusca > Scaphopoda > Gadilida > Siphonodentaliidae > Siphonodentalium > Siphonodentalium dalli. The sequence continues at coordinate 133,785,914 of CP136064.1, read as the reverse complement.
ACCTAATCACCCATAATGCATTCGCCCATTCGTTCACGCGTAAACAAAATTTCCAAAACATCTTACACCGGTGGCGTAAATAAGAAGATAAGATAGTTAGAGGCCCCTGTCTCGGATATAGCGCTGATATGGTCGACCATAGCTGCATATGATGTTTGCTACTCATTGATGGTATGGGGATATATTCACTGTCCCACAGTACCCACTGCACCCATGCAGTTTCCCCCGTGGCTGATAATATGATGTTGATCACAGTAGACAAGAAAACCATAGTCAGAAATGGTAACGCCACCAAGATCATATTTTTAGCCATAAATATAAATTATAATACAATTATTCTATAAACTAGCTTTCAAATTTTAGCTGGGAAATTTGCATACTTCTATATTTCAAGTTTTCCCGTTTCTCGTGTTATACATTACTTTCTTCAAACTGTCTTCTTTATTACACAAGCTGATGGGCCCGACTTCGTCCGGGATGTTTCCCATCTGATTTCCGGCGAAAGGCGCGATTTGACCTTCAATTGACTATTTCGAAAGTCAAGGTCAGGTCAGGGTCATGATTTGACCCGTCCAAAACACCCCCACCCGGAGAAAAGTACCACTAGGTATCAAATTTCGTCGAAATCCGTCCGTTTTACCCCACTTGACCTTTAATTAACAATTTTGAAGGTCAAGGTAAGGTCGGAGTCATGATTTGACCCGTCCAAAACACTCCCCCGACAAAAGCACCCATAGGTATCAAATTTCGTCGAAATCCATCCGTTTTACCCGATTTGACCTTTGATTGACCACATTGAAGGTCAAGGTCACGCCGATGTCACGATTTGACCCGTTCAAAACACTCCCCGGACAAAAGTATCCCTAGGTATCAAATTTCGCCGAAATTTGTCCGTTTTACCCAAATTGACCTTGCATTGACAGTTTTAAAGGTCAGGTCGGGCTCACGATTTGACCCGTCCGAAACACTTCCCGGACACAAATACCCATAAGTATCAAATTACGTTGAAATCTATGGAAAGCCGAAGAGGACATGTTAGTTGCTAATTGCTAGATATACGACGCACGACTTGTCGCGGTATTTTAAAGGTGTTTCAAACTAGGAGATAGAAGGATTCTGCGTTTCAAATGGTGATGAATTATAGTAATTTATTCAAATTTTATGGCATAAATTGTTATTAAAACCGTATATACTAACAAAAATGAATGACTCGAAAATTAAGTGGGCCTTTAAACAAAGTCACAATTGCAGTTAGGCTCATCTCATACTCGTTTAATCAGCGATATTCTGCTGCGCAGTTTGTTATAGTTCCCAGTATTCATTGAGCGTTATAGCCCCACTGTTATAATTCGCCTTTATCAGGCGTACTCTTGCCTCAGATTATTGAGATATTAGGTCACACGTAGTGACATTAAATCGCATGGAAACATAGCAATTGTGTGGGCTGCTTGGCGTGAATATTTAATGAGAAATAAAGTCATACGTAATGACATTAAACTCAAGAAAACCCGCGAAAACAAAACAAAATCACATTTAATGTTTTAAGTTATTTCCTTCATAAAAAGAATCTTCGTGATAATGAACCCTCCCAATACTTTAGAATATAGAATTAAAATAACAAAAACCTTCGGAATACAGAACCTTCGGAATAACGAACCTTCTAATTGGTGAACCTTCGGAATAGCGAACATTCAGAGAAATTTCGGAATAGTGGACATTCTGGATAGTGAACCTTCGGATTAGAGACATGCCCCCAATATTCATATTATATGCCCAGAGTTCAAAGGTATGGGCCCATAAAATCATAAATTTGGCCCTTAAAATATTGAACTCCAAATTGGAGCCCACACAGAACATCACTTAAGTCAACTGTACCTGTGTCATGTCCCAATGGGGGAGGGTCCACAATATACCACAACATTCATATTATATGCCAAGAATTCAAAAGTATGGGCCCACGTAATGACATTAAATCTCAAGAAAACCCGCGAAAACAAAACAAAATCACATTTAATGTTCTAAGTTAAGTTATTTCTTCCTGTATCTGTATCGGTATGCGCGCAGGATCAGTTCGGATGTGAGCGCACACTCCGTAAAAAGAATCTTTGTGATAATGAACCCTCTCAAATTAGTCTCAATACTTTAGAATATAGAATTAACCTAAAAATAACAAAAACCTTCGGAATAGAGAACCTGCGGAATAGCGGACCTTCGGGATAGCGAACCTTCATAATAGAAACATGCCCCCACAAGTACACCGGTGACGTAAACACATGTGCTAATCTTTGTTGTACTATCGTGACTCTATCGGTACGATTTATACTCAGTACGAAATAACCATAATAATACAGTCGCCCAGTGGATTATCGATCGACCACAGAATATGAAAATCTGCGTACCAAGCAACACCACGGTGTGGCGTAATGAGAAATAAAAACGATTTTTAACTACTGTAACACTTGTATCGCTCTGTATCAAGGGTTACTACTGGGACGCAGATAACGACAAGAAAACCATAGTCAGAAATGGTAACGCCACCAAGATTATGGTATTACATATAAATAGAAATTATAAAAAATACATAAAATATTTTTGATAACAATTGCGTTTAAACAAGTAATCCTTCAAATTATTACTAACAAAGTAAACGACTGTGGGGTCACTCAACAGATTATAAAGACTTGGACATAGTATACTGTAAATACTAAAATTTAAATGAAATAATTAAAAGATAAAATTTAGCAAGTAGTAAAAGTTAATTTTCTCATTTTTGTTTTGGTTAAATAAAGCAAATAATTTAAATGTAACATTTGGTTTAAAAAAAATGATTGACCGTGGCTCTTCCAATAATTGCGCGACTGACCTGGTCAATTGTTCTTAAGAAGTTGTTTTGAGAATTACTATGGAGGGAAATAGTTGTGGCTGTGGCTTCGCAAGTAATTACCTTGGTGGCGTGATGTTAACAAATCTGAACTCCAGTTAACCAAGGACGCTTCATACCAAATATAAGGTGAATTATTAATTCTTTAGAAGTTGTTTTAAGATTTACTATGGAGGGAAAGAATTGTGGTGCTGGCTTCGCAACTATTTGACCTCATTGTAACAAATATAAATATTAGTCACTCAGGCAATAGATGTATCTATTCTGTATATTAACTTATTGGGTCTTACGTGTCTTGAGATGTCTAAATAGTTTTCGATGGACAGATCGCGCAAGGGACCCACGCCAATCTTCTCTGTTGGGATTCCAATTGTTGGCTCATTAAATAGGCACATATGCTTAAGATACAGTCGCACGTTCCCGTAAGTCGGGTTTTGATTCCAGTTAATGAAAATATCATTGAAATAATCGGTTTCCCCCAATAAACATCCATATATTGAATATCCATGTTTTGGAGCAGAATTAGGCAGTCCATATTGGACGCCATCATGGAATTTATTTTGTTTTAATTTTCACAGATAATTATTAGTTATATGGATGGAGTTCTCATTAAACCTCACATCCTTGTATTGGTTACAGTAATACCCAAAGTAATTGACCACTTAACCACATTAGAATTATTGGTAATTTTTCAGGATTTGAAATCCTGAAAATTTACCAATAATTTTGCTGTGGTCAAGTGGTCAATTACTTTGGACATTACTGTATGAGGATTGAGTTATCATTAAACCTCAAATCCTTATATTGGTTACAGTAATGCCCAAAGTAATTGACCACTTAACCACAGCAGAATTATGTATTTTTTCAGCATTTACAATCCTCAAATTACCCATTATTCTGCTGTGGTTAAGTGGTCAATTGCTTTGAACATTACTGTATGATGATTGAGTTATCATTAAACCTCAAATCCTTATATTGGTTACAGTAATGCCCAAAGTAATTGACCCTTTAACCACAGCATAATTATGGGTAATTTTTCAGGATTTAGAATCATGAAAAAATACACACAATTTTGCTGTGGTTAAGTGATGAATTACTTTGGACATTACTGTATGTAGATGGAGTTAAACCTCACATCAGTGTGTTGGGGATTTGGACCTTGACTTGGGACCTTTGGTTTTTAACGCAACAAATGCGCGTACACCTTATACACAAATTTTTTATGTAACCAGAGTTTTTCTTGGATAAGATGAGTTTGAAGCCTGCTTACATTTCAAAATGTTGTCAGTTTTGTATTTTCTGCAGCGGATCTCGACGCGTTGAAGCAAAAGTTACAAAAGATAAAATGTGTATGTGACGAGACTATAATACAAATGAAAAAAATAAATTGAGGGAGGGGTGGGCGATACAGGGAACTAAGGGTTGAACCGATATAAATTTGTAGAGCAATAACGACCAATGTTGACATATTATGCATATCAACTCTACTGTTGCAACAAGGCTATAAAATAGGGGGTGTCAGAATCTTAGTCATCTCTATATAGTGCCAGAATAGTCATTTATGGAGTTCTATAAGATGTTGGGTTGGTTATATGGACTCGGAGAAAAAAGGGGTTTGTACCGATGAAGTTGATGAACTGACATAAATTAGTGGATCGATGTTGCCATGTAATGCATCGTGATCGACTGTACTAAAGCAGCAATTATATAAAATTGGGGGGGGGGGGGGGGGGTCTGAAATTATCTCTATAGTTGGCACCAGGATTATATACCATAGACATATAAGTACAAGTATCACGAGATAAAATATTACGTAACATGACTATATATACCGATGAAAGAAATAAATAAATTGGACCGGGGTTAGAGGTTGGGTTGGTTATATGTGGATAATTGGATATGGAATTCATACCGATGAAACGATACAAATTAGTGGAGCGATAAAGACACTTAGTCAGGCTACGCGGGGGAAATAGGGGTTGATACGATAGACCAAAATAAATTTGTCGAGTGATAATGACCAATGTTGACGTATAAAGTAACGCAACTGTACTGTCATACAATTATCAGGTAGAACCGGTCAAATATGACAGGGTACAGCACGTAATTATTTCCTAGATCGAAGAAATGATTTTTTTTTTTCGATGATAAAATTTAACAATATTACATTAAACAATTTGCCATTAAAATCGATTTATGTCTATAAAACTGTCATTTTTCATAATTTTGAGCTGAAACTTGGTGTGTATGTGTATAATACTACTATATTCTTAAAATGACAGAGTTCAGCGCGTAATTATGTTTTAGATGGAAGAAATTGAATTTGTTTTCGATAACAAATTTACAGCGTGTACGGCCTACGGGTCATTGAGTATGCTCAATTTTTGTAAACAAACTTTTGTCAATAGCCGTTTTGGTCAAACTAAACCTTCTTCGACCGGGACAGCAGATCCGAATAGTAGCTAAGATGTATTTAGATAGAATTATCAAAAGAATATGACCGATCAGGGTACATTTTAACAGAATGGAGTGGAGAAATCTTGGTGATAATTCCAGAAAATAAAGATGTAGGAGAATCACAATTAAACTTCCCACAATGCACTTCACTAAACCAGGGGTTCTAAATGGGTAACACATTATTTTCAGTCTATCAGATTATTTATATTTTCAACAACAAGTGACTTTAAGTTTAGAATTTCAGCCTGTCCTGACTCTATCGATACGATTTAACACATTTTCAAAAACGTATTATACCCCGGTGGCGTTAACGTTACAATTTCGGCATCTACGTGATTCTATCGGTACGATTGCGTAAGGTACAAACAAGAATACATCAGGGGCTCCCAATGGGTTATATATTATTTTCAGTCTATCAAATTATTTATATTTTCAACAACATATTATTACACCGGTGACTTTTAGTTTAAAATTTCAGCCTGTCCTGACTCTATCGATACGATTTATCATATTTTCATAAACATATTATACACCGGTGGCGTTAACGTTACAATTTCGGCATCTACGTGATTCTATCGGTACGGTTGAGTAAGGTACACAAAATCTCCAAGAATACCATTCGCCCTGTACACCACACAATATCAAACTCACAGAAGCTAGAAACACCACAGGTGGCGTAATGACGTTAACATTTCCAATTCAAACTGGTGACCCGTTTGGGTAAACCTGGGGTTTTTCCATAGATCCATCTATTTTTAATCTATGGTATATCCGGCGTCTAAAAATATCTCGCCTCCAGATGGGTCACGTGATGACGTTGCATTAAGCCTCGCATCAAAAGGCGCTGGTTTTCACGCTATAGAGAGCGAAATACATTGATATTAAATATCATTTTCTACACAATTACCAGTTATATATATTTACTTTTTAGATTTTGTTTTTCAAAAATGATAATTGGCCAATGAAAGTGGTACACATATCAGCCCGGAACTGCAACATGGCGACCTCCATTGGAAAAGCCAGGACGTGCACAACTACAATACATTTCATAAAACAAATAGATATGTTCAATACAGTGAGTCTGAATATTGTTATTTCGATTCATGTATTTCTTTCAGTGTCTTTTAATTCAGAAACATAGATTGAGAGCCTGTCATATAAACACAGCTTATATTTAGTTATAATTGTTACTATTTCAAGTATTTGTAATAAACTAGCATATCGCCACACTCGCACACTGGCCACGCCCACAGGTCAGGAGTTTCAGTTTGTCAAAATGTACTACTACTACTAGTAGTCTAGGGAGTGTGATGGCCGAGTGGTTAGCGTGTTCGACTACTGGCCTGAGGTTTCGATTGGACCCCGTATCGATTCACCTCGATCCTTGACAAAACAAAAGTCGGGAGTTCTGAGCATGCCTATATAAAGTACCCTGTATGCCTCGCTGAGGTGTCGATAAGCGGTAATCCTCTCCCGCCCGGTGTCATGTACAGGGATGACACTGGTTTGATCACGCCGTCCTATCGGGTGGGGACGTTAATGGCTGTCCCGTGTACAACCATGTGTGCACGTTAAAGAACCCTACTGTGGGCAACGATCCACAGGTTAATGGCAAAATTCCTGTCTAAATTCCTCCCTTCGGGGCGTAAAGTTGATAGACATTTCAGGTGATGGCGTAATAGAGTTATCTCTCTTCAATCTACATAACTGTGTGTATATATAGTACATTGTAGCATTCGATAGTGTGACACAGTAATGGGACGTTTCAGCAACGTCGGCGGGTACGCTTACATGTGCGGCAACACAGATCAAAGGCTCATCCAAGTTTGAGGTCCACTGTGCGCAGGTCAAAGGCTGATTTCAGGTCTACTGTGGCTTCGCATGTAGAGGGTGACGTTACGATATAAAAACATGTGTTTGTATATAATATATAGTACATTGTAGGATTCTACCCCATCTGATGGGGGTGCGCCGACAAGTCAACGGCGGAATTTACTCATACCATACCATACTACCGGTATATCAGGTCAGGCACATCCTGAATTCCACTATTATAGTGGAATTCCACTATTATAGTGGTATACAACCATTACCGTTTTGTTAATTTGATAAAAGAGGGATAATCCAAAATCATATTTCACACAAATATTATTCAAAATCAGTGTCGCACTAATTCGGTATCATACATGATATAGTTTGTCAAGGAGAATGATAAGCAACTCAATTAGCATGCACTTAGTTGAAATGTTATGTTATTGGGTCATCCTGTTATTGTCATTTAGAAATGCATATATTAGTAATATATTATAATATCATTGAATAACAAAGCTGGCGCAAAAGAACGCACATCAAATTTTCTCGGAAGACTGTTCATTTGCTGCGATATTTTTAAGAGTGACATTTGGCTGTGCACGGGTATGCGCCGTCTAGTGATGAGCCGATTACCTAACTAGTACCTTGCGCCGATTGCCGATTATTTTTTACACAATCGGCCGATTCCGATGCCGATTCCGATTATTGTAATAATTATACCAGAGTATGTTGTATGTGTTCCATAATACTTAACTTTTAATGCACAAATACCAGATACATAACCAGTGTACATAACTATATGTTTGGGTAAGTATATCGGTAAGTGTGGGTGGACTTGTGAACGTACACAAGCATACGTACTGTAGTGACGACTGCCATTGTTACTCTTGCGTTAAGTTATCTTTCTTTATAGATGCTTTATATAATACATAAACATAATGGTTCTATTGCATAGCCAATTGACCACAGAGTTTCACAAGTAAATATTTCATAACAAATATTTGAAAGTCAAGTTTGATGTAGTCACATATATGTTCGCGGAGTGCAAATGATAACAAAAAAAACGGCATTGTTCTCTGATCTCAATTCAAAGACTGCACATCAAAGGGAATGAGCCGAATTAACTAGTCACAACATCTTCATGTCAATTTCTCAGACAAGTTTGATTGTCAATTTCTCAGACAAGTTTGATTGTCAATTTCAGCGTGTTTATCTAAATAATCATTAGTGCTGAGTCAGTTGATGCTGACTGCCTGGAATGACATTGTCTTCGAAATTTATTTACGATTAATGCCGATACAGGTTTTATTTCTGAGCCCTGCCAACTAATACACGTGTTATATTACGCTCAATTTAATAGAAATAGCACAATCAGCGGGATCTGGACGTTTCGTACATTGGACGATTCGTACATTGGTCGTTTCGTACACAGTTGGATGTTTCGTACCAAAAGTGTGGACGATTCGTACACAAGTCTGGTCGTTTCGTACACAAGTCAATTGGACGTTTCGTACACAGTTCATATGTCATGAAAATTCATGTATATATATATATATATACCCACTTACTTACCACTCTTGCTTTATTTGATCATTTATTGAAGATGTTAAAACTATCTTATTTAAGATATTTTATTCGACTTCGCTGGAGTTTTCTGGTACAATGCAAGGTGTAATTCTACATAAATGTTTCAAATTTGATAAGTTTTCATAATATAGATATAATATTTCAACGAAAAGTGAAGCTGTGTGGTTTTGTAGATATCAGTTTATTTATAATGTTATGATATAATCCACCTGAACATGGAAGTGATATATGCGGTCAGGTTGATTACTAGACGATGTTATAAGGTGAAGACGATCAATTCAACACCTAGAGCTACAGTATAACAGCTAGGCGACACGTGTTGTTACAACATTGACGACTCATCAGCATTATCGGTGATTAATCATTTAATGATCAGTTAACACTGATTACTTTAATGGCTTCTTGAGTTTGTTGTGATTATAGTTACCAAGACAACCAGGCCCAACTCTTCGCCCTGTAGGAGAATTACTAGAGTCGACAAATCACCACAAGTCAGCGCCTCCGATCATGTGCTCGAATGTGCGCACGACCTGTTCCCACCTAAATGTACGTGTAGAAATTAAAAAAAATAATTCATATTTTGTAATACCATTCTAATGTATTCCGTATATATTCGTAAAATATGAAATTCCATATTCCATGTGTTTTTTATTTTATTCTGTATATTCCACATTTCGTATTTGTTTTGTATCTCATATTCTTATCATTTTAATCTCAATATTCGTACAGATTGAATTTATTCTACTGTATTTTATTCCGTATATTAGTAAAATGGAAATAATCAATATTCCGTATATTCCATATTGTGTATGTTCTGTATCTCATATTCGAATATTATTCGTATCATGTCGTTATTTATAAAAATAAATCTTGTCACTCATACTCTTCGTAATGTACCGATTATTCCATGTTGTTACTCTGTGTTATATTTTGTGTTTTACTATATATATTATTTCTCGTAAATTATGACAAATAAAAGCCAAAAAAAAAACAAAACAACTAGGCTATCTCTTTCTTTATATTAATTCCAATAAAAAAAATGTGTACGAAACAACCAAACAACACTGTGTACGAAACATCCAATCAATAATGTGCGAAACGACCACTGTGTACGAAACGTCTTGGTACGAATCGTCCAGTGTATGAAACATCTAGAAGCCCAATCAGCTATACACAATTGAATGTAGATCACGTGACGAGTATGTATAACATGTACTTTCGCTTTCCTAGTATGCCAGTGTTAAATTACACACGCTGTGTATACAGATAGCTTTGTTCTACGCATGTATAAATTTTGAGTCTGACATACATAAACCAAAATGTTACCTATCAGGCTCGTAGGCCTGCATGCTATGCCCATTGTGTATAAAACTATGTTAAACGAAACAATGTAATCAATCGACTGAAACGACTGTTTATCACAATTATCAAGGTATGCACATGCATGTTAACGCGACGTCATCTCGCTGGAAACGAAACTTATACGAAAGTGTTACGTCTTACGGGCTCTTCCCGCTGTAATAAACATGGATATATATCGGGTTTGTGTTTGCTAACACTTTCTCCATGTTAACTGGTCATTTATTCAACAATTTATTTAAACAGTTTATTGAAGAAAAACAAGCACCTGATTTTTATTTTAGATAATTGGGAATGCCGATGTTGAAACCCGAGTGCCGATTGTCATCCGATGGGCCCTAATCGGCCGATTCCGATTAGCGTTTCCGATCATCGGCTCATCACTAGCGCCGTCTTCTATTCCCGACGCAAATAAAGGAAACTTGAATATTGTATATTCATACCACTATAATAGTGGAATACCACTATAATAGTGGGATTCGGGATGTGCCTGACCTGTATATAGTATACATTGCCGGCATTGCATGGAACTTAGATAGTAGATATATAGCTTAGGCTTACGCCATCTAAGTTCCATCGCTGGTGTTCAATGCTATGAGCGAGTAGATTATCAATAAAAGTAACAATTATGGTAATTCCATGTATTCCACCACCATATACCACATCAACATCTGAAATGTCCGTTTCAACCTCACCACCCCATATATATACATGTATACACTATATACATACCACAGCTGAGTGTGTTCCACAACCGAAGAGAGATAACTCTATTACACCATCACCTGAAATGTCTACCAACTTAATTATGCCCGAAGGGAGGAATTTTGACAGGATATTTTGCCATTAACCCGTGGATCGTTGCCCACAGTAGGGTGCACACATGGTTGTACACGGGACAGCCATTTACGTCCCCACCTGATGATCAAACCATGCAGTGTCATCCCTGTACATGACACCTGGCGGGAGAGGATTACCGCAAAAAAAAAAAAAAAACGACACCTCAGCGAGGCATTCACGGTACATTATATAGGCACGCTCGGAGCTCCCAACTTTTGTTTTGTCGAGGATCGAGGTAAATCGATCCGGGGTCCAAGCGAAACCTCTGACCGGTAGTCGATCACGCTGACCACTCGGCCATCCAACTCCCTAATATGGTTAGATTAATTGTTCTGATATAATTTTTACTTGATATTAATACTAATACAAGTGTGAAACCATCCACTCACCTACATGCCATTTATTCTTAAAATCCGACAAATAACAGAGCATAAACACTGACATTCGTGTGTTCGTCGACCATTGCATGTGACCCATCATGTCATGAATCCCCCTGTGAGTTCCCCGTGCACATGTCAAGGTCATCACATATGCTCACACTGAGTGTACAATGCATGTAGACTGATATAATTTGTTGATACTATAAGTTGAGGGTAACTACTGTCTGCTGAATCATGTTCAGTCATCTCATATATTGGTATTAGAGGCAACAAATTAGCAGACACAGCAGCAAAAGAAACTGCCACTGACAGACCTAACTTATCAAATGCAGGTAATATGGACATTGACCTAAATGTGACTAAAACACTCAAAGAATATAGGACCCTTAATGTCAACACTGTTGAAAGAATTACCTTACAGAGAATGGCTAGTTAATCTCATATCTTATGAGCCTCAAATATTGCAGGTTCAGGGGTGATTTGATTGAGGCATACAAATTAATCAGAGGACATTACAATCTAGTTATCGATAATTTATTCCAAAGATGGTTGTATACAAAAACGCGAGGACATTCACTGAAAATATAGAAACAGAATGTGGACAAATATATAAAGTCTGATTAATGATGGGAACTCCCTGTGACAGCTGCACACAGAAAATCAGGTCCACCCTGACTCTCTAACCCGAGTTATGCCACTTGTTTCTATTTATGGCAATTTTATGTCCGATTGCATGATAACTTGAACAAACATCAACCAATTTCATTCTATATGGTATTGTTTTACAACAATGCCGAGAAGAGTTTGAAAACCAGGTTGTCTGATTTTTATTTGAGTTTTTATCCTATTTTTCTTTATCAAACAAATCGAATAATAGATTAAAGATATATTATGGACTTGTTCTGGTGCGTGAAACTAATAAGTTAGTACTCAGCCACTGCCAACTGGAGGAATGTACCAATCTACTAAAATCGCCGAAAACACGTCAATAATGAGTATCCAATATAGATAGCTCCCAAGTTATCCAATATAGATAGCTCCAAGTTTTCAAAAAAAAATCTCGAAGTACATGTGTCTGCATTGAAAGTTTTGCTGAATGAAACTTAAATTTACCCTGAAATTACGAATTCGCTCGACTAAGATTTGTGTTTTTCTTGAGAACCAATATCTGAATTTTCTCTGAACTACACTGTCACAGCATAAATTGCCTATGATAACGAACCAAGGCCAGACGCTTTGGGTCGTATATAGACTATATCTGATTTTGTGATGTCATCAATTATTATCTAATACGACACTGCTGTTTTGAAGTTGTGCGACCACTTTTGTCGCACTGTAGATCGGTGGGCATAAAGCATTAATGTCATAATCGGAAAATTTTGTTACTGTGTCTTTCGATTACTGGTATTTCAAATGAGAATTATGAATTTTGAATTACAATGTAAGTTCATTCGTAGCGGTAGTAACTACCCGTTACCTTTTATTGAGAAAATAAGACACAATAAATAACGACACTATAGTAACTAGTCTACATACACCCTGCGGGGGCGAGTGAAAAGTGATCAAAATTCGTGATGTGAAATATAATAAGATTGATATTACAAATTTACCGATCTACACTGTGCGAAGGTGGGCCTTTAATGTACATTATATGGTACTGTACGGTACTGTGCAGAATGAATTAACATATATTTGATATGGAATTAATTGTTATCATAAGACTATATAGTACATACATGAATATGATAATCCATAAATGTCATACTATTTTCTGGAATCGAAGGGAAACACATAATTATGAACAAAGCAGGGGGGGGGGGGCGGGTCGGGAAATTTTGTTCGACCCTTGTTGGGACCCACCCTCCGCCGCGTCCAAATTTTTTTCCGTTTTCGGCCGTTTTTTCCCCGACCATTTTTGGACACCCTTTTGACACTAAAACAGAGATTTGCTGGGGGGAATTCGCTGGAATTTCTATTCATACTATTTGTCATGGATGTTAACATTGACATGTGAATAGGAAAGAGTCATTTTGGGGTCATTCGGCCAAAAAAAACATGGCTGCCAGTGGCCATCTTGGATTTCAAAATTCAATCCATTAACATGGGCTTCAGGCTATACTGTTTGTCCGATCATCATGAGAATTTTCATTTATGTTAATATTGATATTCTAAGGTGTTTTAAGCCAAACTCATTGCAAAAACAGTCAAAAAGACTTGCAGGAAAAACAATTTTAAGTTGCGGAAAATTGTTTTAGTTGGTCCCATCGAACACCCACCCACCCACCCCGGCATACGTGCCCGAAAAAAAACTCCCCCTGAACAAAGCAGAAGATACATTCATGCAGATTCAGGCGAACTCAGTCAATTGGGAAAGTTACACGATGACGTTATTCGATGTCGATTTTCGTTGAAATCGACACAGTGACACCTTATGAATGAAATGAACAGCTATGAAATGGTCACGCTGCTCCACATAGTATCTCAGCCGCAGCGCTCACCCAGCATCAAGAAATATATTGCTTAAATTCAGTAAAAATGTTCCCGTTATTGCACTAGCGTATGGTCATATTATATGTCTTCCATCAGTTGTATAACTTCAAGTCTGCATATAGTCTGTCGGACATTTGCAGAATATAGTCTGTTGGACATTTGCAGAATGAGGTCACCAGAAGGTGAATTTAGTGACACTACAGTGGGCTAACATCACCAAAGTCACCCTATGGCGACCTCATTCTGCTTTGGTCTCATCTTCTGTGAAGTATATATAGACTCAAATTAAAGGTACTCAATCCAATTCGATGGTCCCCATATCATCAGATTCCAACTGCAACAAAATTTTTTGTAATGCCGATTCAGTTATCAGAATTGAGTCATTGTCCAAAAATAATGCTAACCACAGTCAACTATAGTATAAAATTGCCCAAAGCCTGTTATTTATCAACATTTTGTTCCACAAAATTTTGCCGGTTTGTCAATTAGCTACTTAATTTTAGAGTTATCCATCTTCATCCGCAATTTGGTCCGAGGACTGTCTTCTCATCGGCTGTTTACTGGGCCACCTAAAATTATCGGTTGTGAAAAAATATAGATTTCAAACATCGTTATCTGATCACCCTGAGCTATGATGTGGGTTCCTCCACTTGAATAAAATATTTTTTACCCCCGAAGCCAAGGAAATAGGAATTTGCGAGCGTTAACTTGGATTATGCATCTTAACATTGTTTTCAGTTTTATTTCCCTTCTCTATCCCCTAATTTGCAGAAGATAAAATGCATAATCGAGGTGACTAATGTGTGAACATCACCAATTTCAACTGGGGAACTTAAATCTGATTCTAGGTCTCCTATATAAGTTGAGGCCTAATCAGAATGAGGTACCCACAGGGTGAATTACGTGATAACTTCTAAATTGACTACTTTTAACAAATTATGGAAAACTCTTAACTGTTATAGCCCGATGTGTGGCTAACTGACACCCCCACGCCGGTTTATTGCCCAGTACGGTGATTATAGGATGACCAGCGCGGTCACTGCATTGAATTAATTTATGAGAATGACGTGTGTGTGGTCAATTTGGATATAATATTTGTAAAAATAATTACTTTGAGGATGATTATTCTCCATTTCTATTTGATCACCCGTCTTATTTAAACAAATTGTGAAGGAAGTTCCCCTAATAATTGTGAAGGAAATCATATTGTAAAACAAAGTACATGTAGTGACCATACTATATACTGTTTTAGATGTTGCTGATTGTGTGCCTAGTACTAGAGCTTGTGGCCTATGTGCATGCTAAACCTAAGCATGTCACCATTAATCTTGAAGCTAAGTGGAACTCTACACCACTACTACTGGAAACCAGGTAAGCTACATTGCCTATTAATGTGCATTTTAAACTTTTTTTTGTTTCTTATATCTGCATTGGGAACCTATTGGATAGTCAAATGCTAATAAAATTATAAATTTTACAACAATGTTACCTTTTCATCATTTTATAATATTTTTTTGTTCCTGTGTAACAAATATAATTTTTATCTTTGTTGCGATATATAATTTTTATCTTCGATCCTTTTTAGCTCACCTGAGACGAAGTCTCTGGTGGAGCTATAGTCATCACTCCTCGTCCGTCCGTCTGTCTGTCCGTTAACATTTTTGGTTTCCGATCGATAACTCCAGTTTGGATTATTTGATCTCAACCAAAGTTGGTATGTGTATTTCCCAGCTAAAGATACAGGCCAAGTTCGAATATGGGTTCGGTCCAATTAATTTTACATGGGTTACCAGTTCCAATCAAGAGTAAATGACCACTTTACACATGGTTGTCTTGGAGAATCATCATTCATATGCGACTTGGAGAATCTCTCACAGTGAGATAACAGATGTCACAAACATATATGGTCTGTATGAATACACTATAGAGTATACACAGAACCGCACTTTCCCACCAAAAGATATATGGAAAACCCTAGTGAAATCTAATACATATCTTAACAAGAGCAAGGTTGTTGATATAGACTGGAACATGACATGTCACTCACCTCATCTTCAAACTGCTATACAACCTTAAAAGTATCACCACTTTGGAATTTATGTCGGACCTCCACGTTTTTGAAACAAGAATGTACAATTGTGGGAAAGCTTCTAGCACAATCTATGATCCCGGAGCTGGGAAAGTGCCACCTATGCAACTCAACTGTTGACAACATGTCATTATACACTGTTCTAATAACACCTTGATCATAAAAAGGAATGATATATGGTATTCCATCCTTAATAACTTCAGCATCGCCTGCTTTTTGGCTATGAGATGCCCAATCGAGAACAGTTAATGGTATTTCTGGCATGTGTGCCACCAGTAGTAGGCCGCCACATTGATTCCCTGAATGATTTCATACATTTCTTGTCAAAAGGACTTCTCTATTATGGAAAAACTACTCGTCCACCTTACTTTAATGACTCCGAGGAATCAAATGTCATCTAACTCCAGTGAATGCAACAAGCGACTCCATTGACAACTATCCATATACATTTATATCTCACCCACCCCAACCACATGGACGTGGGATCTATCAGCCCTTTACTCCGATGGAAAGCCAATAATAACGCAATAGCCCCACTATATAATATATGAACTCCCTACATTGCTCTTTGAAAGGAGAATAGTGTGGCCACAGGAAATAAGTCAACAGTCGCGAGAAGATGGTGACCACATACCCTTATATATCACCTGCCTCCCAAATTCGCAGTGGCCAGTATGGGTGTATGGAAATTGATGAATGAAGGTTTTATAAACTGTATAATTTTACTTGATTTAACTTATCATTGTATATTTTAATTTAACAGTGGGCTTTGTGCCAAATCACATTTATGACTGTATGTACCGGTAATATAAATTTTATCATTGCTCTTCATAATTTGAGGAAATGGCATATATCTCATATATATTTTGAAGACCTCTGTCTGTTTGTCTGTATGTATGTTTGTCTGTCATTTATACAAATCTACGATTCTCCACCGATCGGGACGAAACTTGGTACGTGTGTGTAGTTTGACCAGGCGGTCGACGTTGTCGTATTGGCGAGCCCGTGCGGCGCCCGCTTCGCGCATGCGCAGACGAGATCTTGGAAACGGGTGGAGCTATCGACTTGAAATTTGGTATGTGAATGTATCTTGCCCCGGATACGAATTTTATCGGGTCGCCGAGCACGTGCGATGCCAGCTTCGCGCATGCGCAGACCAGATCTCGGAAATGGTTAGAGCTATCGACTTGAAATTTGGTTTTTGAATAGCCCGGACAACGTCGGGCTGGGTAGAGCTATCGACTTGAAATTTGGTTTTTGAATAGCCCGGACAACGTCGGGCTCATCGGCTAGTATATATATATATAAATATAATAAATAATTTATTTTTCATGTTTACATTTTTAGTGAATATTTAGCAAAAGAGAATAATGACTACTTCTGGTCCTTCGTGCATTCGAACAGCAAAGTCGACCTTGAAAAGCATTCTGAAGGTAATTAGTTTTATATTAGTCAATTAACTACCACCAAAACTAGCCGATCGCAGGTAGTTAAATTAAACACAAAGTGTTTATATTATGCCGGAATAAAATAAGAAATATGTCAATATTATCACCTCAGATGGGAGCTATCAGATTTGAACAATTTTCGATGAAAAACATGGCCACCAGCAGCCATCTTGGATTTTACTCTTTGCATGACTAAATACTTTGGCACACCTTACAGACCACAGACTACATCCCTCATCCGATCATCACCAAACTTCATATGGATCATCGGGGTGCACTCTAAATGGGAGCCTCTTATTTTGACCGAAATTTGTCGAAAAACATGGCCGCTAGTGGCCATCTTGCAATTTACTCATTGCATGACTGAATCCTTCGGCATATCCTACAGACCACATCTCTCATCCGATCGTCACGAAATTTCATATGGATCTTCGGGGTGACCTCCAGATGGGAGTTACACAGAAAGCACACTGAGCAAAATACAAACAAACACATCTTCGGTGCTCGGTAAAGTCCATTGCTCGAGCCGTATTTTGCACAGTTCATGATCGATGTTTGTTGTTTAACTTTATTGCATTCTTTATGAAGATATAACACTGATATACACCTTGTTGACATACCCACTATATATCTGAGAATTTTGCAAGCCGTTTCAGGCACGGGGATTCAATTCAACGATATACATTGTCAGTGTGTTTATAATTGCAATACAAATGATTGCTAATGTTGTGAATAATACCATTTCTCTATTTCTTAAATGCTTATCTTCCTAACAGATGTTATTAAATGAAGTATTAATGAATTAATGCAGTATTCATCGATGCCATAACATATAAACTTGTCACACCAACACCAGGCATGACAGGTTCTAGGAATTGACAGCTTTCTTAATAAAGTAGGTCACTAATGCAATGTAAGTCTATAAACTGTTCAATTGCTTAATGCTTCAGGGAATTTGGCAGGAAGTAAAAGTACCTGTATTTGACAATTTTTACCATTGGCATTTTATTCCTTTGATGAATACCTCTTTGAATAATGCACCCATAATCATGAGCTATTGTGGATCTGAGTATACACTGCAAGACGACTCGGGGCACAATTAGAAAGAGAATCAAGAGATTAGAGATGAATAGGAACAGATTTAGGTCGATGAAGCTGCTTTTGCACACGTTTTTTCCCCAACTCCAACCAATTTATAAATGGTGTGCTTCAGAACTCTGTACCAACAACATATGTCAAACTAATTAAAGGTTAGAACACTGAATTTATTAAATTCTATCTCACATTCTCACTGTAGTTCACATGTCAGCAACATAGCAAGCTGATCCCTAACTTACCCTAACTGGTTGTGCCTGGTTTGTGCAGTTATGTGAGACTAATTGCTATATGTAAAACAAATTAAAACAGACACCAAAACCAAAACTGATGTTTTTCTCCCCAAAAAAACCAAAACCCGAAATGTGAATTCCACAACCTCCCAAATCTGAGCCCAGCAGCCATCTTCCATTTCAAATTTGAATCCATCAGCACACCCTGTCGCCTGCATTTATTGGTGAATTGATTTGAAAATTTACAGGCATGTTTAGAACCACCTCTAGATGGGAGCTATCAAATTTCAATCTTTTTACTCTTTGCATGTCTAAATCCTTTGGCACACCCTACAGACTACATCCCTCATCTGATTATCACCAAACTTCTTACGGATCTTCGGGGTGACCTCTAGATGGGAGCCTCCGATTTTGACCGAAAATTTGTTGAAAAACATGGCCTCTAGGGGTCATCTTGGAATTTACTCTTTCTATGACTAAATCTTTTGGTGCACCCAACAGACCACAACACTCATCGATCATCACCAAACTTCATATGGATCTTCAGGGATGACCTCGAGATGGCAGCCATCGATTATTTCCGAAATTTATTAAAATTCATTGGATTTTAACTTTGCCTAACTAAATACTTTGGCTCACCCTACAGGCCACATCCCTTATCCAATCATCACAAAATTTCATATGAATCTTTGGGGTGACCTCTAGATTGGAGTCATCGATTATTGCCAAAATTCGTTATGAAACATGGCTGCCAGCAGTCATCTTGGATTTCAATTTCAATCCCATCTGCACACCTTGCAGCCCATATTTATTGGTGAAATTGTTTGAAATGAAAATAATTTCATCTACACAATACGAGATCTTAAATGTTAATTTTTGGCTAATCTTCTATTCATTGCTGAGCAAAAAATAAATTCCTTCCCAAGTTGAGCTACAGTGTCATTGACACTTTCATTTCCAAATTCTGTTAAAAAACCTGCTGGCCATCTTGGATTTTACTCTTTGTATGGGAGCCTCTCTTTTTACCGAAATTCGATAAAAAAACATGGTAACGAAGATCTAGCACAGAGCCAACCCATATCACACAAATAAACTAGAGAGGGTTTTTGACCTAAATGAATTGATGGCGGAAATGACGATATCCCAATACAGATTGATTCACTCATGGTACAAGATCATGCTATCTGGTCCAACGCATTGCTCATAATAAAATTGTATGTTCTTTGGTGTCACAACACAGATGATAGTGTGGTCGTCAGAGGGTTCGACCGGGAAGAAATTGGTATAGAAGCGGTTTTGGTGTCATTCGACGCGGGAGAATCTCGTGTATAACATATCCAAAATCCGCTAAAATCCGCTTTGGGCAAAATTCAGGATCCAACATGGCGTCCAACATGGCTGCCTTAGTCAAAAGATACTCTGACTGAGATTAATTCGATAACAGTGAGAACAAATGTTGTCATATGTATACAAATGTATACATTTTTGCAAAGGTAAAATGTTGTGCCACCTGTTTATGGCAAAAATGGAACCCATCGTCCCAGATGCTGCCAAAATGGCGGCCTAAACTAGAACATTTGAAGTTTTTGCCTAATATCTTAAAGATCAATTCCTGTTGTTTGATAATGGTTCAGACTGGCGACATTGATTAGTCATATTCATGTTAATTCATCATTGGAGCAATGAAAGATACCATAAATGGGGTCCCAGACTCATCTACACCCTCAAAAATTCGATTTTACAGAACGCGGTATAAAATTCCACAAAACTCTCCATTGTGATTACAGTCATATATCAACAAGAAATGGACAGAACTGTACAATGTAAGTTGGGCATACCAATATCTATAAATACTCCAATTCAATGAAACCCAAATTGGCGCTTTGTCTCAAAATGGCTGCCAAAATGGCGGTCAAAATATGGAAAATGGCGGATATTGATCACAGTGTCATTCAATCCATTATAAGTAGTGGTTGATGAATAAAATTGACTAAATAAATACGAATGTATACCTCTTTAAGATGCCATTATGCTAGCTCTATGTAAAAACTTAAAAATCAGTACCAAAAATGGCTGCCAAAATGGCCACCCGATGTGAAAAATACTATTTTCTATCACTTCTGTTTATCACTTGTTGCTCTCTGAACTGGGAAACAATGGGTATATTTTTTCAATGATCGTGTCAACTGATCATTACAGCAATGAATTTCTAATAGATTATATCATAGTTTACTCTGGTCCTTCACTAATAAGTTATAACGAATGTGGTATGAAATTTAACCAAAATCTACTTTGGGGTTCTGGTCACATTTGATATTTAGGGATGAACAGATCTTGTCTACAAAATAATTGATCAAATAGACCAAATAGACAAAAAGAAACAATAAATTTTATCTAATATGGTTCCAAAACGAAAATGGTAGACTCTGCCCAGCTTATCACATAATGGAAGTTGTGAGTGGTGGATGCAGTTGATAGTTGGCTCATATACATGTATGTGGCTCATATACATCAAAACTATTTATTTTCAATCTTTTGGTGGCTTCCCGCGGGTTGACAAAATCTCGACTCATCAGTGCTATAATGTCGTATATCCATTTTGGCGGGAAATGAGTATTTGATACCATTCGAATCGTGAGAAAAAATCCAATCCGATGGGCCAAACTGTCCTTGCATTGGATGACACATATTCGCACAAACCAGTGAAGCAAATGTCGTATCTCCAGCGATCTTTACAATTATTCGTGCTATGAGGTCGTATGTCCAACAGCAGCCAATCGGACGCTTCAGGTTGTCCACGTGACTTCTGTTTTGTGTTTGTGAATTCTAAAATGTGTGCTATATGGCAGTATCTCCATGTTAGTCACGTGATCATTTGGTGATTTAAATTTTGTGATTGTTCCACACATTTCTGTATGATGATGCACATGGGTGAATTTTCATAGTGTAGAATAGGCACTTTTTAGTTCATAGACACATGCGATTGCCACCATATATAGCTTAATCTGCATTTATTAACACAACTTCATTATAGCACGGAAACGAATCGTCGTTGGCATGTCATATCTCCAAACAAGCTATTGCTTTTTAAAAGAAAACGAGGGAATAAACAGAAAACAATATGTGGTTCAATGAACAGCTAATGTCAGTTTTCATTGGGATAAATACAACAATACGTCATGCTTTGTCAACATTAGGAGAAATGTTGTCTAAAAACTTCAACCTTCATTTTCTCGGAAAGTTGAAAATGTGGGTTACATTATAGCACTGATGCGACGAAATATTAACTATTCGGGCTCGGCCATCATTTTCAAGTTTCAAGCTGGAACTAAATGTAGCCCATGGATTCCCCATTCGACATGTAAGAAAAGTAGTTTTACTCTGATCTCTTCCCAGATATCAACACTCCGGTAAATGGTGATCTCTTATGTTCTAGAAAATACGTGTGCCAAATACATATATGTATGAAGAAACTATCCCCATACATTGTTTACACATCGACTCCGTAAGTATGTGGAGGTTTTCTTGGACAAGCGGGATTTTCAAACCTCGAAACCGTCCGTACAAACAATAAAAGTTAATAGGAAATGACGTTGGATGTAGGTCTAGAGTACGTCGTCCGCATGAAATAGTTTTCGTGTCATTAATTTGCACATATTTCGTGCTCTGATGAGCATGGATGAACGCCTTATGTGGCAGTTTGATTGTCTAACATCCGGAAAATAACATGTTCATTGTTCACATTTCTTAGACAAACATGTTGTTAATCACCATGTTCATGTGGCATTTCTATCCAATGACAACCTTGAAATGCCAGTTAATCAAGCTAAATGGTTGATACCTTTACGCCTACGGGTCAGATCCAGCCGTGACGCACATTGTGTCTACATATCATTGATGAAATTCACTAAATGTGTAGAAGATATAGGTGCGTCTATATATGTACTAGAATGTTTCTATCCACATGTATATACCCACAATCGCATGACACGGAATTGTCACATAAAGTGTGAAGGGTATACAATGTACGTGCGAATTTTCATTTTTCCTCTTGATATTGAAGAAAATAATTTTACTTTGAAACTCCCCAGCTCCGATAACCAACTTGCCCACCAATTAAATAAACCCCAGATTATTCGCTTTTCCCTCCTGTCCTTTTCACTTTCGCCAGCACTGGAAAACCTATTATAGCATGATGCTTCCGGACTACCACCGATGCCCATATATTTGATGTTCCGAGTAGTCGTTATAAGTAGAAATGTTGACACTGTGTTTTCAAATAATCCAGATTCGTAGCAATTTAATTTCTTTTTAATTAATTTCCAGATAGTCCCTCGTAATAAGTGGACATCGTGTTGGATCCTGCAGTAGATACTGCTTAGTTGGAACATTTCGGGCTGAACTGATTGTGGTAGTAGATTATTGGCAACATGTTTAATAGGTCTGTCATCGTTAGCTCACAACCGAAGTGTTTCGGCTTTCCTCTGAGCAGAACTTAAATTTCGACAATTTTCGGTGGCCATTTTGGTAGCCATCTTAGCATTTTGAATCGTGATTGGCTACTCATACCCACAAAAAACATTGATTTCAATCAATGATGTGTATTGGTGCCGAATTGGCGTTTTGTCGAATGGGTTTTCGTGAATAACTACATATTTGCCATTTTCATTATTATTGGCGACCATGTTGGACGCCATCTTGAATTCTGTATTTTCCCCAAAGCGGATTTTAGCGGATTTTGGATATGTTATACACGAGATTCTCCCGCGTCGAATGACAACAAAACCGTTTCTTTACCAATTTCTTCTGGGTCTAACCCTCTGACGACCATTCTAAATATCTGCCATTTTCTATATTTTGACCGCCATTTTGGCAGCCATTTTAAGACAAAGCGCCAATTTGGGTTTCATTGAATTGGAGTAATTATAGATAATGGTATGCCCAACTTACATTGTGCAGTTCTGTCCATTTCTTGTTGATATACGACTGGAATCCCAATGGCGATTTTTGTGGAATTTTATACCGTGTTCTGTAAAATCAAATTTTTGAGGGTGTATATGAGACTGGGACCCCATTTATGGTATCTTTCATTGCTCCGATGATGAATTAACATGAATATGACTAATCAATGTCGCCAGTCTGAACCATTATCAAACAACAGGAATTGATCTTTAAGATATTACGCAAAAATTTCAAATTTTCGAGTTTAGGCCACCATTTTGGCAGCCATCTGGGGCGAGGGGTTCCATTTTTTCTATAGATATGTGGCATAATACTTTACCTTCGCAAAAATGTATACATTTGTATTAATATGGCAACATTTGTTCTCATTATGTCGAATTAATCTCAGTCAGAATCTCTTTTGACTAAAGGCGGCCATGTTGGACGCCATCTTGGATCCTGGATTTTGCCCAAAGCGGATTTTAGCGGATTTTGGATATGTTGTAGCAGAGATTCTCCCGCGTTGAATGACACCGAGTTCGCTTGTATACCAATTTCTTCTGGGTTGACCCCTTTTTTTGCGTACCACGACCACACTATGAGAGCTGGCTGTGCCATCCACAACCGCTTCCATTAAATACCAAGGTATTCAAATTTAATGTGTTGTGACCATTGTATAGTATACATGTATAACGTATAGAATATATTAACGCAAAGTTCTGGATTAATAATAATTTCGAAGTTGTCACTGATGATAGTCCCAGAAATCCTTTGTGTGATCCTTCCGACTTTCGTTTTTATCCACAGGAAGGCAACCTGTGTACAATCTAATTCTTTGGATCGCAAACATGCAGTCAAGGTCCCAAAGAATGACTACCAGCAGCCATCTTGTTTTTATTACCTGAGTTATAGCTCTTAGTTCTGAGATATGGTTCTTTAGTTTGTCCATTTTTAGTTCAACTTTATACAGGTCGTACCTTTGGTCAGATCATCATGAAATTTGTCATGGATGTTAACATTGACATTTAAATGGGAACGAGTCATTTTGGGGTCATTCGGCAAAAAAACATGGCCGCCAGTGGCCATCTTGGATTTCAAAATTCAATCCACTAACACATGCTACAGGCCGTAATTTTTGTGTGGTCATCATGAAATTTGTCATGGATGTTAACATTGACTTGTTGCTGGGAACGAGTCATTTTTGTCATTCGTCCATAAAACATGGATGCTGGCAGCCATCTTGGATTTTACTCTTTGACTAAATCCTTTGGCATGGTCTACAAATCATAACTTTGGTCAGATCATTATGAAATTTGTCATGGCTGTTGACATGTTGATGGGAACGAGTCATTTTGGGGTCATTTGGCAAAAACCTTGGCTGCCAGCTGCCATCTTGGATTTCAAAATTCGGAATGTTCATCTGATCATCATGAAATTTTATACATGAAATTTGTATATGGAAGCGTTTTGGGGTCATTCGGCCATAAAACATGGCCGCCAGCAGCCATTTTAGATTTTAATATCTGCATAACTAAATTCTTTGGCACAGGCTACAGGTTGAACCTTTCATTGGATCATCATGAAATTTGTCATTGATATTAACATTGACATGTAGATGGGAACTAATAAATTTTGGGTCATTCGGCCATCTTGGATTTTACTCTATGCATGACTATACCCCTTTGGCAAGGGCTACAGGTATTACCTTTCGTTGGATCATCATGAAATTTGTCATGGATGTCAACATTGACATGTAGATGGGAACGAGTCATTTTGGGGTCATTCGGCCATAAAACATGGACACCAGCTGCATATTTCGATTTCAAAATTCAATTCATCATTCCATTTATTGCTCATCAAAAAAATTTAACTTCTTATCAAAGTTGGGCCACAGTGCCATGGACACTTTCATTCAATTATCATTATAAATTATGTATCATATTATGCATTTGTTTGCACTTTATTGTGATAATTTTTCACTTTTCATACATATTTATCAACTCGTTGGTGGACTTCCTTTAAGCTCTGCTCATGACTGTCACTCATGTCACCAAGTATCAAAACTTTTGATAGTCACATGACTGCTCTTAAAAGATCATAGTCATGTGACTGCGTGATTACAATGGATATTTTTAAAGAATGCCTTATAACTTTGACATTTGTGAATGGATTCAATGGGTCACGTCCGAACTTTTTAACAAGAGTTATCCATCTTAGATGGTTTTTAGTTAAGTTTTTCACCGCTAGCGCGATAACTCATGCAAATATTAACCAATTTCAACAATATTTTGTATATGAGTCTCCTGCAACAATATCTCGGACGAGTTCAAAAACCAGGTTTGTCCATGTTTTTCGCAGAGTTATGGGTCTTAGTTTGTCTATTTTTAGCAATGTTATCACCGTTAGCGCGATAACTCGATGAAATATTAACCAATTTCAACAATATTTGGTATATGAGTCTCCTGCAACAATATCTCGGACGAGTTCGAAAACCAGGTTTGTCCGAATTTTTTTTTGCAGAGTTATGGGTCTTAGTTTGTCTATTTTTAGCAATGTTATCACCGTTAGCGTGATAACTCAATGAAATATTAACCGATTTAAACAATAATTGGTATATGAGTCTATTGCAACAATATCTCGGACGAGTTCGAAAACCTGGTTTGTCCGAATTTTTTTTCCGGAGTTATGGGTCTTAGTTTGTCTATTTTAATCACAATTTTATCACTGTTAGTGCGATAACTCAATGAAATATTAACGGATTCAATTGATATTTGGTATATAGGTCTATTGCAATAATATACCACCGTCCAACTTTTTTTCCCGGAGTTGTGCTCCTTATTGGCAGAAGTTTGGTTCGACTGCCAAAATACTCGACAAAAGCATCTTAGATGCGTACCCCTTGTTAACATATATAATTAGCATTGTGGAAAAAATACTATGTTTATTTTTTAAAATATTCCTTTAATACTGTAATGTAATGTACTGTAAATTAGTCTAGCTGGTATTACATTGACACATATTGGCACCATTTAACTTACTGGGTTTTGTTTTAATTTGTTTTAATTTGTAACTGAATGTATTTAATAATACTATTTATTGCTGATTACCAAAGCCAATATTGTTGTGAAGATACTAAATTGTGGGTCAACCTTTCTTGTGCATTATATTTATAATATATTTAGTAAACAATTTTGATTTTTGAATATAGAGGATGTATTTTATAAATTCTCACTCTCTTTCAGAATCTGATGAGACTCACTATCATGACATACACCGGCATGCAGCCAAGTCTCTATCACCTCTACAGCTCAGTCTACTCAAATTCTCTTTATCTCTGCGGGAGTATTCTCCAACTGTCCAAATGTTTCAGCAGGTAAATGTTACCCTTTGCTCTATCAGCTAATACACATTATCATTTCAGGAGCAAGAGCAATATGTATGAGGATAATAATATTATTTTTTGTTTACTGGTAATATACATGTATAACCAATTGCTTGGTCTTAGTTGCTTTATATATAATATATATTTCAATTGTGAAATAATACACTACATACCCTGCGTTCAAACTAAAGTTTTCAGTTTACATACTGCACTCAAGAACAAAATTCCAGAGTCGGGATTGTAATACTTACAGTTGAGATAAAATAGAAACCTTAAAATACACTTCAACAAACTCTCACACGATCGATCTGAGTCAATGACGATACGACACAAAACATACTGATTTTTATTCACCTCCTACCCCTCTCTACTATACATATAAAGCCCATCAGATAAACCATGCCTCTATCCGTCTACTAGACAGATAAAGCATCCTCTACTAGACAGATAGACTTAATAATATGCGAGGAAGAAAGGTTACAAGAACTTGGACCAGTTAACCTCCAGCAGTTTGTGAATGACGTCACTGGATCGTAACAACATTATGGAACATCATTAGAACAGACCATGCTGGTTTCCGTTGTTAGCGACAGCGTCCTTAGAAATGTCAACATCCACAACATATTTTTGTGGCGACACCTTTCTAAAAGATCAAACGATGTGCCCCAAAACGCACTTAAATAGAATTTTTCAATGTTCAGTTGGTGAAGTATATAACTTGGTTAAGCAATTTCCAGTACATGTACTATAAAGTATACAATATTTTTCCATGAGCTGGTGCATTTGCACTGCCGATCTTTGTGCTAGTGCTACTGCTAAAGTTCAGAGTTTTAATTTATTAATAGGTTTCAAGCACAAACATCCAAATTCACATGACTGCTATACTCATACACTTCAGTTTCAGATTACGTGAATCATTTAGATTTTATTAGAAATTACACCATGCTGTGATATTTTTCCAGCATAATTTAGAAATTATAAAGCGGACAATTTCGCGGTGCAGTCACATGAATACAAAACTGTTTCATAAATAATTAGCCACTACTGTACAGATAAAGTCGCTAAGTAGGTCATCACTTCTCTAAAGGAACCTGTGAACTTTTGCGATGTTTTTTGACAAAAACTGCGATAAAATACATTTAAATTTGTTCGGTGGATAAACAGAACATCCTCATAGTGTAGCTGAACAGAGAATTTATTTTTGCATGTATGTTGGCATCTATTTGGCTCGCCTAGAGGCCAGGGTTCGCGCTGCCACTTGCCAAATTTTCCAATGGCAAAATTAACTCACATTTGGCAAAAAATATTTTCATTTGGCAAAAGTTTTGGCAAGTCACTTGTTAATTCCTCAATAAAGTTGAAAAATATCGGTCAATCAATACCATTCATTTTAGGAAACTATTACAATAGCAGCAGTGGTAGTGATTTTGGGGGGCTAATCCTGGGATGGTCAAATAGACCGAGAGGTCTACTCCTTCACCTCTCTTTTAAAAAAAAAATTTTTTATAAGAAAAACAGTGAATTTAAAAAAGCAGTGCTATAACAATAGAATTATATTAGTGGTGTTTTATATGGTTTCAGAAAAGTTAACACCTCCATTAAGATGCAGTTAATCTGGTAACATTGTTATCTATGGGTGGATCCATTACCAGTATTTAGTGTGGTGGTGGTGTTTACATAGCTAATCCTCTTGTGATGTTCCATTGTGATGAAACAACTCTTATACCATTTTATTGTTTGGTGATTTGTTTATTGTTGTAAGATAAACCACAATAGAGATGCGAGTATAATTATTAACTAACTGTTTTCCTATCAATAGCAAACGTTGTTCAAACCACAAGTGTCGAAACATAAAACTCAAACAAGGTTGAAGAAAATGATACTATTGGGGATAACATTTGGCAAATTCTGATAGATTTCGGTCCAGCGTGGACCCGGCTAGAGGCTCGCCAAATAGATGCCCACATACTCGCAAAAATAAATTCTTTATTCAGCTACACCATGCGGATATTCTGTATATAACAGCCATCCTTTTATTGGTTGAAGTTTTTGATTGCATCATAATGTCATAGCCAGATGCCAGTTTAGAGTTCGCTCAGGAATTTTTAGTACTGTATTTAAACTGAAAACTTCAGTTTGAATGCAGGGTTTGATGTGGTGTATTGCATTTGTTTTACAATTGAATAATATGTCATATGTCGTGAGGTGCAATGCATTCACTCATGGTTAATAGCTAGGACTATGGTCACATTTTAGTTGATTTATACTGTTCACAACATTACCGTAGTCACTGTGAAGTCAACAAATGAACATACTGCACAACTATTCTAGAATTTCTTAGTTGACAAGTATTTTACCAATTTTATAAATTTTATAAATAATTGACAAGTATTTTACCAATTTTACCACCATGATTGAAGGAAATTGTGGGTATACTGGAATACATGTGTCCAATCATCCATCCATCCATCTGTCCGTTCAGATATCTCAACCACATGTTGTCGCTTCTCAATGAAATTTTGAATGGATGTTCACCACTATGAGGACATTCAGAGGAGTGTTCACTTTGTTAGGGTTATCTCTTTTTGAGTTATTCATCTTTGTTTATCTTGAAATGTTGGTTATTTGTCAAAGTAAATGTATCTCAGCCATGGGTTATAGAATCTTGGTGAAATTTGGTATGGATATTCATCATCATAAGCACTTTCAACAAAGTATCAAACGGTGTGATTTACGTTGTTCGTTCTAGAGTTATTCATCTTTGTTTATCTGGAAATATTGGTTCCCCTCCCCTTCCACCTGAATATCTCAGCCATGGGTTATAGGATCTTGATGCTGTTTGTCGGTGTTGTTTGCATTTATCATTCTAGAGTTAATCTCCTTAGTTTATCTGATATGTTGATTTTGTCCGTCTGTTCATATACCTGATTCACTGGTTATCAGATCTTAATCAAATTTGGTATCAATTTACACCATAATGAGGAATTGCGAAGAAGTTTTAATTGGTTGTGATAATTGTTGTACACATATATCTATTCACTAATAACTCCCCTCTTTTTACATTTGAAGATTCCTTCTTCACCTGTAGACGATTATATTAGTCTGATATACATATTATGACATCTTCAAATTTTAACTTTCTCCAGTACTCTCGGAAGTACCAGAGGTGATGCACCCTTCTTGGTTTAGCAATCTGCTAGCATCGATTGAGATTTATTCCATTCAACTGATTGAATCATCTTGCTGTGAAGAAGTTACCTGATGGAATTTATATCCATACGAAGCCTTTTTTCACAGACATAGTGTGTTGATTTAAGTGCATCATATAGAGAATGGTTGTCAGTCACACACTTGAATGGTAGAAGTTTTTAGTTGATAGTTCCTGTTATTATTTCGGAATAAAGTTGAGCAATAGAGATGGCTATGTCAATTCCATCTGCCATTGCGAGATTTTCTATGGCTAACATGCTTCTCACTATTCTATGAGTCTCCTAGACTGCCAAGCAAGAGGAACAGCAATCTTCCCATCAGTCAATACAATAAAGAGTCCTCCCTAAGTTCCATCATCTAGAGGATTTCCTAGAGATGCATCACTGTATACCATCATTTTTATGCTTTCTGGATTTTGAAACTTTTTAAAGCACAATATTGATGAATCCGATTTTACTTTCCTAATTATTTTGTTCAGTTAAAGAATATCTTTCACTGAAGCATTATTTCCCAGAGGTCAAAACTCCCATGTCAAACATTATATGTGGTCTAGTTTGTATCGCAAGCCAAAATAACTTTCCGATCTTTGAACGAAGAATATTCAATTTATCAGTTTTGACATCCACTGCAAGAACATATATGCTTCTATCAACACATTTATCCATGGAATTGATTCTTGGACTAAAGTTTATGCAATAATGTCCCCTCGAAGTGAATTCAAGTTGAACATCCTCACCTAACATTCTAGCTTTGTCGTGGGTAAGATCTATAAGAGCTTTGGCCTTTTTTTTAAGAGATTCTTTACTGAATAATAGAGCTTGTTCACAAATTCAGTTTTTTCAGTACTATTTTGATATGTCCTCTGACACCTTTGAGTACATTGTCTGGCATAATGATATATACTGCCACAGATAGAACACCGAGAGATATTTCCAAATATGTCCACTGCATTTGTATGCCCATTGAATTGTTTTCCCGAACCAGTCATGTATACATCATCCACTTGTTCTCTCTTGATTTGTACAGATTCTGCACCACCACCAGAGTGACAGTCACTGAATATCTTTTTGAGGGCTGACTTCATTAGATCAAAAGTGATATCCTGACATGCTGTCAACACCAGTTGTTGATCTTTCTTTGATAAGTTTGAATTGTCCAGTAATTTGAAAGCTAACACTGATGAAGGAAGAGTCATGTCATATTTTTTGTATGTGTTCAATCCCCTGAATATATTCCAATATCGTCATTTTACTGCTACGACGAAAACTTTCAATGTCTGTATACGCTTCGTATGCACTGTCAGTTTTATCCTTTTTGAAGGCTGAATCCAACTTTCCCAGCAAAGGCTTCATGCCATCCTCCTTTGCAAGGATTGCAGCTGCTATTTCCAAAGAAATTTCCTTTGCTGTTCCAGACAGAGAAAGTACAACAGCCAAAGCTTCCTTCTTTTTATCTATAAAGTCTGTGACCAACTGCCACATTTCCAGCTCATTTTTCCAACTTGCATAACTAGTATGAGCATCAAATTTGGTGGAATCTTGAAATTGCGTTGTCCTTGCTGAGCCATCTTGTTTCTTTGCTCTGCTACCATTGATAATTGAAATAAACTCACAAGTCAACCACTATGAATGATTTGTTCCTCGAAACATAATGCTTTTAAAGTAACACTACCATACATTCCGATTCTGAGTGTTATGATTCACGACACGCACATACTCAGCATTGCAATTCCTGACATGGATAAATGTTACCGTAATCCAGTTAATTGCTTCGTTTTGCTGGATCTACGTCACTGGTGTTGATTTTGATGCAATTTTTTTAATTTTCCTATAATATCTTGAGGTACTTTATTAAAAAGACCAAACATACATGTATATGGGAAGCCAAATTTACATTTAATAAATAATTGAGCTCAAATGTACTCAATCCGATTCTATGGTCCCCATATCATTAGATTCCAACAACAAATTTTTTTAAAATGTGGTTCCAGTTATCAGAATCGATTAATTGCCCAAAAATAATGCTTACCACAGTCAACTATAGTAAAAAATTGCCTAAAACCTGTTATTTATCAACATTTTGTTCAACGAAATTTTGCCGGTTTATCAATTATCTGACACAAAAAAAACACTTGATTTTAGAGAGAGTTAGAGTTATCCATCTTCATCCACAATTAGGTCCGAGACAATCTTCTCATCGATTTTTACTTGGCCACTAAAAATTATTTGTGGTGAAAAATAATAGGTTTCAAAAATCAATATCTGATCACTCTGAATTTTGATGGGTGGCTTCCTCGATTCTATTCAAATAGTTTTGACCACCGAAGCCAAGGAAATAATTTGCAAGCATTAATTTGGATTATGCATCTTTAAGCACAATAAGGAATCTCTAATTGCGCTTGATGTCTAACTAGCCCACCCTAGTGGGGGTATGAACCGGGCGAAAGTCCAGCTCTTGTTCTTTTTCTGTCAGTTTGAATGCTTTAATACTCAGTTCTTATTTACACCTTGGTTTGGTAAAGAAATTGTAGTACAATTTCAGTGACCTTTTCCTTGGGTCAAAGTTTGAATGTAGTTGAGATCCAGCAATTTCTCAAATGCACTGAGTCATCACTCATCACCGACATTCTTCAACTTTCACCCATCAAAGTATCAACTGGCTTGACGCAGTCGAACATTTGTGATAGTCCAGGCACATCAGATGTGAAAGGGGAAAAGTAAGGAAATAAATCAGAGAAAGCAGATTTTTCAATGTTATTTAGGTCATAACATCACAGATGCGTCACTAAAGTTCCCTAAAATCCGAGTTGAGCTTTCTAATTCACACCGTCTTTTCCATATAAAAATACAAACGTTTATGTTATTTACAATCATGCTAATAATTGGATGCTGTAACAACTTTTCAGCCGAAAAATATACAAATGGTACTCAATATTGTTCAGTATACAATTCTCCAACCAGACACACCCTTTCAAAGGGCTTATTCTCACTTGTCCGGCAGGGATGTGTGAATGCATCTGAGCCGGCAGGTTATAGTCTGTTTTTACAATGCGTGACTAGTAATCGCATCGTG
The DNA here is from genome assembly GCA_032622095.1 of Siphonodentalium dalli. NCBI lineage: Eukaryota > Metazoa > Mollusca > Scaphopoda > Gadilida > Siphonodentaliidae > Siphonodentalium > Siphonodentalium dalli. The sequence goes on along the minus strand of CP136064.1, from coordinate 133,752,638 downwards.
GCAAGCAGTGTTTGTTTAAGCAAAGTGTAGCCCAAACTTACCGGCAATGACTGTATATCACGATATGAACTCTTTTCACTGAAAACAACTCAAGTGAGTGATTTCCAGAGATCATCATGTTCTCACGATAACATATAAATTACAGAGGTTCACAAAGACAGATCATATCAAAATGGCAAACGCTCAAGTACACATCTATTTCATTCCTAATGCTCGCGGTGGTAAATATCTCATCTTTAACAATTATAAGTTCTGTGCTAAGTCTAGAAGAAACGACAGTGTGCATTGGACATGCAGTTCAAGGACATGCAGTGCTACTGTAAATACCAAGAACGAGATCGTGACATCATACAGAAGCCAGCATAACCACGAATCAGACCAGGCCCAAGTTGCTGCTGAAACCATCATCGCTGAGCTCAAAAACTTAGTTCGACAGACATCCAGACCAGTCACTGCTATCTACCAGGAAGAAATATCTAGTATGTATATCTTTGGAAATAATATATAGTCTAGTATTAACAATACAATATAGTCTAGTGTTAACAATAAACTATAGTCTAGTCTAATTTTATTATCATCTATCATATTATAATTGATAACGCTCTTTATTATATTTCAACAATCATAAAACAAGGAATACATTAAAAACCAAAACAATTCTTATAAATCATAATTGATAGCGCATTTTATTATATACCGATATATTATATGATTATTTCCCTTTTTGCAGATTTGCGGACAGACGAGACACATTCTGACATCATCGCAAAGGTTCCGACATTCTATTCAGTGAAAGCGTCACTCTACAGATCCCGGGCGAAACTCCACCCAAACTGCAGCACTTGTCGAACGCCCAGATGTTCTTCTGCGATGGAACATTCGACAAATGCCCGAAGACATTCCAACAGCTATATTCCATACATGCGTTTATCGACGGCCAGATGCACCCCCTCGTCTACGGCCTACTACCAGACAAGAAGCAATCGACATATGAGAGATTTTTTCGACTCCTCAGCCTGAAAGCAGAAGAATTTTCAACACCACTAACACCAAATTACTGCTATACGGACTTCGAAATCGGAGCACAGAATGCCATCAGAACAGTATTTCCTGGTGTGATAATGCGAGGATGCTATTTCCACTACAGCCAGGCAATATATAAGTATGCAACAACAACGGCCAAACTTCCGTACGAAGGTGAAACGAAGAAGCTGATTCGAAGGGTAACTGCTTTACCATTCCTGCCGGTAGGTGATATCAGCGACGCCTGGTTCGAAGTACTTGAAGAGGCACCAGCAGGTAACGACATCGAGAAATTCACGGACTATGTCACATCGTACTGGGTGGAAGGCGACCACGGTAGACAGACATGGAATCACTTTGACAATGACGGTCCAAGAACAACAAACCATGTCGAAGGCTGGCATAAGAAACTGCAAAATTATCTGCCGGGGGGCAAGCCGAACCTGTTCAACTTCATTGATTTCATTAAAAAAGAACAGGCGTATCATGAGTCGACAATACTACAAGTGAGCAATGGTGGTCGCGTCAGACCACAGCAGAGAAAATACCGGAGCGTCAACAACAGCCTTCGGCATTACAAGAGAGTCTATAGAGAAGGGCAGTTGGGGGTGTTAGATTATTTAGATTCATGTGGAAATTTTTCTGCCTTTTGATGTGTTATATTGTATTGTATGTGATGATTATTATGTTGTATAAATGTATTATATTATATAAATGTATTATATTATATAAATGTATTAAATATATAAATAATATAATATAATAAATCGTTAAGTGCAACTGTTGTTCAAATGGTCCCCAAATGGAAGACCGGTAAATCAGCCCAAATATTGCTTAAATAAAAAAACTGTAAAACAGTTAAAAACCTAAGTAACTGCAGATACAGACTATAATCGGCAACTCTTTCATGTTGAGGATTATCACACCTACCTCCGATACAATAGCTGCCGGACAAGTGAGAACATCTCTTTCAAAGGGGGGACTTTGAATGAATTTCGCAGAAGTAGCATACTGACCCCAATAATTACTATTTTTTCTGGCAAACTGTCATATTCGATATCCAGAAGCTTGGTGTAGAAAAACAAAATTGTGATAAAAGCATGAATCTTGGCACACATGTTCCTTATACACTACTGCTCATTTTCATGGTAGATCCTTCCCTAGGAAAGGTTGCTAGGCAACTACCCGGCATCGAAGAAATCACATGTCACAGATATTATGTGAATTTTAACAAACTAAACTACATCATTTAGCATTTTCATGGTGAAAATAAGTATATTATTTGTTGTTAGTGTTGACCTGACTGAACAATTACTGTATTTCTCACTAAGAGGGGGAAGTTATGGTTGCATAACCAAAATCTAAAAATGCCATATGATTGATATTATGTTAGTTTTAATTAACAAACTAAACTACACCAAGTAGCATTTTTATGGTGAAAACAATTATAATAGTTGTTGTTGTTGTGCATCTGATTGAAAAATTACCGTATATTTCTTACTTACAAGAGTGGTAATAATGGCTGCATACCCGAAATACCCAACTGATATTATGGTAGTTTTAACAAACTGATAAACTAAACTTGTTTTTATGGTGTAAACATTTATAATAGTTCTTAGTATGAGCCTAACCAGAATGGCAGAAAATTAGTTTTTATATGAATACAATTATCTGTCATGATCCATTATCAGTTCTGAGACTCAGGACAGAGACCAGAATTGAGGTGTTTTACACTAATCGGACAGATGGGAATTCAATGTGAGAGTTGAAAAGCTTATATTTAATATGAGGCATGACCACAAAAGTTATATACATGTAAGTCATAAACCCACACAGCTAGATGTGTAGGTCATGGGCCCACTTTACTATATATGAAGAACATGGTGCCAGCCCCCAATATGTTAGCCATGGACCTAGCCCACAATAGTTCGATATTAAGGAGCCAGGCACCAGTACTTAGTCATAGGACCATGTTCAAAGATATAGGCTATGGACATAGGATATGTATAGGCCATGAACCAGGCCGCTACACATAAGCCATAATATTGGGCCCATATATATAATGTATTGGCCTTGGAGTCAGGCATAATCAGGCATCTGTAGACAATTCATGCACAATTTAACCATGATGTCAGATGGATCATATAAGGTCACCAAGAGCAAGAGGCCGCAATGGAGCAATGACATGTTCTAGAAATACAAAAGTACACTCTATGGCGATGAACCAAACCCATTATGCATGTTATATGATATCTAAGCTGCATTGTCATGGACCATGGCACTGTTAGATGGTGCAAATACCCAAGTGACCATAACAGCTAGACCATGGACTCAGATACCATAGACCAAGTCCTATGCATAATACATTTATAGTACACCATGGATTCAGGACCCTATATTTGTGGTATGAACATATGAGACAGTTATGTCATAAACTTCATACATGTATGAACATGATAACTTTACTGTCATGTCCACACTAAAAACAACAATTATAATTGTTTTCAATATAGAAATGCTACATGACGTAGTTTAGTTTCTTAAACCTACCATAATATCAGTCATATGTGCATTTTTCTATTTTGGGTATGTCCCTAGCAACCATTACCACTCCTGTAAGTAAGAAATGTATGGTAAATTGTCAGTCAAGCCCACACTATTAAACAACAACTATTATAATTGTTTCAATATAAAAAGATAATGACGTAGTTTATATTAGTTTGTTAAAACTACTATAATATCAGTCAGATGTGCATTTTTCTATTTTGGTATGTCTGGGATAATGTCCCTAGCAACCGTTACCACCCCTGTAAGTAAGAAATATGGTAATATTTCAGTCAGGTCCACACTAAAGACAACTAATATTGTTATTTTCACTATAAAAATGCTACATTACATAGTTTAGTTTGTTAAACTGCCATAATATGAGTCATATTTGTATTCTTCGATGTCAGGTAGTTGCCTTTCAACTATTGCTAAGGAAGGACCTGCCGCAATGTCTACACATCTGAAAATGATCAATAATGTATAAGGACCCTATGTGCCAAGCTTCATGCTTTTATCACCTTTTGCACAATTGTTACACCAAACGCCTGTGAAGGTATCTGTGAAGATTGAGTCAGTAAATTAGTCTACATATGACTGCATTTGCATATGGCCTGGTGAAATATCATCAGAATTTGAACCATTCTGAAAATTCATGATATCTCAAAAAGCCCAACTCGGATTTTGGATAATTTTTCCTTGTTGTTCATAAACATGTTCTTATCAATCCCTGAAAAAAATCTGCTTTCTCCAATTTTTCCCCAGTGAACCCTAATGTGCCTCAGCTACATAAGAGAAACTATGACTTTATACCAATACTTTGTGTTGAGAATATATGAATTGGAAAAAATTTGTTTTATATATAAAAAGAATTTGTCAGTTACAATGAATTCAATGTAAAAATGTGCCATTAGAAGAACTGCTCAAAGCTAAAATTGTAAGACTTCTGAGGTGGTTTTTCAGTCCACATCCTCAGTTGAAGTGGGACGGTGAATATTACATATTGATATAATCTGCTTTTTTGTAGCTTGCTGCTGGAGAAGGTGCACCTGATAAATGTGTGTCTTTTGTTAATGTTCATGGTTCTGTTGCTTGTGACATGAAAAAGATAAAAAAGCTCATCAAATCTGCTGGAGATAGGTGCGTTATAGTAACACCAATACTAATTTGTGATATTGTGTTAAGCTTTTTTTCTTCAATTTGATATCCATATAGTAAGAAAACAGTGTCATTGCTATAAACGAATCACACAGAGTGTTTATTGTTGGCAGAATCATTACCATAATGTTTATCCTAAATTGATTTATTGTGGGCCAAGAAATCTGGTTGATGTTTGGAATTGCAGACTGTATACATTGTAAGTGTTTTATTTATTTTATTGTACCCCACCATTTTTGTTTCCAGATGATAACTTGACTCAGGTTCAGACATGTCAACCTGGTATTATATGAAATAGTGAGATCAGTCTTCCAATATAGGAAGATTTAGGGAGAAATAGGGAGATTTTTTTTCATCGCATTATCCCTCCATCATAACATGAAAATAAAGAAAATAAAACTTATTTAAATTTATTAATTTTATTCCAACATAATTATCAACAATATTAACATTAACAAATTACTTCTTGGAAGAATGCTCCCTGTTATATGACATTGTAGCAGATTTGGCATCTTTCAATATTTCATTGTTTGGAACAAAGTCGCAACATGAACTGTCTGTGTTTAGTTTGCATGATAGCAATGCGCAAATGGTATCATTGTCCAATTCCGAACGAAAGCATGTGTGCACTTTTTTGCAAATTGAGAACACTCTCTCGCTATCGGCATTGCTGTTTGGTATACACAACACACATACCATGAGAGTCCTCAAATTTGGGAACCGTAATTGTCCACTTAGGGTTTTCAGTCCTGTAATCAACATCCAGTATTCATCACACCTGTCTAATTCATCGTTGTAAACTGGAAGATCCACTGCAGTGACATAATCGTTCCATTCATCGCACAGATCGTCAAAGTTTATATCTAAATTGAACCGCTTCGCCAAGCGCACAACCGATTTAATGTCGATCTCCTCGCGTAATTCTCGTTTCGGATTGATGAGTTTGAGATCCGGTAACACTTTCTCTCTAAATGGGGGAACTTCTTTATCAGTTTGCCGATAAACGCAGAGTAGAAAGCCCGCACATCTCGGTAGAATTTGGAAAGTACTCCATCGCACTCTTCGTTGTCATTGATGTAGTCACGTGCCACAAATCGGATCACAATAATATCATTGGCTAATTGATTCTCCCTGACGTCGTACGGAACCACTGTGATGTCGTCAGCTTTATTTATAACTTTGGTCGTCCCTGAGTCGCCAGTCATTTGGTAATCCGCTGTTGAAGCCAGTACAGAAATACGAAGCGACGACCAGTTAACAATGGTGCCTTTGTTTACTATGCATCGCCGCAATTATGGTGGTCGAATGATAGGCATGCTTTGACAATGAAGACCTGTTTAATTGACTCAGGGCTAATTGCAATCGGAGATTATAACAAGCAGATAACTTCCTGCACTTTGTGTCAGCGATAGGCCATAAAATCGTAGGCACTCTCATTTTGATTTACGGGGGTGCGTGATATCGGGAGATTCCATCTCCCGATCGGAAGCCCGGGAGATGGTGCCCAATATTGGGAGACTCCCGCCGAAATCGGGAGGGTTGACATGTCTGCTCAGGTTTCAAAATTGGAGAAGTTATTTCTCCCTTTTAGATTATTAGGGAGAAATTGATTGTTATAAGGGAGAAGTTATAAAGGCTGAATTTCAAATTATTCTCACTCTTCATCTTTCTCTGATCCAATAAGTATTATGCAATACAAGAGCTTGTTTATAAAACAGTTATAATTAGTATTAAAGTACACAATCATAATAAAACACTTTAAATATGCTGTTTTGAAATATGCATACTGATATGTCAGTGAGAAGTCACTTCTCCCAAGAAGCAAAATAGGGAGAAGTGACCTCCCTAGTCGCCGTCCAGGCTGGTCACTGACTTTAGCATAAGTTATTATGACCCTTGTTGACTCAGAATTTCCTAATTATTTTGGTTTCTGGATGATAACTTCATAAACATATAATTAACTGATTATTCTGGTGTCTAACAAAATAAAACTAGACGGGTTAACCCTTTAGCGTTCAGAACACCCCAGAGCGCCCCGCCGTGTAGCGTCCAGAACACCCTAGAGAGCCCTGCCGCGTAGCGTCCAGAGAGCCCGGAGTTTTGCGTTTTTTTCAGTCATAGTTTACAACAAAACTATTGCATTATAACACAACAAATTGCTTTCATTGTTAATGTAAATAATAAAATATATGTTACATTATTAATTGTTACGTTTTTGTGGGGTTTTGTGGCAGATTTTGTACAATTTAATCGATAGTTGTCAATAAAATCGCAGTAAAACGAAAAGTGGAATGCGGCGGTGCTATTTTTTTAAGTCGACTAGAGAAATCAGCGTACTCGGGCAACTGTGTACGGTCGTCTAACTGACATTTATTTATTTTCGAACTTTATTTTTATTTCCAATAAAATATTTACTTGACTTGTTTATGTTTTTATATCATATGCATCCAAATATAAAACAATCACTACCATTAATTTGACTAACGAAGCTACGGTAAGAGCAAGACGACATGCTGATGTTAGTTTTTGTTACTAAGGATGCCGTGTTTGTTCTTACTGCTGTGTAGGCCTATTCCCAAATAAAACTGTTTCCAATTATTTTTTAATTTTTCCTAATTCTTCACATGATCATATTGACAATATTATATTTTTTATAGAGTGTATAAAATGTATTGAATAGCAAGCTTCCAGCAAACAGCGCGGCGTTTACCAATTTGTGAACACGTGGCTTCCATCCAAGCTGGGCGCGAATTTCAATCTTATAATTATCAATAATTTTTCAAGAGATATTTATCATTTAATCGAACAAAATTACACTATTAGTATGTCCTTTGTTACAAGTTGAACATAGGCCAAACAATATATCGATTACCGGTAGTTTAACTGTGTACACACCTTGTGTTTTGGCACTAACTGTGATATACATTGCATCATCATAACATCAAGGTCAAGGTAACGCCTGTGTCTCAATGTGATTTATTTTTAGTATATTTCGTCATCCTTATTCAATACGATGTCTTGCTAACTATTATTTAGTTTGGCATCTCATATATTCACGAAGAGAAAAGCACTGTTATCGACCTTAATGGCCATTCAATCTTTTTCAAATGACAATATGTGATGGACATGATCTACGCATGTAAATGTGCCAAGATATATCGTAATAAATTGGGTCAAGTTCGAAGTACGTACGCATTACGTTCGTGAGGTACACAGAAGGAGTTGTTGTCAGCGCTGAACATATAGTTCTTGCGATATATATTTCAATTCCGACATATTAAACATTATATTGTTACTGAATAGCATTTCAACTTCTAACCTATGATTTAAAAAATTGAAATTTCAGTCTATTAATGCTGTTTTTATGTCTTTTTTTATACATGACACACGGAGTAATTGTCGAAGTATTTACGTCAATGTTGCACATCTTATTTCTGTATCCTCACGATCATGGCTTGTGTTTTGTTTACATTGGTTACTATTTGTGATCACGTGTCAACAACAGTTAATCAGATTTTTATAATACTGGAATCAATTTCACAATGCATTTCCACATTTTATTGAATTTCGTTGGTACATTATTAAATGCAAATAAATAGAAGTTGGTTAACACTTTGCTAGTGATTGTGGAAAAGTGAAGGTAATTCTGGAAATCGAGGTTACAACGTCAAACTTCATACAAAATCTTCGCGGTGTTTTTGTTGATAAAATATTGGGGATAATTTTATTAAACGATGTCAAAGTATGGTACGCATTCATATGGACATGAACTAGAGTGATTGGTGCACATGTAGATGTGAAAATTTAAAGGAATGCACGCGTAAAACGATCTCATTATTTTAATAGTAAGTGATTGCTAACAGTAAAGAAAGTACGGCAACTGTGTTGCCTTGCCGTCTTACGTAATACACAACTCAATCGACGACGTTTTCTGTTTTGCAAATTAATATATGCAATATATAATGGGGGATAATTTTGTTTAACGATGTCAAATTATGGTACGCATTCATGTGGACATGAACTAGAGTGATTGGTGCACATGTAGATGTGAAAATTTAAAGGAATGCACTGCAAAACGATCTCATTTTTTTATTTGAAAGTGATTGCTAACAGTAAAGAAATTATGGCGACTGTGTTGTCTCACGCAGTACCGTACACAACCAGATCTCCGGCGTTTTTTGTTTTGCAATATTTCTGTTGATAAATTGAACACAATAATACGATAAATTTTCGGAAATTACCAGCTGAAATGACAGCAATAAAATTCAGAATCTGATACATTTCAATGTGAAATTGATTTTAATTCTATGCATCGAATCAGGGTCAAGAAAAATCCGGAAAGATACCTACCAACTCCATAGTGTCTCCTTGTTCTCCATCGCCAGATGGAATATATGATCAAACAAATCATCTTACCTGCTCTTCCCATAATAAGGATGTAGTATGAATTAAATAAAAAAAAAATGCACATTGCCAATGGGGGGGGGGGGGGGGGGGGGGGGGGGGGGGACTTGACTTTCATAAATATGAAAATCAATTGTTACCAATTAATTAAAATAAAAAAAACCATCCTTGCAGATAAACAAGAGCCACCATAAGATTTAATAATACATTTTTTCCTATAAATTTGACGTTACCAGAAAGTTATGTTGGCTGGGGTGACGACGTTCTCTCCTATCAGTATTGGTGTGGGTAATGACGTTAGACATATTACTGTTGGGTAAAGGGTTAAAGCCACATGGCAGTTTGCGCTCAAGTACACAAAATAATATTCGCTTTTGAAATTTTCTTGGTATCAAAATGCCCAAACTACCTTTCTACGAGCAATATATGTCCCAAAAAGACGCATTCAAGTCATGGAAATATCAACATTGGGTCCCAAACAACTAGCTTGCCATTTTGAATGATGCAGCCACCGACAACAGCCGAGGATCTCTGGGTGTATTCGTAAATAAGCTTCCCCAGCGTCTCTATAATTTTCAGTATGCGATAAAGGGGTTTCAATTTGATCTTATGTGTCCCTGCGAGAACAATGGTCTCTGTTGACAAGAATTTAAGGATAGAGCGGTCATCCTGCATTTATCAGAGATGCGGCGATGGTGCGAGGGGGGTTTCAGAAAGGAACATAATATTACTTGTATAATAAGTAATTATGTTGAGATGCATTTGTTAGCTCAACATACTTTGTAAGTTTGAGCTATTGCCATGGGTTGGCGTCCGTCGTCCGTGTGTGCGTGTGTGCGTGTATCCGTCAACAATTTCCTTTGGCGCGGGCTACAGGTCATAAATTTGGTCTGATCTTTATGAAATTTGTCATGAATGTTGACATTGACATGTAGATGGGAACAAGTCATTTTGAGGTCATTCGGCCAAAAAACATGGCCCCTGGCAGCCATCTTGGATTTAAAAATTAAATCCATTGGCGCGGTCTACTGTTCATCTGATCATCATGAAATTTGTCATGGATGTTAATATTGACATGTAGATGGGGAACGAGTCATTATGGGGTCGTTTGGCCAAAAAACATGGCCGCCAGCAGCCATCTTGGATTTTACTCTTTGCATGACTACATCCTATGGCGCTGGCTTCAGGTCGTAGCTTTGGTAGGATCTTCATGAAATTTGTCATGGATGTTAAGAATGACATGTAGATGGGAACGAGTTCTTTTGGGGTCATTCGACCAAAAAACATGGCCACCAGCAGCCATTTTATATTTTACTCTTTGCATGACTAAATCCTTTAGCACAGGCTACAGGTCGTACCTTTGGTCCGATCATTATGAGATTTGTCATGGCTGTTGACATTGACATGTAGATGGGAACGAGTCATTTTGGGGTCATTCGGCCAAAAAACATGGCCGCTGGTGGCCATCTTGAATTTCAAAATTAAATCCATTGGCGTGGGCTACAGGTCGTCCTATTCGTCTGATCATCATGAAATTTGTCATGGATGTTAAAATTGACATGTAGATGGGAACGAGTCATTTTGGGGTTGTTCGGCCAAAAAACATGGCCACCAGCGGCCATCTTGGATTTTACTCTTTGCATGACTACATCCTTTGGTGCGGGCTACAGGTATTAGCTTTGGTCTGATCATCATGAAACTTGTCATGGATGTTAATATTGACATGTAGATGGGAACGAGTCATTTTGGGGTCAATTGGCCAAAAAACATGGCCGCCGTCAGCCTTCTTGGATTTTACTCTTTGCATCACCAAATACTTTCACACAACCTACAGACCACAACCCTGATCCGATCATCACCAAACTTCATATTCATCATTGGGGTGGCCCCTAGTTGGGCACGAATCATTTCAAAATTGAATCCATGGGTGCGGGCTACAGGCCGTACTGTTTGTCTGATCATCATAAAATTTCTCATGAATTGTGACATTTACATGTAGATGGGAACGAGTCATTTTAGGATCAATCGGCCAAAAAACTTGGCCGCTGGCGGCCATCTTGCATTTTACTCTTTGCATCACTAAATCCTTTGACACATCCTACAGACCACATCCCTGATCCGATCATCACCAAACTTCATATGCATCATTGGGTCACAGATGGAAACGAATCATTTTGGGGTAATTTTGCCAAAAAACATGGCCACCGGAAGCCATATTGGATTTTACTCTTTCCTCCATTTACTGTCAACCATTAAATTATTCCCCTACCTAAGTTGAGCTACAGTGTCATTGACACTTTCATATTTAATTTCAGTCCAACATCATTATGGTAGTAAATTGCATGATTTGCAGTATATGTTGAATATATTTTTTTGTTATAGAATATAGGAATGGGTCACCAAGTATTCGATCATGTCATGAATTTATACTCTGGCTACCATAGAGATCATATTCAACCCGTTCAAAATATGGGATTTAAAAAAAATTCTGATGGAGAACTTTATAGCATTGAACAAACAATGCAGTGACTATATTTCTTTGTTAATACTTTTTCCTTAATAATATATTTCACAATAGGGGTGGTCACAACTCCAGATTGCATGATTTGTCTGTGACTTTTGTGAGTCAACATCGAAATAGACATTGAATTGATTACCCGTGAGAAATTTCATGATTGTAGAGGATGCCAATCAAAATCGACTCAACAAAGTGACATATTTCATTCAACATTGAGCTGGGATCTTCGTGACCTGCGTACACTGTAGAATACAGTATTTTCTGAGGAACGATATTAACTAAGAAGTATATTAGCTGCACTGTTTTTTTATGTTTTAATTTCCCTGTCTGAACATCAAAAAGTTCACATTGTTTTAACTGGTGTAGAGATTCATGATATCATCTAGCTAAGTGTCCATATAGTTTTTAGCTCACCTGAGACGAAGTCTCCGGTGGAGCTATAGTCATCACTCCTCGTCCGTCGTCCGTCCGTCCGTCAAGAATCATCTTCTCGTCCCGAACCGTAAGATGTAACGTGTTCATATTTGGTGTGGTTGTTCCCTAGGTGAATCACATTCAGATTTGTTCAAATGAGGTCACTGGGTGAAATAGTTGTGAAAGCAGGGCCATAACTCTATTCCTCCATAGTAATTCTTAGAACGACTTCTTTTACTGAACTATAAGGCCGTATGGATTCATATTTGGTGTGGATGTTCCCTAGTTGACTCACATTCAGATTTGTTAAAATGAGGTCACCAGGTTGATTAGTTGAGAAACCAGGACCATAACGCTATTCCTCCATAGTAATTCTTAGAATGACTTCTTCTTTTGAACCATTTGACCGATTTAGCTTACATTTGGTATGGAGAGTCCTTGTGTGACTGGGGTTCAGATTTGTTCAAATGGGGTCACTGGGTCAAATAGGGGCAGAGCCAGGGCCCAGAGACATAACTCTTTAAATTTTTTTAATTCAAATCCTTGTTTTAAACCCTTGCCCCCCCCCAACCCCCCCCTCCCCCACCACCACTGCATGTCCCTGCCACCCCACACCAGATCCCAGCAAGGTTCACACCATTAAAAGCCTTACACTTTAGTTATATGACATGCCAGGAACTGACCAGCCTTAATTCTCACAGTGCTCATAGCTGTGTGTCCACTTATTATAAAGTAATTAACTTTTATCTCAATATCCACATTTATCAGGCTAAGAGAGAAAGAGGTGTGTGAATGAAATTTAATCCTATGTGTTTACAGCAATCTCAAATACAACTCTAACTGTTTGACAGTTTACACATTTTATAATAGTATTATTATTAACCATTTCATTACCAGAGCTATGCTGGTACAGCAATAAAGACCCTGCACCAGTGTATTCTCCTATATATAAGAGAATACACTGGGGTTCAAGATCAAGGAAATATTGTTAGGCCAATATAGTCAGACATCCAAATAAATCACACATGTCCTATTCTCGCAGGGATGCCCCACATATGTTTAGGGAGGGGGCAAATTTATCAGATTTGTTCATTGAGATGTAATTTATTTTCCAAAACCAATTACATATACTAAAATAAAATGAATATAAAATAATAGACCATTGATCAAGAGAAATGAGCTCCTAGTTTAATATTTGTCCAATATTTATTATTTTATAACAAGGTACTAGTATCATGCCAGTGCATTGTCTTATATATGTGAGTGTCCCATAGGTAGCCTCACCTAAGAGAATGCACTGGCTTTCAAGGTTAAGGAAATATTGTTAAGGCAAATGTAGACAAGCATCCAATAAATCACAGATGTCCTGTTCTTGCAGGGATGTCCCCATGGGTTGAGGGGGTGGAATTAGCAGATTTGTTCAATGAGATTAAATTTGTTTTCTCAAAATTAATTATTTAGACTAAAATGAATATAAAATAGTAAACTACTTAATTTTTTAACCCCCAGATTACATTATATAAAATATATGCCATATTATATACCACATTATATACCATTTGAAAGAGCAAGCTCCAAAACATTGTATTATCAACTTATCCAGTATAATAAACTGTGGACATGTTGTTTTTATTGAGTTGCCAAAGAGTTTTGTCATCTAGATTGCAGTAAATTGCTAAATTATTTACACTGCAGGGGGAATAACTCTATATATTAAAGATGGAGTTCTTCCCCTTCCATTAAAAAAGTTTGAATTCTGTTGCATTTTGGGATCCAAAGGGGGGGGGGGGGGAGTCATTCTATAATTTCAATAGTTTTTGGCTCAACTGAGACGAAGTCTCTGGTGGAGCTATAGTCATCACTCCTCGTCCGTCCGTCAACAATTCTTTAAACGTCTCCTCTGGAACCATAATACCGTATGGGTTCATAGTTGGTGTGGATATTGCCTAGGTGACTCACATTCAGATTTGTTCAAATGAGGTCACTGGGTCAAATGTGGGCAGGGCCAGGGACATAACTCCAAAAAATATTAAAATTTGCAAGTGAAGTCTGACATTTTTATAAACATTTCCTGGAGATCTGCTAGAGGTCATTAATTCCCAATTACAACATCAATCTATCATATGTATTGTTCAAATCTTTCAACAGGACATTTAACTTTCCCACACCCACCACTCCACCAGAACATATTTGGCAAACTTGAAAAGTGTTCTTTGAAAGAACCACCAGCTCTATTTAGTTCACATTTAATATTGAGGCTCCTTTGGTGATGTGTGATTCAGATTTGTTTAATCAGGGTCACCAGGTCAAGTAGGTGCAAGGCCAGCTACATTACTCTTTCTCTCCATAGTAATTCATGATACGTCTTCTATGCAAGAATGAAATGGTCTATTTTGCTTATTATTTGGTAGGAAATTACCTTGGGTGACAGATTTGTGAAAATGGCATCACAAAGTCGAATAAGGGAATTGCCAGAGACATAACTATTTCACAACATAGTGATTCTTAAAATATGTATGGAAGAGCCAAGAACTAGTTGGCTTATTTAGCATGGAATGTTCTTGTTTGACTGCAATACATATATTTTTAATGGGGTAGCCTGGAACAATAGGACAGTTTCCTTCTTAATATGCTTCCTTCACAAGGACCATCAGGTCTATTTTATAAAAAGGCGCTTGTGAGATTGGAAATTTCCAACAATTGGGAAAGTTTGAGATGTCAATTGTGTAATTCCAACCTAAGACTTGGGAGTCTGGAGCCCAGTCTGGAGGGGACTTGTTGGGGGGGGGGGGGGGGGTGATCAGTAGTGTACAGTTCGTAATTTGGCCAATATCCTGTTTAGATCTACTTCTTTTAAAGTGATTATGAAAAGTTCTGACTGTTGTGGTCTCCAGAGTCCCAGTCTTATCAGTCTTTGCAGTCTGGTGAGCGACCCCACAGTCATTGACTGTCTTGTTCACAATTTACATAGATTCGTTCATTGCATGTTTATATGTTGAAAGCAACTGGAGACAAGATAGACAGGCGGGGAGAGTGTGTACACACGCAGGTAGCATTGGAACTGTGTTAATGATCTATTAGATGAGTGGTTTTTACTAGATTTTTTAATACATTTTAACACACGCAAAAATTAGATATTGTACGGAAGTAGATGTGAGCTTTATGTTCTGCCTGCTGTAAAATTAGAAAGTGGTGTCATTACTATGGGAATGGCATGTAAACAATGTAGACACATTCTGAGGAAAAACAATTTATAAAACAAATTTAATCCTATTCTACTACTGAAACCGATGATGAAGATTCTGTTTTGGTGTTGTTTTCTCATTTCGGTTTTCTAACTATTCCAATATCAAATTGGATAACATGTGTGTTATGACCATGTTGGGACACATTCCACATAATTATATGGTTTACGACTAAGCATTGTTTGTGAATATTTCATTTTATCACTAATTTGACGGTAGTTGGTGCACCTATCACACAAAGTCAGCATTTTTCGATGCCAAATGTCATCATAATAGAAAATTTAGCTCTAAGCGGATTTATCAGATTTTGGATATGTTATAGAGGATATGATTATTATTCCTCAAGTTTTTTAGCGCTATATCAACGAAATCCCTCGATAATAGTTTATATATGTATGTATTGAGACCCCTCCTCCCGAATTACGTAAATAAATTTTAGGGTTCGAATGAGCCATGTTCGTTTAACATCATGGACAGTTGGAAGTAAGTTTTATTCAATGAATGTTTTCATAATCAAATTTTTCATTTATAAAAAATCAACCAATCATATACAGCCACTTTATGGAATGTGTGGCAAAGCAGGTTTTTATTGATAATGAACTAGAATGATGTTTGGATCACATAGTTCATTCAGTTTGAATAAACATTTGGTTTCTAAAGGATTTTAAATTTTTGGATGGACGTTTTACTATACATTAATTTACTTTTACAGAGGAAAGACAATGCTGTACCAGTTTGACCACATATACCCTGGGTCGACGAATGCCGATGTAGTGGTAATTATGTATGGCCATATTGGTACCCGGTCATTTAATTCTCTATTCAGAGAACTGGCTGAGTTAGCAGAGAAAAAAGAGATTGCCTTTGTTGTCAGACATTACCAACATGTGAGTGCCATAACTTGGTGTTTATATAATGTTCAATAAAAATAGACTTTTTTGGTGTTTGAACATATAAGTAACACCTTTGTGTACTCCGGGTTTAACACCACTGCATTTTATTCCATTAAATGGCCATGAAGGCGTCATCCCAAAACTACTATCGGGAAATCAGCCTATTTCCCGATAGATTCTGATAGCATATACTACAGTTATCGGGAAATTAATATCGGGGAAATGACTCAACATATATCGGAAGCGTTTCGCAATATTTACATAAGCTGTCTGGATTCTTTCGGAGTTTACTTTCATTTCGGATTATCATAATCGGAAAACAACACTGCATGCTGTTTGGAAATGTTCTGTATCGGGATTACTCTGGATTTTTATTGGGCTTTTATGTTTTATAGGCCTATCTTTATTATTGATTGGGATGATCACAGGTTGCTAAATATCGTATTTTACCTGGACAATAAAACCCCACCCATATGGAAATCTTCAAAATCAGTCGCTGGGAGCATGCCCAAATATGTATGTAATTGTACCACCTTTAATCAGCGCTGCACTCCGACTATTTTTGGAGATTTACGCATTCCAAGTATAAACAAAGTCTATCCAAATAGCATATGCAATTTTTTTTATTATTAGTGAGTCGCGATGACACATAATGCATGCACAGTCATGTGCTTGAGAAATAAACTGGCATATCTACTGAGATACCAGTACGCAGTGTTAATATGAGATGTCGTAATTCTATTTTTAGCCCGATTCCAGGAATTTGGATCATCCATGTTTACGTTTCTGAGAACAACGCATGTGACATTGTAGAGTATTAATATAGGCTCATACGGTATGGTATATATGCAGTCATGCTTGAAGTCGCTTGATTGTGCTTGTCATTTTCAGATTTTACACAGTGAATAGTAAAAAACAATTTCAAATGGGCCAACTCCAGCTTAAATAAAACTATCGGGCCTGTACCTATATTCGGGTATAGGTATTACATAGGATTTGTTGAAATTTGCAACAAGACACATGATGTGATAACGCAATCACACTTTTTTTTTACCAGCACATCGTATATTATAATTCCACAGCATAAGTTTAAGCCTGGAATTTGGCTGTTATGCCTAAATCCTGCATGGTCATGCAGTTTCATGGGGGGGTCCTAGATCAATCATGCCATGAATCCCTGAGGCTACTCTGGCTAAACCCCCATAGCCACTGTTATTAACAGCCAGAGTATAGAGATTCATGACATGACCTATGGGGGGTCCCTGCTTTATATACTTCAGCATTAACAAATTAGTAGTAATTCCGTAGTTATTTCAGGAATCCTGATATGGTAAATTAAAATAAAGACCGTACACCTGCAAAATATGAATGGAAAATTTCATGCAAATCTCCAGTGCAAAAGTTATAAATACGTGAGGCAGTCATAACATTTAACTGACAAGTGTGTGCATGGTATACACTCTAAATTAATTTGTTTTCTTTAATTAGGCTACACTTGATTAATTAAAAATCAATTTAAAATTAAAACACATAGACCAAAATTCTAAGGGAATTTACAAGCAGACACGCCAGATTTAAATATGTTTTATTATCAGTACTGCATTATTAGCCTAACGAAGTCACACCCAAATATATTTGCAACTAACTTTTACTCCAGTAATTTGCATTGAAAGACATGTCCATTCATAATTAGACTGACTCCTTGACACCTTTTCTGGACATGTTGTGTGAATTCAACTAAAAAAAAGCACCTGCTGGAAATAATTCACAAACGGCATGGGTAGAAATTGAGTACTAGTACAAATTTCAGTACAACTGGCCAGATTCGACACATGCACTCCGGGTAACTTTGACCAAGTGAGTGTGTAAAGAACATTACATAATACACAAATTAAGTCAGTGGATGACTTATTTATATCATCAACAGTACTGTTCACCACATTCCTGACTGCATTAATTATTTTGAATTATGTTCTAACAGTGATTGATTTTTACGATTGCATGATCAAGGTCAAGGTAACACCTCTGTCACAATGAGATAATGTGATAACGCAAAAAGATATTTTCATCTGATCACTTTCATAGTTCGTAACATCCAGGTTAATCATGCACATCTTCACCTGTGTGTGTCGGAATGTGTCAATTTTGACTTGGCTATCGCGTTATTATCATTATCTTAAGTGAAGGTTTTTAGTTCAACTTGTCAATGTAAAGTTTGAGCTAATGCCATGGGTTGGCAACTGTCATCAGTGCATCCATCAACAATTTCCGTTGGCACACCCTACAGGCCACATCCCTCATCTGATCATCACCAAACTTCGTATGGATCCCCGGGGTGACCTCCAGATTGGAGCTTACAATTTTTAGCTCAACTTTACTTTGTAAAGTTTGAGCTATTGCCATGGCTTGGTATCCGTCGTCCGTGTTTGCGCGTGTGTGTGTATGTGCGTGTGTGATGCGTCAACAATTTCCTTTAGCACGGGTCATTTTGGGGTAATTCGGAAAAAAAACATGGCCGCCATCGGCCATCTTGGATTTCAAAATTCAATCCATTAGCACGGGCTACATGTCGTACTGTTCGTCTGATCATCATGAAATTTGTCATGGATGTTAATATTGACATGTAGATGGGAACGAGTAATTTTGGGGTCATTCGGCCAAAAAACATGGCCGCCATCGGCCATCTTGGATTTCAAAATTCAATCCATTAGCACGGGCTACATGCCGTACTGTTCGTCTGATCATCATGAAATTTGTCATGGATGTTAATATTGACATGTAGATGGGAACGAGTAATTTTGGGGTCATTCAGCCAAAACACGTGGCCACCAGCAGCCATCTTGGATTTTACTCTTTGCATGACTAAATCCTTTAGCACGGGCTACAGATCGTACCATTGATCGTATCATCATAACATTTGTCATGGATGTTAACAATGACATGTAGATGGGAACGAGTAATTTTTGGGTCATTCGGCCAAAAAACATGGCCGTCAGCAGCCATCTTGGATTTTACTCTTTGTATGACTAAATCCTTTAGCACAGGCTACAGGTCGTACCTTTAGTCTGATCATCATGAAATTTGTCATGGCTGTTGAAATTGGAATGTAGATGGGAACGAGTCATTTTTGGGTCAATCAGACAAAAAACATGGCCGCCAGCAGCCATCTTTGTTTGCAAAATTCAATCCATTAGCACGGGCCACAGGTCAAATTGTTCGTCTGATCATCATGAAATTCGTCATGGATGTTAATATAGACATGTAGATGGGAACGAGTAATTTTGGGTTCATTCGGCCCAAAAACATGGCCGCCAGCAGCCATCTTGGATTTTACTCTTTGTATGACTAAATCCTTTAGCACGGGCTACAGGTCGTACCTTTAGTCTGATCATCATAAACTTTGTCATGGATGTTAACGATGACATGTAGATGGGAACGAGTTATTTTGGGGTCATTCGGGCAAAAAACATGGCCGCCAGCAGCCATCTTGGATTTTACTCTTTGTATGACTAAATCCTTTAGCATGGGCTACAGGTCGTACCTTTAGTCTGATCATCATGAAATTTGTCATGGCTGTTGAAATTGGAATGTAGATGGGAACGAGTCATTTTTGGGTCATTCGGCCAAAAAGCATAGCCACCAGCAGCCATCTTGGATTTTACTTTGTGTATGACTAAATCCTTTACTGCTCATTTTTTACACTCCTAAAAAATTACATTTTTTACAAAGTTGAGCTACAGTGTCATTTCTGAATTCTGTTAAAAGAATTATTTTCTTGTTATCGTCATAATACTAATTCTAATGCACTTAGGCCAATATACCCCCGGAAACACCACATATTTGCGGGGGGTTATTCATTCAATAACCTGTCACAATGTATAGTCCGGTTCACCGCTTCAATGTTAGATATTCCTACGCGCCAATATTGCCGTTAGCTGAATTCCTAATCTCGACCATGCCAAATCCAGCCCCGCTCAATGTTCCGTTTCACTCCATGACGTCACCCTTACGCAGTACATGCCGGCGACGTTACGGAGTAGATTATATAGTTGGCGCCCGGTCTACTGACTTCCGTTACTAGCTCGTTGCTATATAAACAAACCAGCTACGTCGCTTTTTCGAAAATTGACAGTTAGTACATTCGCCCTGTATACATGTACAAAAGACCACACCGTTATATCCCACAAATGTCCGTGTCTCGATATCATTTGACCCCAAATTTCTTGACATGAACCGCGACAGACATGCACGGCGTGAAATACATAGCATTGAGTAAACAATTTGCCATTGTTTCAATTCAACTTCAAGTTCGCGGTAAAATCGAAACCGCAATTTGTAAGTGGTAAACATCTGAAACAGACATCAAGTACATGCAAGAACTGATTGTTGTGCATATTTATTTCTATTTGAGGTGGACATTTTTCATGTTTATCAGCATTTTTAACGATAAGAGCGATGGTAATTGAGGGACTATATTTTATCTAGCGCATTAAGTGTTTTCTATGGCCGCACATTTCGTTGATAATTACGAGGCATTTGTTTGTCTAAATAATGTTTTTAAGTTCGAAGAGCATTAGAATGGGGATAACAGTGTGGTGTGTTGTGATTTCGGAAAGGTACATGGCGAATATACTGTGGCAAATACCCGTTAATGGGCTCCGGCTCCGCCGTCGCCCATTAACTAAATTTGCCACAGTATATTCGCCATGTACCTTTCCGAAATCACAAAACACCACACTGTTATCCCCTAATTATATATGTCTAACAGACCCATTTCGCCAAGAAAATTCAAAATCGAGCAGATAATGTATTTATTATTATGATATAAAAAATCTCTCAGAAAAATCCGAAGATATTACTCGGGTAAGTCACATGACTGATTAGTGCGATCACATGACTACAACGCGGTCACATGATGATCAGCTGCATGATCGACGTGGTAAGTTTACCTAATTTGCTTGCCGGTGACAGCAGTGGGCGGAGCTTAAAATAATTCCACCAATCACGTAACGAGTTGATAAATTACATATATATGAAATATCGCAGTCTCCGAATAAATACATTTGTACGTTAAATATAAGTGATCGCCATTAAATGAATGCCAATACAATGCTCACCATTAAATAAAAACTGTTTTAGTGTGCTTATTATGAACCGGATTTGCTTAATTGTTAGATTATATAAGGAATATTGATGGTTAAAGTGTAATTTGAAGCGATAAAAATGGAGTGAAATGAGATGCCAAATTTATGCCAAAATGCAATGAGCAGAATATAGTGCGAAACGAAATTGAACTGTTTCTGAAAGAATACAAGTTGGACCTTCTAGCGTCTTTGTTGTATGGTACAAATTTTGGAAGCTAATTTATACCGCTGAAAGATATATACCCGGAAGATATCCTATCCCAACCGATTCATTTAAATAAACATATCATAGTGGACAGGCATATGTTCATTAATAAAGAGTGGATAAAGAATAATATATTCTTTATAAATGATCTTATGAAAGATGACTCAGGATTCCTGGACTAGGGTGAATTTTGTTGTAAATATAATTTACGCACTCCTTTTACATGTTACCAGGGACTTTTGAATGCAATACCATCTCACTGGAGAACATGTGTTAGGGGAAATAGGAAACTTAATCTGATAAAAAAATCTAAAATAGATAAGTTGGAAAACTTGACAAAAACCTGTAAAACATTTTATTCCATATTTCTGGAAAATATTGTTGAACAGCCTACTAGTACCATATTCAAAACAAATGGGCAAAACGATTAGGAAAACCCATTAGTGGTTTGAATTGGAGTGAAATCTATAAACATCCGTACCAAATTACAGATGATACAAGGTTACTTAATTTCCAATTTAAGATCAATCATGATATACTGTATACAAATTCGAAACTATTCAAGTGCAAACTATCAGAAACAGAACTTTGCACCTTCTGTGGAAACTCAAGAGAAACAGTTCTACATCTCTTCTATAAATGTTTCACTTCAAAAACTGTATTGCTTCAATTTCAACAGCTACTTAAAGAAAATGTGGATTTTCAATAGATCTCACCCCAGAATATACTGTGCTTGGAATGGGAGACACAGAAACAACCATATTTGAAATATTTGATATTTGTATATTACTTTATAGAAAATATATATATTTATGTAAAATGAGGAAAAACAATCCTACTTTAATTGGCCTCATTGAATATCTTAAATACTACCAAAACATTGAATGTCTCAGCACAAGTCACTTGGAAGTCAATTGGGCTCATCATTTTAAAACAAGATGGGAAGACTTATTAACATTACAATAAGACATTATTAACATATCAATAAGTCAACAGAAATCTGGAAAGAAAAATTGTTTACATTACCGTCAATTCCAAATTCAACTAATGTTTTTCCATACCAATAGGCAAGATTGTAGGGATGAAGATAAATGTAGTTCACATGTACTCTCCATTGAGGTGGAATGCCCCCTCCCACCCCACGACAATAATATATCAATAAACTAAACATTTATTTGTTTACTATAATTGTAAAAAAGTTTGATACAAAAGCAATAATATATCAAACATACAATCTATACTTTATGTTCAATAGAATAATCAACCATCATAATATATATATTAATATGTGTACACTTATTTATGAGATGCTTATCAGGATCCTAATAAAAAAAAAAAAAAAAATTTATACCACTGAAATAGTGTCTTATCGGTGTGCGATATAGGAGTAAAATTAAACAGAAATGGGGTGTGCTTAAAAATTTCTTGGTTAATATACTAGTATCGTGATGGCTTATATTCGTCATAATAATGTTCCTCTCTGTTTCTTCACACAAAGTCTTCTGTGTGGAGAAGTGCAGGACTGCGAACCGCTTGCTTAATGATTACGATCAAGATACGATGAGATAGTGGGTAAACAAAAGAATTAACTTGAATACACAACAGAGTGTCGAGACTACAATAATTATTGATTAGGCACTGGCATAAGGGCATTTTTTTCTAAATTGAAGGCTAGCCGGGCATTGTTATCTGTATGTGGCATGGAGGCATTCGAATATATGAATGATTGAGAATTTGGAAATAACTTACAAAGAACAACAAACGAAACACCTGATATATAGTTAACATTGTTCCGCCAAGTGTTTTTATAACGTTTACGTAATCGTAGTCGGCGTAATAAACTCCGGCTCCGAATCTGTGTTTTTAATTTGCTCGTCCACAACTACGTCATCCGTAGTTTAGTCACGGAAATCTCCAAATATCGATGGTGATATTATTTATTATGCGGTCGGAATGGGACTTGGGTCATTTTAAACACAACAGGGAGCGCTTTCCTGCAGTTTCTAGACCGAATAAATCCTTTAAAAAGCATGATACCAGTGGCTGTACAGGTCGATTGTCACAACTAATCTTCATATTTATTTTGGTGTAACCACTAGATGGGACCCATAAATTTTGTTCTGAATTTCGTTACAAAACATGGCTGCTAGTGGCCATCTTGGATTTCACATTTCAAACCGTCAGAATACCCTGCAGCCGACATTTATTGGAGAAATATTTTGAAAATTTACAGGTATGTTCTGGATCCCTTTTAGATGGGAGCTATCGCATTGGAATGATATTCGATCAAAATCATTGGCAACCATCTTTGATTCTACTCTTTGCATCACTAAATGCACTTTGATACGAGATGCCTGATTAAAAACAGTTTAACACATCCATCAAACATGAACCAATCTATGCATAAACTTATGTTTAACTTTTATTTCATTATTCCTCTGTTTTTATGCCAGCATCAAGGCGAGTCTTGTTATGTAAATGCTTTCTTTCAAACTCTATTCTCTGTCGCACATATTTCGTCATCTCCACAAACCAATTTTATGGGCCTATTTTTAGAATGCAAAACGTGGTGGGCAAAATTGTGTCGCATTGTTGTTGGGAGGTGCATGGCTTGATTAATTTAATTACAAGTCATGTCAGTAACAGTAATCGCTTTGTGTTTTAAGTGTTTTCAGCTCAACTGTACAACGTAAAGTTTGAGCTATTGCTATGGGTTGTCGTCCATGCTTCTGTGTGTCAACAATTTCCTTCGGCATTCCCTGCAGGCCGCATCTTTCACCAAACTTCATACGTAGCTTCAGGGTGACCTATAAATGGGAGGTATCAAATTTTTCCGAATTTCAATGAAAAACATGGCCACCAACAGCCATTTTGGATTTAAAATTTGAATCCATCGGCACACCCTACAGCCGGTATTTATCGCCAGATCAGATTGTGATCAACTGTAGATTGGAGCTATCGAATTTGAACAATGTTTGATGAAAAACATGGCTACTAGCGGCTATATTGGAAACTTCATATGGATCATCGGGGTGACCTCTTGATGGGAACGAGTCATTTTGGGGTCATTTGGCAAAAATATATGGCCACCAATGGCCATTTTGGATTTTACTCTTTGTATGACTAAATATTTCTACAAAATCCATTAGCATGGGTTATACAGCGATCTGTTTGTTTGATCTTCATGAAATTTGTCATGGATGTTGACATTGACATGTAGATGGGAAACGAGTCATTTTGGGGTGAATCGGCAAAAAAACATGGCCGCCGGTGGCCATTTTAGAATTTACTCTTTGCATCACTAAATCCTTTGGCACACCCTACAGACCACATCCCTGATCCGATCATTATGAAACTTGTCATGAATGTTGATATTGACATGTAGATGGGAACGAGTCATTTTGGGGTCATTCAGCCAAAAAAATCTTGTCTTACTTAGACATTTCAATTAGCACCTTTCCTAATTCCTCCATTTACTGTCAACCATTAAATTATTCCCCTACCTAAGTTGAGCTACAGTGTCATTGACACTTTCATTAACCAAAGTACTGATGGGAACAAGAGTGGAGAGACAAAGGGCAGTATATCCAGGGACCTCGCTGACCTTAAATTATGTCACAGAATCATTGATAATGCAGTGTATCATATATGCTTCCCGAATCCTGACAAGTTACGTTTGACAATGCTGTTGCCGCACTAGGGGTCTCTTTGTGCAAATACACAGCTGTCGGCTGATTCAGTAGTTCAAAATTCACAATAATACTTAAAAGTTAAATAAAATTACTTAGTATTTCGTTAACAACTTAATATTATATCTTTCACTCAGCTTTGATGTCACATGTGGGTTGGAAATTGGGAATTGGCCCCAATCATTACATGATACCTTGATCTCGGCACAAATGTCTTTGTACTTTGATTTATATGTACTTAACGGATCTTGGCACATTGAGCTCTCCTCTCAACATATATGCATATATGCAAAAATAAAAGGAAACGAAAACTGAGAGTCAACTCTTTTCGTCAAAACCATGACTGAAACTTGTAAAAATTTCAGAACCGCCCATCAGTATTGTACATACATGTATAAACAATCAATCGATGAAGTGGGTTTGTGTCAGTATGACTTCTAGCTAGAGCAGACCAACATTCACACCGCCCCAAACTGAGAGCTAGATTAAAAGTTCCTGCTGAATAAATCTTTATCCCATCTTTGCTATATTCATTCAGTTTATTATTATAAATGCTTGATTCAGACCTAAACAGTCAATAGAAGTTGATAATTTAATCGCTTATTAATTGGGATAAATGGTAAAATGGATGAAATATTGAAATATGCACCTTTTCATTGAAAATACAGCAGGAATACATCGCATTAAAATTATTTCTAATTATAATTAATTAAATAATATTTTATTAATAAAGCAATACAATCTTTTAGGTAAATTATCACCAATAACTTTAATATCTCAAACAGAAAACTTCAGATAAGAAGCTACGGTTGTCTGGGTATGGAGTAGAGCTAGCTTTGAAGAGTACAGAATACAAAGCTAAAGATGATACTAAGGTGGAAGGTTCGTAAATTACTGACTATTGTTGTTAGATCAACTTGACGAAGTCAAGTTTGAGCTACTGCCATGGGTTGTCATCCAATCGTGCGTTCATCAGCAATTTCCGTTAGCACACCCTACAGGTCACATCTCTCATCCAATCGTAACCAAATTTCATATGGATCTTCGGGGTGACCTTTAGATGGGAGTCTCCTATTTTGACTGAAATTCATTAAAAAACATGGCTGTTGGCAGCCATCTATGGATTTTCTCTTTGCATGACAGAATCCTTTGGCACACCCTACTGACCACATCCCTCATCTGATCATAACGAAACATCATATGGATGTTTGGGGTGACCCCTGTTGATGGGAGCTTCCTATTTTGACTGAAATTTGTTTTAAAACATGGCTGCCAACAGCCATCTTGTATTTCAAATTTGAATCCATCGGCACAGCATGCAGCCCGCATCTCACTTCCGATGGTCACCAAACTATATATGGATCTTTGGGGTCACCTCTAGATGGGAGCCTCCTATTTTGACCGAAATTCGTTTAAAAACATTGCCGCCAGTGGCCATCTTGGATTTTACTCTTTGTATGACTAAATTCTTCGGCAGACACTCCCACCTCGATCATCACCAAACTTCATATGGATCTTTGGGGTGACCTCTAGATGGGAGTCCACTATCTTGACCGAAATTTGTTAAAAAACATGGCCATCTTGGATTTTACTCTTTGCATGACTAAATATTTTGGCATAGCCTACAGACCGCATCCCTCATCCGATCATCAACAAACTTCATATGGATCTTTTGGGTGACTGCTAGATGGGAGCCATCAAATTTATTAGTTGAAAAACATGGCCGCCAGCAACCATCTTGGATTTTACTTTAGATATATCTCTTCATGTTGACATCTAGCATTACTTAGACATTTAAACTTTCTGCATTCCTAATCATTCTATTGACTGTAACACATGAAATTATCCCCCATCCAAGTTGAGCTACAGTGTCATTGAGACTTTCATTTTGATTGTAGTCACATTGTAATATCATTGGGTAATACGTTTCAAAGGAATTTATAAATATAAGACTGTTTTTTGACTGCTTTCATATCATATTTATTCTTGATATAGACTAACAAAAACGAGGTATGCATGAATAAATAAATTGAATTATGCTTTATAATAAATACAGTGTTCAGTTTGAATTCAATGCTCTTTCTGAAGGTATAGAAGATATAGACTATAGTTTTCTCGGGCAATTTTCACTGTAGCGGTACTGACTAATATTTTATACATGGGGGAATTGACTGACGTCATATGCAGTTGAGCGTGGATATACAATGTATATTTCAATTTTTCAAAGACATCAAATGATCAATAACCAATTGACATGCTTGCTATTCTCCTTCGTTTATCTGGATATGTTGATTTTTACCATTCCTACAAATATCTCAGTCATGGGTTATCAGATCTCAATTAAATTTGGTATGAATGTTCACCATAATAAATAAATCTAAAATATTCAAGAAGCTCCTTTAACTCTTTAACCCTCAATGACGTGATTTGACGTGTCTAACAGGTACCTGTGACGTTGCCCGGGACAGCCCTCAAATGTAACGTCAAGGTAGACAACAGGGCGTAATTAGCAGCGAATTTATTGCGCTCGCTTATTGATAATTTTATTAGACATGTTGTTACCGCAAATTTCTTGAACACCACCGAAAGTTACATTTCAATGCAAATTGTATCCGTTATTTTACAACTTATTACCAGCTAAGTTTTCATTGTGAGAATCACACCTATACAACGGAACTGGTCGGTCTAAATCATGCAGGAATGGATAAAAATTCATTTTTATTTATGCCAAACTTCCTCGGAAAAGTTGAGAAAGTCACCAGAAAAAGTTGAACAGACGGTTCGTTTAGGGGGAAATCCTTGTGATGAAGGGAATACACATCCCATCTCCGATTATAATTTAAACTTTTGCGGAGAAAACTGGACAAATCTAGCTTTAATATCAAGTAAATCATAACATTTTATGACGTGATTGTTGGTTGCGTCATTTTCAGTTTGTCGCTTTCGCAAAACACGTTGTTTATTTATCTGGTGCGATGGTATTACTCGTCTCTTAAATATGAATAATCCCTACGATTCCAAATATCAATAAAAAATAAAAATAAATCCAACTTCCTTATTTGGGTGAGGCTTGATTCTGCCGTCACTGGATTGGTCCGGCTCTTCCATCAATTATACAGGCTCTTCCAATAACCTCCCGATTGATCCACTCTTCCGGTTTGCAACACAACACACACACGTGGTTTTCACTCGACCGAAGTTGAATTAAGAATCGCAAAGTTGGTTCAAACGATATAATTATTCAGAAAATGGCAACAAGAAATAGATCTTTGGTTTGTTCAGGCGGATTTGGAAACATTAGAAGACAATTTCAGTACTGATACCAGTATGTTGTAATACCTGGGTACAGGTATGTCATTGAAAATGGAATAATTATTTGCACCCCCAGCCGGGATTGAAATGGATTATTCAATATTAAACTACACTTAGCGATATAAACTTCCCGCTACTTGACCAGAAATTGACAAGGTGTTGATTTGAACAGTTAAGTCACAGTATTCATATTCAATAAAGCATAAAAAACTGAATATACACCGTTTATATAAACGAAAAACTTGCCATGCAAACCAACACGTCAAATCACGTCATTGAGGAATAGGTAGCCACGTCAAATCACGTCATTGAGGGTTACGCTAGAAAACTATTTGAGTGTTAAAGAGTTAAACAAGCACCAGTGTTTTTTTACACATTGCCAGTGCAGCAAAAATGTTTTGAAAAGTCATCTCTTTCACTGACAACAATAAGCTATGAGCTGCCAGTCTATTCCATGTCCCATGTGGATTGGTAATTACACATGACATCTGATCTTATCTGACACTGTTTGATAAACAAATAACAGAAACTGCTGGAGAATGTTTATTTTATGCTATTCATTGTCCCCCGAAAAATTTATTTTTGGGGGACTTGTAATCAGCCCTGTCCGTCCGCCCATGCGTCCATGCGTCCCGTCCATGCGTCCAGAGTTATAACTCCAGTAATGATCATCCGATTTGATTGAAACTTGGTATGTAGGTGTCTCAAACAAGAATACAGGTGCTCTGCAATTATGGGTTTAAATCCGATGTTCTTTTATGGAGTTGTTTCCCTTTTTTCAACTTTTTTTTTACTCACTTGTTTCGGTTTCCGGATGATATCTCAAGTTTGGATCCTTTAATTGCAAATACCGTTTTTATGTGGATCAGTCATATCAAGATACAGGTTGAGTTCGAAGTTTTTTCTTTGGTTTCCGGATGATAACTCAAGTTTGGATGTTTAATTGGAAATTCTGTTTTTTTTGTGGGTCGTTCATATAAAAATACAGGTCAAGTTCAAATTTGAGTTTGATCCAATGATTTTTCCCAGAGTTATGGGCCTGTCGACTTTGAAAAACATTTTTTATAATTTTCTGAATGCAGACTTTTATTTTTAGAAAATGTAGGCGTGCATAGTCCCACTCGCTGGGTTTTGGCCAGGTGCACAGTTTCTATCAAGATAAAATAAACAGCGGAAATACATTCATAAATGCTGCGTAAATTGAATTAGTTTACTCACGATCGATATCCAGTGAGATCTTTTTTATGGTTTAACACTGCTTAATCCACTATCGATAAGCACAAGTGAATGTTACACACTATGTTTTTATATTGTACATGCTCCTATATTAATTGTAATTCATAATTATTAATAAGGAATCATTTAATACTCTGATTCCATGCTGACAAAATAAATGTCAACATCTCCCAGCCACGTGGTCTCGCTTTGATTTTCCAGGAATTTATGTGACGTCATAAGCCATACATAGAAATCGTTCAAATGTATTTTTAGATTCGAATCATTCAGTCTCAGATAGTGCATTCGACACATCACACTGTGTGACCTCAAATAACTTAAACTGCCAATCATCGTGGCACGAGGGACTCACCTTTTGATGTATGCCGACAATGAATGTTGGTTTCGGAGAATTCATTTGATATTTTGCTACAACATTCAAGCTGTTTCTTTATACTTGTACGCTCTCTGTATTTGGTTTGGCCCAGGTGCGCAATCGATCGCTCGCTAGTTTTAAAATTTAGGCACGCGATGGTGAGCAAGAGCAATCACGCGCCTCAAAAATGAAAGTCTGTGTATGAGGGTACCTTCATGGTGTAATCAACTCCTCCTACAGTTTTGATCGTAGATATTTGAAACTTATTGTTACCCACATATTGGAGATGTGTAACATGTATATAGATGACGGAATTTTTTTTTTTTACGGAATTATTAACCCATTTCAACATTTTTAAAATTTCTTTAACAAAGCGGCATCGACTTGCCACGTTGTCGGGGGACACTGTGGTCGGCCGACCTTTTATTTCAATTTAAATGAGATTAATTCCAATGTGTTGTCCATGCAGTTGTACACGTGGCAGATGTTACATATTATGTAGGCCATTGTATAGGCTATTAACTCTTTTTCATCTATGCTAATGACATGTCGTCTATTATGCTGATCATTTAAAGAAACCATTACCAGTGGTGCTATGTTGATAACCCACCCCTAAATTTTGTAAATATTTTTAAGGAAAATGATTTCTAATCAACTCCTAAATTATACCATTGAAATTATTAGATCAATTAATCTCATAGATTGGGATTTATATTTGGTTCAAATAGGAGCAGAAATAGGAGATCTAAAAAAACCCACCATCCAATGTATGCTGTTGATTTCAAGTTTGCTACTGGTAAATAGATTCCTATATTACATATAATATTTTTGATATATTATCAGTTAGGATGGGTTGATTTATAAGCTGAGTGTAAAACCAAAAATATAAGATTGATGTAACATTTAGAGCAAATTATAAGAAACAAACAAAACAAAACAAAACATGTTTTCAGCATTAAATTGCTGTGTTAAATTGGAAATCCTTGTGTAGGTATATTTGGCATCACTCCTCCCAAATTATGTACGCAATTTCCATTTAATTTGCATGTACTTGCCACTGATATGAAGGATTAGGTGCTAGGTGCTAGGTGCTAGGTGCACACATACACAAAAAATATATTCTCATTTTATATTAATTTAGAAATTATCATATGGATTGATTTCAGAAAACTTGAATAAAGGGGAATCTAACTTATGAGATGTAATGAACTCTATTGCAGATGACAAATCAAAGGGTACGGATGAGGAGTTGGATGATGAAGTAGGAGGCTTTGTTTTCCCAAAGCTAAAGTGAGTATGATATTGAATTTATTCCGGAACTACTTCATTGTGTTATTGTCACAAAGAGTGATGTCTAAATAATGTCTACTGTCCATTTGTGTATGTCAGACTTATATCACAATTATGGTTATTATAATGAACGGAAATTACAAATTGATCCCAAACTTTATATGGCCAATCTTCATAGGGTACCAGTGCAACTGAAAACTGATATTCACCCAGATCTATAAAAATAATATTTTCTGAAGGGGAATATCCATATAGTGACAGCTGTGACAGAAAGGGCCTCATTCTGCTTACTAATCTTCAATTTTCAGCTGAACTTACTATTAGGGAAAAAGCTGAAAAATGACAACCTTTTCATTATTTATCTGACCAACAATTGCCAATATCTTGGGCACATATTAATATATCCACATGGCCCCAAAACTAAAAACTGCCTACCGGACAATATATGACAATGGCATGCTTAACCCATACATAATCATTACTAATCATTACTGAAATTTAATCCTCTCATAAATGCTCGCAAAGCAATGAACTGTCAAATCGAGCTATCTTTACTTGATGACTTCAGTTGTTTCACTTTGTTATCAGCTGGCAAGTGATTCTGTTGATATATATGACTAACAAACATTTATATCAGACACAATTAAGTTCGGATTTCCCACTGACTAAACATCAAACTTGTCAATTTTTATGTGTACCCATATCACAGCATGGTACACATTGTGTCAATGTCATTGTCGGTCTGTCAGTATGCATGGTGCAATTACTCAAATATTTTCTATTCTATCAGAAACAAATTTTACATACAAGATTCTCCATTTGTCCATACATCTGTCCGTGGATACAATTTTGTCAGTGCTTTTATTTCTACATTTTTCGGTCAATTGTTTTGAAACTTGGCACAGATATGTATTACCATGGGAATCTGTGCACCTGCAATTATGAGGTCTAGGACTTAACAAAAGCCCCCCAAGCTTGTTGCCCCAATCCTCTTTTGAACACTTTAAAATTATATGTCATGTATTTATTGTTTGTAATTCTGTTCTGTTTAGAAATATTGTTTAAATCAATTATGAGGTCTGTCCGACTTTTTTTTACCCCCCTTTTTAGACTTTTTTTTGTTTTCTCAAGATGCATAATTTTGTATGAACTTTTATTCCTACATTTTTTGGTCGAGACAGACATTTTTTAGTGGATTTATCCCCCTCTTTTGACTTAAATTTTTTCGCAACATGCAGAACTTTGTCCGAGCTTGTATTCCTACATTTTCCGGTCAGTTGTTTTTAAACTTGGCATATAGGCCGATTGGGCAATTTTGTTTACAGTTTTTCTCGACTTTCATGGGGGGAATCCTTAGTCCCATTAGGACAGCCCAATTGTAGTTGCTTCTAATGTAAATATACTTGATATTTTTTCAGAGAGCTTCATCCAGATAAGCTAGATAGCTTGAAATCATTCCGGAAGCATCTCATTGATACAGCCACAGAACTATCACCACTCAAGGTTTGGGAGCTACAAGGTAACTAGAGTGCTGCTTGCTTTCTTTTTTAAAAGTAAACTGAGAAGTTTGCTCAAGTGGAGCTATAGTCTTCTCTTCTGATCCATCGGCTGACTGTCTCACAGTCTGTCTGTCCGTCTGTCGATCAACATCTTCTTCAGAACTGCAATTCAGAATTGAGTTACATTTGGTGTTGCTGGTTCCTTGGTGACTGTGATAGTGCTGAAATGGTTGACCTATTTTTGCCAGTTAACCATTTACCCTATACAGATATTACCAACGTCACTGCCCACACCCAACACTGAAAGGTGATTACGTCACCATCCCAGCCAATGCAACTCAACTATCAAAAATAAATCAGTATTTATGTCACATCATTGATGTTGTTTATTATACCCCCTTTATAACCCTTTAGCATTCAGATCCCAAGAGTGCCCTGCAGTGTAGCGTCCAGTAAGCCCTAGAGAGCCCTGCCGCATAGCATCCAGAGAGCCCGGAGTTTTGCATTTTTTTCCGTCATAGTTTGCAACAAAAATATTGCATTATAAACACAACAAATTGGTTTTATTTTTAATGTAAACAATACAATGGATGATACATTATTAATGTTTTTATGGGGTTTTGTGCTAGATTTTGTACAATTTAATCGACATTTCATAATAAAATTGTAATAAAATGAAAACTGCGTCGCCCCGGTGCTATTTTTCAAGTTGAAAATCAATGTACTCCGCAATTGTGATTTGTGTACAGTCATCTAATATAGTTGTATTTTACAAATTTTTAGTTACAAAACTTTATTTTTATTTCCAATAACATATTTATTTTACTTGTTTATGTTTTTGAGCTGTTAATAATATGCACCTGAATTACAACGATCAGTATCATGATTTGACCAGCGAAGCAAAGATAGTTCAACTTCAAAACAATTGCGCTGTTGGTGTTACTAATGACGCTGTGTTCTTCTAACTGTATAGGCCCTATATATGTTCTCAAATAAAAATCAAATTTGATTCCCCCCCCCCCTCACATGGACAAACATGCAAAGTAATATGGTCCTTGCCTGGATCCTTTGTGATGTCAAAAATTAAATGAGTGCAGTGCGCACATTTGGTGGGAACTTCGAATGTCAGGCACTAAATTCCAGACAGTGAATGCATGTACTTGAATCTGTCACATAACTCGCATTACCGTACTATATATATGTCCCGATGGTCCTTACTGTCCCATGCATTATATGCGCCACATACTGTACATAATGATATATCGTTAGGCCTACACTATACTTGTTTTAATAGTGCATGCTCTCTTCAGTTTTTTTTGGAGAACATTCAGTGCATCTATAAGGCATGTAGGCATATATGCTTATATAGGCTACATTAGCATTAGATCACGAAAAACAACGTCATGATAAGATTGTCAGATCTTGACGACGTGCGGTGAGGGTAATATATCGATGCATACATAACATTAGACTTGTCTCTTTACAGGCCACACTTCATGTATTATAATGACAAGTACATGTTATTTTATATATGGCAAAATAGTATGCAAAAAGACAATTTAAAGTTATTTGACATCGTAAGTAATTTGCTAAGATGTTGTGCGAACAGTTTCGTGTAAACATTTTATTCCATTATAAAACCTACGGTATTTAGGTCCTATATTTAAAAACATGATGTGATTACATGGAATCAAATAAGCAGACTCAGTATGCAATGGATTCATTTATAACCCCTCCTCGCATTCGTCTTAACCCCACCTCTTTCATAAATTTTATAGGCCTACCTTACCTATAACATATGTGAATTTATATGCTAATATGTACATTTTGTCATCTAATTGCTATGCGCATGCGCAAATATATCAACCCCATACACCGAATGACCATTTCCAAACTAGTCCACAAAGCTAGAATATGCGAGGATAATTTAAACTGTGGAATCGTTTCACATAGACCTACACACAGGATACACAATTACTATCAGAGTGCAATACAATACATGTACTTGCTCAATTTGCATGTACATTTGATGTACAGTACGTGTTTATCATTTCTATATACTATGCTCATGCGCAAATATACCTACCCGAACTATAGATGTTGACTCTTCCTTACACATGGTATAGACACCCTGAACATCACATGAGTGTGGGATGGCTAATTAAGTCGTTCTTGATTAGTATCCCGATGTTTATACCAGTTACACATATTGGTAATGAGCCAGGTGTCGATATTTCGGGCTTCCAGGTTATTGTCAAATTTGCTTCTTCCCGATATTTTGGTATATCGAGCTATCAGGTTCAAAGGGTTAAACCTGAGTTTGACTTAATAAGTTGGTCAAACTTAACCTAATTTTCAGTTGAAAAGTTGGTAAATTGCAACCTGCAGAGCGGACAATATATACATCAATATGGAACTTCTGGGGGGAAAAGTTGATCAATGTGTAAACCGGGTATGACTAGAAAATTCATAGATAACAGACAAAATAAGAGCATTTAGGGTCAATGTTTTATTGACATAGATCTGTTTAGAGTTAAAGTGTGATTAGCTTCTGACTGTAAATGTTACCAGTAAACATTCTACATGCTGTGATTAGGTGTATTATTAGTTTGTCGAGGAATACATGGTCATCAAGCTATATATTCTTCAGTAAAAGATGGTCATGGATGAAACTTCACATGTGGGTTGATATATATCCAAGCTATCAGATAATAACCAGTCCAAGGTCAGCACAAGGTAACGATAACCTTGGTGGGATATTGAATGTCGAGACAAAATGGGAAATTAAGGTGTTACGTCATCTTCAATTCCAAGACAAACTGAAAATAAGGGTATAACATTAAGCTTCGCCTTTAATGAATTCATTACGTTTCCAGTTTGGAACTATTAGTTATTGTCGCTGTCTGAATCTTGAAACAGTTGCTCGATAACTTTACGGTCTTTACCTTTATCTGCGTTTGCTGGTAGAACCGGGGTCTGCCATTTTATTTGTTTATGTTTTCATAACAAAGACATCTTTCGGACCTAACTTTACCAAGACACTCATTTTATGGACAACATAACCTTCAACTTACCATAGTATATACTATTAGTATGGAATGCGCCGAAACTGAACTAGTGAAAATAGATTTTGTGTAGTCCCCCCATTGATCTCGATTATGTAGAGTACAGTATTACATACAGCTAGAATTGCGATGCATTTTCAATGCATGTACGAGTGATGCACTAGCATGTTTGTTAAATGTGGACTGTACTAAGACCACTTGTGGTACCGAATAGTGTTAAACTTGACTACAAAATGCTGCTAGGAATGCTATTTCAATCAAAACACTGACAAAAAGTGTTAACTTCGATCTACAATGCAATGCAGTTTGAGGTTTACTGAATATGTCAAGACTGATGGCATGACACAAATTGTATATCTCGTTCATGTGTGGCAGGTTCGTGAAGTTTGTTTGTTACGGACTGTACTCAGACCTGTTCGGTCCCATATTTTGTTCATCTCAACAATTTATGGGACACTTCAGGATTCTATCATTACCAAAAAATGCAATACCCAAATAAAATGCGAAAAAAATAGGAATGGACCACCAGGAGCGCAATTGTGTATGTGTAGAATGAAATTTCAATTAAAAGTCGCGATTAGCAGTTTACTGATAATTCGACTATAGTCACGATTGGCATTAAAAGAGTTAAACTGGACCCTGTTTTCATTTCAATCAACATACAGTCTTGGTACTCTCATGGTTGAAATAATTTCAAACGGGAGGAATCTAGCCAATGAAATCACTTGCGAATCAAATGATTTGTTGCTCGACCAATCAATAGCTTCCTGCAAAAGCAATTAACATTCACATATTCACACAATCCACACCAGCAGGGTTTGACTGCAGTTTCATGAAGTTATTGAATAAACTATGACTTTTCGTCTCTCATCTTAACTTAACTAATATACGTTACTTCATAATTGGGGAATGGTCAGACAGAACCAGTACACATAATAGAATTGTATTTGCAAAGATATTCAAAGTTTATTAATCTATCGTTAGTATTTTCTCCTAACCTATGGATAATTACGTCACAAGCCAAATACACGTTTATTGAGTAATAGTAAACAGTGTGTGCGTATTCTAAGTAAGATGATGCAACATGACTGCAATAATATTTATTATAGCGCATTTATTTTGCTATTGCTTCGTTTCGGGGTACTATAGAAATCAGCGGTGTCCATCTGTCTGTCCCAGATAGTTTCCGGATGATAACTTTAGTTTTAGTTATCAGATTTATTTCAAATTTCGTAGGTGGATTCCACATAAAAATACAGGTCAAGTTCTAATTTGGTTCTGTCCACCCATCTTTGCATTGTATTATTTCATTTAAACATGCATGTATCTCACTCACAGTAGCCGCATAAAACTTTGTTTTCTTTTACCGTTTTATTTTAGTCTGTGGACGCAATTTTGTCCGAGCTTTTATCCCTACATTTTTCAGTCAAATATTTTAAAACTTGGCACAGATATTTAGTACCACATGAGCCATTCCACCTGTGATTATGATGTCAGTCTGACTTTTTTGTGTGTGGAGTTATCACCCTTTTTCGAGCTTTTATGTTGTCCGAACTTTTATTACTACATTTTCCGGTCAATTTTTTTTTAGGATAACATGTTGAATATGGGGGGGTGGGGGTATATCTTCGTCCAGACAGGTCCATCTCTAGGTTCAATTATATTTTAATTTCAGATCTAAGTTTCCAAGCTGCTCAGACTATACTAAATGCAAATTCAACAGAATGTCTGAAACAGTTAATATTCATCAGTCAGAATTTTCCTACAGAAGCCAGGTTCGTTATTAATCTGATAATATCGGCTCTCACCCCCAATGAAATTTGCCTCCATATTGTATTTGACTGAGATATTAATATTCCAAAAACATTTTGTTGGCCGAAAAACTATTTTGTTAGACTATATATGAGCGGTGTCCTTCTGTCTGTGTGTCGGAATGTTTGTTGTACGGATGATAACTTGAATAGTATTCAACTTGATTTGATGAAAGTTCCAATCATGTTTAAATTTGGATTCGATCCAGCAATTTCTGGCAGTTATGCTCCTTTTCGAATTAGAATTGCTGATTATTGTGCTGTCTGGATGATAACTTTCAAATTTAGTATGTGGATGAATGACATTTAAATACAGGTCATGTTCGAATTTGGGTTCAAGCCAACCATTTCTGACAGAGTTATGCCCCTTTATTGACTTAGAATTTGGTATCTAATCAAATATGTTAACAACATAACAGTTGGAACAAAGTTTAATTCAATGTTTATTCCCAGAATAAAATGTTTCATTTATAAAAAAGCCAACAGTCAAATAAAGCCACCTTATATATGGGTGACGTGTTGCCTAGCAGCCTTTATTGCTGTTGAAAACTTTAGCACTTCGAACTGGAATATGATATTTTCTCATCCAAGATGCATAAAATTTGTTTTATGCTGAATGGTAAATTTTATTTGCACCTGAATTTTATTGTGTCAATCAATAAGTCACAATTAAAGACACTGTTCTAGCTCAAATCCCCAACATTGCAAGCATTTGTATGAGTTAATTTTCTTAAAATATTCAGAAACCACATAATGCACACATAAACGAATTAAACGCGTTAAAAGTAGCCAAATATATAATGCCTTTTGTCATAAAACCATCAGCATAAGCCAACATCTACAAAGATGCATGCAACCTGAGTTTTCATAACAAGTATCTCAACCTTCAACCAGGGATGGATCCATTACAAATGCTATACATTATTATTATTATTACTCTGCAAAGTAATGTATTACCATTTCCAGATCCTGAGCCAATTGCCAGGTTTTCAGAAAAGTTGAAGGCTTCATTTGCCAAGTTGAAGGTTTAAGGAGTCATCTTATAACTAAAATCAACGAAAACACCATTTTTTTCGATTCAATAATACCCAGTAGGAAAATAATTTCTACCGATAAAATACCAATTACATTGTAAAATTGTTTTGAAGAACTCGTTGATCGGTCCCGATTTTTCTGATCAGAATGTTTCTAAAATACAAGCGACGCTAATGATCACAGCACCTGAGTAATATCGCTATTGGTCTGACAAAACTTTATTTCGTTTATTTATTGATTTATGATTGTATGTTCAAGTTACTGGTACCGCATATATAAAATCTTTCGCTGATATATTTTATGTCATTGATAGTGATGTACCGATTATCGGTATCGGCTATCGGATCAGGCCGATATATGTGGTATCAGCAAGATATCGGTATTGGCAAAATTTAGTCTCCCAACCGATATCGTCAACTGATACATGTTGCGTCCTTTGTGAACATTGTGACACCAATTCCTACTTTAATATTAAATAAATGACGGAATTTCCAGAAAAAAAAAATAGCGACTATTTGATGCACGGGTAAGCTCTCCATCACATAGGTGATATACCATGATGACAACATCGACATGAGACTGCTGGTACATTCGTGACCCAAAATCTTATTATATAGGTCCTGTTGACATCAGATGTCTTAAAAGGACACTAATAATTAATTAAATTAAGTAATCAATTATATACCAAAAATGGTTGCAATCTTGTCGGTGACAATTGAAACGTGGGGATAAATTGACCCGTCAAGTGTCATGAGATAGATGCCGTTGACCTCAGATGAATTAAAGGGGCATATATGAGTAATATGTAGGAAAATTTGTTCAGATGGGTCACCTGTCCAGGTGAATGGCATGGGAAGGCTGAGAATAAAACATTACATACCTGCCTTTGACCTCAGATGACTTAAAGATTATATGATCAATGAAGAGCATTTAATATCATTTCAGAAGATATGTGGGACAATTGGTTGCCGATTTTTAATAACAGTCTAACACCTCTATCCTGATTCCATTTACGACCTGTATAAACATGACACAACATACATGTAACCTCTGACTAATACTCTTCCTATTATGCAATTGTTTTACCACAAATTTTACACATATCTACCTTTAAGTCTTTTGATGTCAAAGGTAAGGTAATAATGCTTTATTCTCAGCCATTATGTTTCTACCCCAAGACGTTCCTCTGGTCATGTGACCCACCTGTATCAATTTTTCTACATAATGAATGCTCTTTATTGCTCATATGTGCCCCTTTTAAGTTGTCTGTCTCATTATAGCAAATTAGCAAACACCACCACTGTTTTTTTTTGTCACCACAACTTGTGTTTTTTGTGAATCTAGCAAAAAAGATTTATGATTCTAGTACGTATTTGTGATGTGAAATCATTGAGCTACTGCACTGTGTGTGTGCTTGGAGATATTCTTGTAGTATAATATCAGGAGGGGTGACAAAATAATGTCACACTGATATCGCCATGATATATTCAGGATGTTACCATTTCATCAGGTGTAAAGTCTAGAACTAGATCTTTGTGCCAACAAAATTGGTAGGTAGCAACTTGCTTACATACATAGGGTTCATTATTTGTGATTCTATTAAATAAATACTACAAACTCAACAAATTATTTCCAGGTTTACTTGAATCCATGCACACAGCAAGTCATATCTAAAAAGCTTCAGAACTGCTTACTATTAAACACCTCCAATCTAATAGCTAAAAATAAAATAATTGTAACTGAAAATAAAATAAAACAAATTTGTTTGATAACAGCCAGTTCCAAAATATGAGTTAACTCAACAATGCTGACTTACTTCTGGCATCTCACAAACAAAGAACTGATAGAATATAACCATTACCATGAAGAGGAACAGATTTCCAACTAATAGGAATTATCGTATATGGAAAAAATGGCTAATACATGTATAAGAAAGATATATAGCTCAGACAAGAGTAAGAAAGCATACAAATTGTGACAGGTATTGATCAAGTTTTGTGTCGGGTGTAGAGACAAATAGGGTCTTCGCTGTTGTTAAATTGACAAGTGTTGACATATTCATCCAAAGATTGACTGGCAAAAATGCTGGTAGTTCCTGTGGCCATCAATCCGTGAAGTTTCTGATTAGATACATAGAAAATAGCTCACCGCAAATGTCCCCTTATATCAGTTGTAATATCAAATTAATCTGACAAGGCATAGTGCTTACCTGACCAGTTGACACAGTTCTCTCCTTTCGTCACCAAATACCTATGATACAAAAACTTTGTTTTTATCCCCCGCCAATTTCAAAGATTTGTGGTATGTGAGTTCACTTGACCATTACCTAGAATGAGTTCGCAAGCCAGGTCCGGCCGGATTTTTTACCGGAGTTATTGGACTTTGTTTATTATTTTTGCTGAATTTACCAGATAACAAATAGACGACGTCACAGGGCTCATTTCCACAAATCTCAACGGATTTAAAAGATATTTGGTATATGAGTTCACTTGACCCGTATCTAGAAAGAGTTTGCAAACCAGGTGCGGCCGGATATTTTCAGCAGAGTTATTGGACTTTGTTTATTTTTTTGTGTGCAAATGGATGACTTCACAGGGCTCATTTCCACAAATATCAGTACCTAAAATGAGTCCGCAAGCCAGGCTTTTTGACAAAATCCCACCTCTTGTTTAGCACATACTAAGAACACAAACATTATTGAGAATGCACTTCCCCAACTGCACAATTTGGCGGAGGATACTGTCGTCTGCGACTGCTTGTGTGCTTAATAATTCCTCTATGCACCCAATGGCAGAGGAGAGATTGTCAAATAATTTAGTGGCTAGAAATCTTCTAGAAAATACACATGTTTTTTGGGAGGTTTCCAGTTTCTTTTGGATAATATTTGTATTGTTATGCAAAAGATTTGTATAAACAATGACATGTGAGTTTGTGGACATCTCATCGTTTATAACAAAATGTGTTTGGAAACTATATATATATTTAATATTGACTACCATAAATGATATTTCATCCTCACCAAATGGGTTCAATTTCATGTTGTTATGTTATTTATTGTATTTATATATTTCATTTAGATCTCTGGCTCAAGTGAATGTTCTAA
The DNA here is from genome assembly GCA_032622095.1 of Siphonodentalium dalli. Taxonomy (NCBI): domain Eukaryota; kingdom Metazoa; phylum Mollusca; class Scaphopoda; order Gadilida; family Siphonodentaliidae; genus Siphonodentalium; species Siphonodentalium dalli. Next base: position 133,710,695 of record CP136064.1, on the reverse strand, counting down.
ATGACATGAAAGCTGAAGTGAAGAAAAATCAACAGGTTTTTACCATTATCAGTTATCTCTCTTTCATTTGTTATTTAGTCTAACAAACTTTACATCAAATTTTACATCAAATATTTAGCAAGGATATGCAATATTATATACCAAAATTAGATTGATAGTATTTAGAGTTGACCATTGTCAATGGCTTGGGAGCAGAACAATAATTACATAAATAAGCATTATGTGAGACTCCTGTCAACAAGATATGTATTGGTCTGTGGTGCTACAGCGTTATTCTGTATCCATAACAGATGAGTAATAAAACACATACTGGAATTACCATCACAGCTTTATTGCTACTTTGCTAAGTTTAAAGATAATCCAAAGTATAGGTTACACAGCCTTTTCAAAATGTCCTCTTTGAGGCTGTTGTGATTCTCCAATTCATTTTCTCATTTCTATTCTTATATGAGATTATGGGGATAAGTTTGAAGATATGTACAATATATACATATCCCAATATCAATATCTAACTTTATTATTTGGAATTGAACACTGTTTGTATTTTAGTCCGTGAGCCAATTCTCAAAAGACGCATAGTTTTTTATTTCATTGCATCCCTGTGCATTTTTCATTTCTACATATAAAAATGTCGGGCATCTCCTTTCGGTCACAGTGACACTAGTATCCGATATAAAAAGTGTCCAAAGGTTGTGAAAAGTAGGAGCGACTAATCCGAGTCTCGATGTATATTTTTTCTCAATCTTTGGTCAGATAATAGAGGCATGTGACTGTATATTTGCGTCGTTGATATCTGCTTGACATATATCATGATCAGGGATTGTGTGTGGTTATGATAAAACAAGAAATGGTGTGATATCCCTTTCTATTTTCACATAATTTCCGAACTTTACTCACAATTTTCATGAAGATTCATACTTGTTTGGCCCTTCAACTCATTATCATTTTAACAATTTTGTCTCGATCAACAATATTATAGTTTAAAAAACTTGCCATGTTATCATCCGATACAACAATACCAAAGAGTCATAACCTAGTAGTAGCCATACCGCAACAATGTGTCAAACATTTACCCTACCCCCTAAACAAATTTTCTTTTTTACTTTTCCCGAAATTGCCGAAATCAAACTATAATAGGACATATTTTATATTAAACTGAAAGATGTGATTATACCATGTTGCCTGTTCAATGGGGAATATACATTATGTTGAAATCGCATAAAAATAGCGAAATTCATAAAATTATTTATTTTCTGCCTGTTTTCAGGGGAAAATATGGCAAAAATTCACCAAAAGCTATTCTAATTGATTTTTCATAATAATATGCTATTAGTATCACCAAAATTAAAAACAGCTATACTTGTACTTTAGAAATTCAATGTTCACACCAGAGAAATGTTTGAGAACAGTATACAGGATTGACTACTTTCTGTAAGTGTTCATCTATTTCCTTAAAATTACTAGCATGAGGGAACTGGTTGCTTAATTATTATACCCCCCGCAACGAGTTTTTTGTGGAGTTAGCCCCATTTATCAACTTAGAAAATCTTCTCAAAATGCTTAATTTTGTCCGAGCTTTTTTTCCTACATTTTTCAGTCAATCGGTTTTAGGATTAGGATTAAGGGTTAAGAGGTTCAAGATTAGTGTTAGGGCTTAGGGGATTTAGGGTTACCTGTTCACATAATTTCAGTGCCCAATATACAGTAATGGCTACTGCATCAAATATGAGCTATTGCCATGGCTTGGTATCTGTCGTCCGTGTGTGTGCGCATGTGTGTGTGCGTGTGTGAGGAGTCAACAATACAGGCTACAGGTCATACCTTTGGTCGGATCATTATGAAATTTGTCATAGCTGTTGACATTGACATGTAGATGGGAACGAGTCATTTTGAAGTTATTTGGGAAAAAAAACATGGCTGCCAGTGGCCATCTTGGATTTCAAAATTCAATCCATTAGCACGGGCTACAGGTCGTACTGTTCATCTGATCATTATGAAATTTGTCATGAATGTTAATATTGAGATGTAGATGGGAACGAGTCATTTTGGGGTCATTCGGCCATAAAACATGGCTGCCAGTAGCCATCTTGGATTTTACTCTTTGCATGACTAAATCCTTTGGTACGGTCTACAGGTCGTACCTTTGGTAGGTTCATCATGAAATTTGTCATGGATGTTAACAATGACATGTAGATGGGAATGAGTCATTTTTGGGGTCATTCGGCCATAAAACATGTCTGCTGGCAGCCATCTTGGATTTTACTCTTTGCATGACTAAATCATTTGGCATACCCTACAGTCCACTTCCCTCATCTGATCATCACCAAACATCAAATTAATCTTGATATTGATCTACTAGTTGGAAGCTATCAAATGTTTTTGAATTTCATTGGAATTCATAGCCGTCAGCAACCAACTTGGATTTTACTTTATATATCTCTTCATGTTGATAATCTAGTTTTACTTAGACCTTTCAACTCTCCGTATTCCTAATCGCTCCATTGACTGTAACACATGAAATTATTCCCTTTCTAAGTTGATCTACAGTGTCATTGACACTTTAATTCCGTGTTAATTTTATCATGTTAAGAAATAGATATAGGAAGGCCGGACTTCATACAATACATAGGTAGTTTGTACCGCTGGTGGCTCAGTTGGTAAGATGCATGGCACATTAGGCCAAAATGAGTCATCCAGTAATTTTGAAGCTGATTCAAATTGCGATATGTACGGATTTCCGATCCATTCACAAGTAAGGTAACATGATGCATGTAATTGGGCAAGTTTGTAAGTTGATTTCACTGAGTCAATGGTTTCAACGTGCAGTGGAGTAATTTCCCAGCGAAATTAAGCATCTGTATGATCTATCCTCGACCGACTAACACGCAGTAGTTACTGACAATGTTGTGATATGGCCTGGTGGCTGAAACAACGATAAATCAAATCATCAAAACCAAACCAAACACGAGTAGTATGGATCAGATAACTGCCCTATTCCGAATGAAAGACTGCAGAATTTTTTGAAGCTATATATTACACGAGAGATTGAGCACTCAACCAGAGCATGTGTATGATCAGCAAAGCTACATAGGATAATTATTACACGTTACTAGATAGAATAGAAGCTGAATCAAATGAACACTTGGAAGAGTGACATCAAATTCTGTTTCAAATGCTTTATGTAATAACAATTGCTAGAGTCTTCAATTGTTGGGGAACTGAGGACATAAATTTGAATGATATAATATTTGAGTAAATGCTGTACTTAAATAGTATGAATGACATTGGTCACATAACGCAACATATCTTTTCAAGGCAATGGCCAATCCCTGGATATGATGAGCCCCTGCTGCAATTTGGTTGTCTCAAAATAGTGCTACACCGATGCCGCTACATATACATACATCTATGCAACAATATATACAGGTGTATGTTAATTTACACGAACTGATGGATACGAAACAAGGGTTATCCTGAAGTGGTGGGGCATCCTTGTGAAGCTATGTGGCAATCGGATCATCAGCAAAACACAAATTTTACGGTACCATATATACACTATTTAGTAAATAACACTATTTCCTTTTATTGAACATTTCAAATAAAATGCTTTCAAGAGAAAACCATATACCCGCACAGAATCTATCTATGGTACTGGTGTGCTTTTGCTAAATATTTAAGTTTCCGTGACAAGTTGATTATGAATTTGTTCATCAGCATTGGACAAAAACATCTTTTTATTATCCTATCTATAGGATAAAACGTAAATGCATTTGACCCAATACTTGTCAAATAATTATACTGTACAATATCTACCACATTTAATATAACATTCACTTCATATTATCTCAGTGACATCACCTTGACAGAACAACATAATGCTTTTATTCTCTGATCATGACTCAGAACAAGTTAAGTATTTGATAATAGTGAGTTTCATTCACCAGTCACCACACGATAAGCGATAGCCTGTACTAGTAACATCTAAAGTATACTTTATATGCAAACAAGTGTACTCTCAAATGACATCGCGGAGAACATTGCTGATTAAAATGCCCTGGTTTCGGATTTCTTGTGATTATGAGGAAGTATAGCTGAAGAATTATTAAAGGGATACAGTTCACTTGCATTTGGGATCATCAATATGATATATATAACAATGTCAATCAACTCCCCATTGGTCCTATCAAAGGCGAGTGCATTCAGTTCATTGAACACGATGACAGTCGGCACATTTCAAAGATACCTTTCATGTAGAAATATACAACAGCGTCGCCATAAATTCAAAGCTGCAGTGCCACCAATTATAGAATATAAAATGACCAAAATATCAACCATGTCGCATCATCAAATGAACTGCCGACTGTTTGCAACATATTGCAGGAGTACTCATATTGTCGGAATATCTTTGATGCGCGATCACATGTTGTAAAAAAACACAGTTTGCAAGGAATCATGGTTGGGTCAATTACATTGCAATGTAATTAATTACAATTACATTGAAATATGTCAATTACAATTACAATTACATTGAAAATGCAATGTAATTAATTACAATTACAATTACATTGGTTCAATTACAATTACTTTTGGTTGCTGAAAATCGGGATTCGGGAAGAGCTTCAAGGAGGAAAGTCATTTGTGTTTGATGAACTTTATTGATACATAAAACATAAAAGCAAATTAATGTAACACATTAATGTAATTGCAGTTCCCTGCAATCGCAAGGAAATGAAAAAAAATATAGGCTAAATTTACTGATCCTACATTGATTTTGACATATATTTCTGCTCTAAAATTGATTCCCACAGTCCTCGCAGTTTATTTTGACATTCATGTGATTATAAGAATAGGGTTTCACACAACAAATCTACATATATATGTTTTTGTGGTATTTTTCCATTTTTTTTCTCAAAATCAACCCGAAAAATTTAATTTGGGAGATTTCGGAATTTTTTGTTTCATTTCAAGCCAATTGATACTCGCTGATGGGTATTTGTCATGGATTCATCAAATCTTTTGATTTAATGACAGCAGAAAACAACATTCACTTGATTCTATCATTTTTGAAAAATTAAAAAAAGTTAGCATTTTAAGGGATAGGGTTAATATTTAATACCAGCAGTGGTTTTGACCTCTACCTATTTCCTGTTCACAATCAAAGTTTTTAAAGCAATAAAATTGTTGATCCAAACAAAATTGTTCGATTGAATACCTAGAAGGGCGTAATAAGTTTGAAAAAATTGGAGCAAATCATTAGATGTGCAACGAAACTTAAAATTTTCAGCATTGGCTTATGGGCTATTTGTACAAGCACAGTTGTTGACTTCTGTCTCGATAGTATAATCAGATGTGTTTAATTAGTTTTGTTGACTTCTGTCTCGATAGTATAACCAAGAGAAATGTTTTTCCTTCCTTGTGTAATTTTTCGGGCCATTCACAATGATTTTTATCGAGGTATATGAACTGATTTTGCCATTATTCAGAATAGGAGACTTGCTCAACAATGTCTAATCAAGTTCAAAAACTTGCCACACCCGCCTATTTAGTATATTACCAGAATTTCTTATCTTCGGTAATTGGCTAATAATGATTTTTATGGGTCATTTAGGGGATAATTCTGTTTGTGATTTTTGCAGGTTGACTAAACTAATGGGTTCTGCTGTTACACATTCACCTTTTTCGGTGACATGATAATAGAGACGAAAACAGGTGGTCCACCATGGAAAATTACAAAACACAACATTTCCTTAATCTAATTAACATTGTCAAAATGAATCATAAATGTAATATATAATCTTTGCTTTACCACCTTCATTATACAATACTAAATGCTATGCAAGTACAAATTTGTTGTTTTCATTTCACAATCAGCAAAAGTCAAAAATAATTTCCCTTCTGTGGCAGTAAATTAAAAGCATGAACTTGACTACTAAATTGAAACACAGTTACTCTCCAATTAATGTGAGTTAACATAAAGTTTGTCAAGCAGACTTTACCGTATTAGGTTATGATGTCATTTTCAGAATCATGACCATCTCTGTTAGCTTCTGAATTTATATGTAGCAGAGATTGGTATCAAATGATTTATATAATAATTCTTGCCAGAGTCTTCAATTGTTGGGGAACTGAGGACATCAATTTGGATGATATAATATTTCTCTCAGATGATGGAAATATTTCATGTTTTCAGTATTTTGAGACATATCATCAGCTGTCAGCAGGAGACTCCGCCCTCTATCTGAATGGCCTCTCTCTCGATATGGAAGTGTATGATGTCTTCACTTTGCTTGACATAATGAGATCTGAAGCTAGATTCATGGAGGGACTGCACAGCTTCGGGTTTAAGGTCAGTACCATTATTACAAGTCAATATTATCAGGAAGTTCTTAACTGAGTTATTTGGTGTCACTTTATGCTGTACTATGTATTGGAAGAGAGTGTCTTCAGAATTAGAAGGGTGGCGTTAGTCCTGATTCGAAGGTATTAACTCTATTCAGGACCGCACAGTCCAAGTGAGAAGAGTTAATAACTCCCAATCAAGACTAACGTCACCCTTCTTAATTCTGAAGGCACTGAGATGATCTACCCAATTTAGATGATTCACAATTATATGCAATTCATTATTCCTGACTCTCACTATATTTGCCAAGCAATATTTCCAAAATGAACTCTGAATTTTGATACCAACTTGATGAGGTATCATTGGAAAGTTTAATTTCCAAGTATTTCTTAGACCTACCTGTAACATAAAACTAATAAGGCATGTTTGCAAAAGTTTAACTTGGTGGGGGTGGGGTTGGGCAGCACTATTGAGTCATGCCTAAGAACGTGATTAGGTAAATTAAGGGCATTCTGAATTGCTGATTTGTGGTCCAAAGTCTGAAAATTTTGGATTATTGAGGGAGGCATCAAGTGACAAATTTTGAATGGGCATTTCCATGCAAATATCCAACAAAAGTTATATATGAAGCAGTTGTCTGGTAGTATGGTCGTGGTATGCAAAAAAGGGGGTTGAACCAGAAGAAATTGGTAAAGAAGCGATCTTGGTGTCATTCAACGCGGGAGAATCTCTGGTACAATATATCAAAAATCTGCTAAAATCCTCTTTGGGAAAAATCCAGGATCCAAGATGGCGTCCAACATGGCCACCCTTAGTCAAAAGAGACTCTGACTGAGATTAATTCGATTATAGTGAGAACAAATGTTGCCATATGTATACAAATGTAAACATTTTTGCGAAGATAAAGTATTATGCCACCTATCTATAGAAAAAATGGAACCCCTCGCCCCAGACTCGAAAATTTGAAGTTTTTGCCTAATATCTTAAAGATCAGTTCCTGTTGTTTGATAATGGTTTAGACTGGCAACTTTGATTAGTCTTATTCATGTTAATTCAGCATTGGAGCAATGAAAGATACCATAAATGTGGTCCCAGACTCATCCACACCCTCAAAAATTCGATTTTACAGAACGCGGTTTAAAATTTCACAAAAATTGCCATTGGGATTCCAGTCATATATCAACAAGAAATGGACAGAACTGTACAATGTAAGTTGGGCATACCATTATCTATGAATACTCCAATTTAATGAAACCCAAATTGGCGCTTTGTCTCAAAATGGCTGCCAAAATGGCTGCCAAAATGGCGGTCAAAATATGGAAAATGGCGGATATTTAGTATGGTCATCGTCGGGTTAGACCCAGAAGGAATTGGCAAAGAAGCGGTTTTGGTGTCATTCGACGTGGGAGAATCTCATGTATAACATATCCAAAATCCGCTAAAATCCGCTTTGGGGAAAATTCAGAATTCAAGATGGCGTCCAACATGGTCGCCAATAATAATGAAAATAGCAAATAGGTAGTTATTCACGAAAACCCACACGACAAAACGCCAATTCGGCACCAATATACATCATTGATTGAAATCAATATGTTTTTGTGGATATGAGTAGCCAATCACGATTTAAAATTCTAAGATGGCTACCAAAATGGCCACCAAAAATTGTCGAAATTAAGTTCTGCTCAGAGGAAAGCCGAAACAACACTTCAGTTGTGCGATAACGATGCCAGACTCATTAAACATGTTGCCAATAATATCTACTACCACAATCATTTCAGCGCGTAATGTTCCAACGAAGCAGTATCTTCTGCAGGATCCAACACCATGTCCACTTATTACGAGGGCCTATCTGGAAATTAATTAGAAAGAAATTAAATTGCGCACGAATCTGGATTATTTGAAAACACAGTGTTAATATTTCTACTTATAACGACTAATCGGATTGTTTCCAGCAAATATATCGGCATCGGTGGTCTAGTCCGGAAGCATCAGGCTATAATTAATGGGTCACCCAGTGATGGCGAAGCTGGAAAGGACAGGAAGGAAGAGCGAATAATCTGGGGGTTACTTAATGGGTGGGCAAGTTGGTTATCGGAGCTAGGTAGTTTCAAAGTAAAATTATTTTCTTCAATATCAATAGGAAAAATGAAAATTCCGCACGTACATTGTATACCCTTCACACTCCATGTGACAATTCCGTGTCATGCGACTGCATGAGGGTATATACATGTGGGTAGAAACATTCTAGTAAATATATAGACACATCAATATCTACTACACATTGAGGGAATTAGTCTGATCATCATGTAATTTGTTATGGCTGTTGAAATTGGAATGTAGATGGGAACGAGTCATTTTGGGTGTCTTTCGGACAAAAAACATGGCTGCCAGCGGCCATCTTGGATGTCAAATTTCAATCCATTAGCACGGGCTACAGGTCGTACTGTTCTTCTGATCATCATGGAAATTTGTCATGGGTGTTGACATTGGGATGTAGATAGGAACGAGTCATTTTAGGTTCATTTGGTCTTAAAACGTGTCCACTGGCAGCCAAACATAGCCACCAGTAACCAATTTGGATTTTACTCTTTTATGTATATATACATATATCTCTTCATATTGATAATCTAGTATAACTTGGACATTTCAACTTTCCGCATTCCTAATCGCTCCACATTAAATTATTCTTTTTCCAAGTTGAGCTACAGTGTCATTGACACTTTCATTATTTATTATTCGTTGGATAATATGTATCAACTAGCCAATATACATCACTTTTCTTCCTTGGACTTGTTTGATTTGCTAATTTAGAGGGACCTCCGCAAATTATGAATTTTACGAGTTGCAGAACATCTGCGATTTAATTTGCGCTATCGGGACACCCACCCAGCATCTCTGGGAGTATATTTAGGCACTAGTTAATGAATAAATAGAGGATCTACAATGAGTCCCCAGTTTATAGCAGAATTTACTAAACGAGTCGAGTAAATTAGGTCTGGACCGAGCCTTTGGTGAGGTCCATACCTAATTTACTAGACAAGTTTTGTTTAATTGGAACTGTTGGTTTTTTGTCCATACTCCACCACCGGTTAACAGATATCAATGAAATTTTGTATTAATGTTCACTACTATGATGGCAATCAATTGAGTGTTCAATCATTTTTTTTTATCATTCTGGTGTTATTTATCTTTGTTATTATCAAAATGTTGGGTTTTTTTTCCCTGTCAGCAGTTATCTCAACCATACTTTATCAGTTCAAATTTGCCATGGTGGGAGTATGCCAGCACCGCCGGTGCAATCTCTTGTTTGCAATTGATTTTGATACATCAAAGTTGTTGCTGGGATATTTTCAAAGAGTGTAATAAGATACATACCAATGACCCATTAAAGCGCAACCCTTATTTATCAGGGTTTCCACTATACCGGCAGGTGGTCCCCTTGACGACCCTGTTCCCTGCGCCAAGTTTTCCCTCCTGCCATACCCCAGGACATACTGCATGTCTATAAAGGTATAAAGATGTTTAAAACTTCTGAATTTTGTTGGAATAGTACTAAGGAACTTTAAAAGGTGAATTTATTTTATATCTTGTGAGTGTACACACTCTAAACGCGTTGTTATACAGAAAATTGAAACAGGAAATGATCGGAACTGACATCGCTAGAAGCTATGCCTTTGAGGCTGGTTAGTTACGTTGCGGTTTAATACCCGGTTATGTTATGCAAAAGAGCAGTATTTTAATCGTACCTGTCATGTTTTATACCGGAAAATATACTGTTCACTTTGTAATAGAGCGAGAGAGAAATGTGGGAGTAGCCACACGGGCATCAAGGCATCCTACCACTGCCCACAAAGAATACTCATCAGCCAGATATGTAATCAGCCTTCTATATTTACACTGCTAAAATATATTCTGATTACGTTATGCATCCAAAATATCTACTGGGTCTTCCACAGTGAGTCTTTTAACATTAACGAGCACGTTTAACTCGGGATCCAAATACTGGTGTTCTGTACTTCGTAAATTAATTTATATCTAATAAATTTACTAGTTTTAAAGTTACAGGTACATATATAAGGTTTGATAGCTTGGCACTTGGGCAGAAATGGAACAAAACAATCTGCCATTTCTACTCTCACACGATTCTATTGGCCGATATAACGAAAGTAGTTCAAACAGTGCTAAAACAGGCTACTTTTATCTGGATTTTTCCCCTTGACGGCTACCGGCCCCATTCCCCTACCCCCTAGCGGAAACCCTGTATTTATATTACTTGATGTATTTAAGACTTAAGACATTCAACTTTCCGAGTTCCTAATCGCTCCATTTAACTCTAACACATGAAATTTTCTCCTATTCATGTTGAACTACAGTGTCATTGACATTTTCATTTACTTCAGTTATGGCTCTTATGGTTTCGGGATGATAACTTCATTGACTTAGAATTTACTTATTATTCTGGTATCTAATCAAATAAATTTTGTTGTTATAACAACGTAGACAGTTGGAAGCAAAGTATAATTAAATGGTTGTTTCCATAATAAAATCTTTCAATTCTAAAAAAGCCTCCAGTCAAATAAAGTGACCTTATTTGGGGGCCTAGCAGCCTTTTATGGCACTAAAAATTCAGAAATGACCAGAAAATTTACCAAAATAATTTTCCAGCCAGCAGGAACATTTTATTTGGCCAGATGTTAGTTTTAATTTATATGACTTCTATGTAATATCTTCCTGCATATCATCATGATAAAGTACATGTCACTTTTTTGAATAAATCAAACACATATAAGATGAATTGATTTCTTTCTTCTTTCTCAGGGACAGGAGATGAAGAAACTGCTACTGATGGACACCAGCTCTGAGAGTACAGAAAAGTATGCACTTGATATTCGGCATTCAGCTATTGTGGTGAGTTTATTTTTATCACTATTATACTAACGGGTAGTTGCTTATTTAGATGAATGTTTTTTATTGTAATTTATGTGTCGTATTCGGAACGGTAGCTCATAACGTACAAGAAAACAAAGATGCATACATCTGATCACCCATGATTTATTTTACAAAGAATTTATTAATTTAAAAAAAAAAAAAATCCCATATCCAAACATGGACTAACAATCAAAATTTCATTCATATCCATTGAGAAACAATTGAGAAATTGCGACATAGCACCCTGCTTACACCTTTTATTTGGAGCTAGCCTCGGCTTACACTTTAGTGTCTCCCAACTGACATATGTCAATATAATTTGGCTGGTTTGATTTGATTCGTATGATTGCTCTCTTAGCACAGTGATAACGGAGAAGGTAGTGTATGGAGTTTGGAAAACCAATGGTTCATTGACAGGTATTTGGGCTACTGTTTACTGATAATGGTTAACCAAGACCCATACAATTTTGACTGGCATACTAACAGCTAAAGTTCTCTTTGCTAATATCACCTTTGGGTGAAATGACCAGGGTTGGTGAATTCAACTCTTAAGAGTCGAGCACAGTAACTGTGGGCTTGTGCTGGGAGCGGGCAACATGACAGGCTATTAGTGATGTGCAGTTTTGAAATTTCATTTTGGTTTTGGTTTCGATTATGGTTTTACTCAATACACCAATTATTATATGCATAGAGTAGATGGTATGATATTGGACATAATATTTGCAGCCATTTTTTCATTGATTTCCATATTGAATGGCAATATGTGCCATTTCCACTCATATAACACCTACATGTTCCAAATTGAGTGGCAAGTAGCAGCTGACAAAAGTATGCACTAACCACACTTCATGTAAAAGTGACATTTAGCGACCAGCAGTGTCAGTTAATTGAAATCAGATGAATAGGTTTTATATATAAATCGGTTGCGGTTTGGTTTTGAAATAAAACAGAAAGGAAACCGTAAAACCGCACATCACTACAGGCTATCTGGACCATAATCAGATGCATGCACACTTTTGTCTATTGTCTTTTATTTATGTATCATAATCCATATTGTTTGTTCCATTCTTTGGACCATTTTCCGTGGCCAAATGAAATTTTATTGGCCAAATAAAAAACAAATTGGCCAAATGTTTTTTGGCCAAATTAAAACTAAAAAAACTTTCTGGGCTCACAATTGATGACTAAATAATATTTTTAGCTCAACTTTACTTTGTAAAGTTTGAGCTATTGCCATGGCTTGATATCCGTCTTCCGTGTGTGTGTGTGTGCAAGGGAGGGTGTGTGTGTATGTGTGCGTGATTCATCAACAATTTCCTTTAGCATGGGCTACAGGTCGTGCCTTTGTTTCAGATCATTATGAAATTTGGCATGGGCGTTGACGTTGACATGTAGATGGGACGAGTCATTTTGGGGTCAATCGGCAAAAAAACAGGGCCACCAGTGGCCATCTTGGATTTCAAAATTTAATACATTAGCACGGGCTACAGGCCGGAATGTTCGTCTGATCATCATGAAATTTGCCTAGAAGTTAATATTGACATGTAGATGGGAACGAGTAATTTTGGGGTCGTTCGGTCAAAAAACATGGCCGCCAGCAGCCATCTTGGATTTTACTCTTTACATGACTAAATCCTTTGGCACGGGCTACAGGTCGCACTTTGGTCAGATCATAATTAAATTTGTCATGGCTGTTGACATTGACATGTAGATGGGAACGAGTCATTTTGGGGTAATTCGGCAAAAAAACATGGCCACCAGTGGCCATCTTGGATTTCAAAATTCAATGCATTAGCACGGGCTACAGGCCATACTGTTTGTCTGATCATCATGAAATTTGTCTTGGATGTTAATATTGAGATGTAGATGGGAACTAGTCATTTTGGGGTCATTAGGCCAAAAGACATGGCTGCAAGCAGCCATCTTGGATTTTACTCTTTGCATGAAATTTGTCATGGATGTTAATATTGAGATGTAAATGGGAACAAGTCATTTTGGGGTCATTAGGCCAAAAGACATGGCTGCAAGCAACCATCTTGGATTTTACTCTTTGCATGACCAAATCCTTTGGCACGGGCTACAGGTCGTACATTTAGTCGGATCATCATGAAATTTGTCATGAATGTTAATATTGAGATGTAGATGGGAACGAGTCATTTTGGGGTCATTCAGTCATAAAACATAGCCGCCAGCAGCCATCTTGGATTTTACTCTTTGCATGACTAAATCCTTTGGCACACCCTACAATCTACTTCCCTCATCCTATCATCACCAAACTTCATATTAATCTTGATATTGATCTACTAGATGGAAGCTATCAAATGTTTTTGAATTTCATTGGAAAACATAGCCATCAGCAACCATCTTGGATTTTACTTTATATATCTCTTCATGTTGATAATCTAGTATTACTTAGACTAGGGCCCTGCGAACCTTAAATTTTAGGTCGAACCGAACATTGAAACCGAATCATCTTCTCGGTTTCGAATCGAAATGTCAGTGGACATTATTATGCCCCCGACTTGAAGTCGGCGGGTATATAGACGACGTCGATGTCCGTCCGTCCGTACGTACGTCCGTCCATCTGTCCGTACAAACATTTTGCATTATTGTTCAGCAACCGCTGGGCAGATTTAGCTAATATTTGGTATGGTGATAGAGCAGCATGGGGGAACAGCTACATGCATAGCGCGGGTTTCGTCCACCCATTTTCACCAGAGATATGGCCCTTTTTTTACTTAGAAAATTCAATTTTGTCCGTCCGTACAAACATTTTGCATTATTGTTCAGCAACCGCTGGGCAGATTTAGCTGATATTTGGTATGGTGATAGAGCAGCATGGGGGAACAGCTACATGCCTAGCGCGGGTTTCGTCCACCCATTTTCACCAGAGTTATGGCCCTTTTTTTCTTAGAAAATTCAATTTTTCTCTTGTTTTTTGGGTTTCCAGATGATAGCATGAGCTTTGGTGGTACGATTGCAAATCCCGTATTTTTTGGATGAGTTATATGAAAATACATGTCAAGTGCGAATTTAGGTATGATCTGATGATTTTTGCCAGAGTTATGGCCCTTTTTTCAACTTAGAAATCCGTCCGTACGTCCGTCCATACAAACATTTTGCATTATTGTTCAGCAACCGCTGGGCAGATTTAGCTGATATTTGGTATGGTGATACCGTCCATGCTTAATCCAAAGATTAAAGCATGCTGATGTCGTGTTGTAGCAATTGAGTGTCACAAGACAAAGCATACCAGGCTACATAATCTTGTCGATCATTTATGCTGATAAACAATGACCACACCTTCTCCTCACTGTGATTGGTTGAAGCCAATTGTTGACACAGAAGTGCTGCCCGGAAATACCTATTCAGTTTCTGCCAGTTCACCGGCGGAATTCAAAAAAGCTTGTTCGATCTGTATTCATCAATAATCATAACTTATTGTCTCATTTGTTAGGTATAATTATGGCTATTAGTAAAGTTATACGGAGAATAAAATAAACTTTGACGAGGTAGAACTTTGACTGAGATAGAAATGTTATAGTTTTACTAATTAATTATCACGAATTTGACATGTCCGACCGGACTGTTTAGCGGGAACGGAATAAAGTTATGCCAAAAGTCCCATTCAAATGAAATATCAAATGCCCAATTTGCGGGACTAAAGAAAAGGTTCGATATAAACGAATCCCGTCTAAGGTTTCGAACTGGACCGAATCATCACAGGGGTTTCGAATCGAACCGAACCTCGAACGGTTCTCAGGGGACTAACTTAGACCTGTCAACTTTCCGCATTCCTAATCACTCCATTGACTGTAACACATTAAATTATTTCCTTTCCAAGTTGAGCTACAGTGTCATTGACACTTTCATTTAAATATATAACTCTGACTCTATGCCGTGTCGCTGAAACCATGTTTTCCAACTACTAGTAATCAACTAATGTGGTGTGTTAGTTGTCATTGATATTTTCGCTGAAATAAAACAACAGTTCGTTGCTTATTATCGTGAGGTGTTGAATACCTATTGTTGTATTACTAATATTTATGCTGTGCAGCCGGGTCGTTGTTATAAAATGGGAGGCGGTTTACGACAGCAGAGATTAAGGTTTTTGACGATTAGTAATCGCCTTTGTACAACTATCACCATTCAATCAACGCCCCTTACAAAGTAAATTTGGGTTATCATCGTATGATGTATCTGAAGTACGAAACCCGCATGTAAAAAATCTATTCAGTGTTTTTTTTAATTAGATATCTGTGGTAAAAAAAAGTTTGGCCAAAAGTTAGGCCAAATGAAATTTTTTGTGGCCACTTTCGAAAAAAGTTACCATTGGCCACTTTGGCCATCGACAGCATGAACACTGCCTAATACTCTTGTCACTTAATATGGACTTGCTACATAAACTTCTTAATGGTAGCTTATATCCAGCTATGGTTAATTTTGTGATTTTCATCAATTTCAGTATGTGAATGATCTTGAAAATGACAAGAAGTACAAGAACTGGCCTAGGAATGTACAGGAGCTTTTGCGACCCACATTTCCTGGGATGCTTCGCCACATTGCTAAAAATATGTTCCATATGGTGAGTTCAGAAAAAACCCATGCTCCGATGAGGTGATCTGTTATTGTAAAATTACCAAAATTAGGCTATTTCAAACCTTTTTACTAATTGGTGCATCAGTATAATATATAGCTCATATTTTAGAAACATAGAATATTCTTAAATTTATACTCAATTAAAGTTTTTGAAGAGATTGCATATTGTGTGTGGCAGTCACTTTTGGTCAATTAAGGAGATAATTTGTATAGTGCCTTTCATTGATGTAGCTCTAAGCTCTCATTTGATAACATAGAGGTTAAGCAAACTAGCTACCTTAGGGTACTAATCTTTTAAAAATATATATCGCTCTTGAAGCAATGAAATTATTCAATATTTATGGAGAAATATCTTAAATTTGAAAATTCTATGTTAGAGTAGTGCTACCAAAAGGGATTTAGTTGCTACTTACTTCTGGTAGTGTAAAATTACTGTGCATAGGCAAATGAACTGTCATTTCCTACTCATCCACCGATAATCAGAGGCATAATCCACACGTGATTTGACTACTTTGGAAAGCAGTAATTTGCCTTCCCTTGCAGAGATCATTATGCCCCCATGACAGAAGGAAATGGTGGGTATACTGGATTACATGCATTCGATCCTCCGTCTGTCTTGCCATCCATATGTCTAGTTGTCTGTCTGAGCAGATATCTCAACCACAGGTTGTTGGATCTCAATGAAATATGGTACAGATGTTCGTCACTAATAAGGATCTTCAGTAGAGTGTTTAATCCTTTTGTTCAGGTTTTCCGTTCTAGAGTTATTCATCATCATTTATTTGGAAATGATGATTTTTTGTCTGTCTGCCTGAGTATATATCTCAGCCATGGATCATAGGATCTTGATTACGGATGTTCATCATCAGGGCTTTCAAATGAACTGTCAAACATTCTATTGAATAATTTCTAAATAGCCGCTTTACCAATAGGCATATATTTAATTAGTAGTCACCTGTTCCTTGTTTGAAGGGGTCACCTTGCTATGTCACCGGCCTCCAAGCTGTGGCCTGAAAACAATGACGTGCACTGGTAATTTATTGGTAAAATTATTGCACAACTGGTAAAATGACTGCTTAAATGATTGTCACAGTTCATGGTTGAATTTTGGTTGGTCAATTTTGTCAGTCATGTCCCTATTTGTTCCCTGAGAAAACATTTTGGGAGATTATAAAGATGAGTGTCATCCATTTAGCCCTTATTCAGCCCGAAATATTTGTTGTCTGTATGATAACTTGTATAAACTTTGAATGAACTGTATGGAATTTGTTATTTTATATATATATTTGAGAAAGTTCCTGACCAGTTATAATTTTTATCCACTTCAAAGTGAGGGGTTTTATAAACTCAATACTATTTGGTAGAATTTCATGAAAAGTTTGTATATGACCTACGTTTGAGAAGGTGCCTGTCATGTTAACATTTTGGTCATGTTCGCTTTGATGGAAAAGTGTTTACAAAATATACAGTTCAAGCTGGTTCAATGTCAAATATTTGTCCAATGATTATTTGCCAGTATTTTAATTTTCTCATTCCAAAAAATAACACCCTTTGGGAGACATGTGGGTATTAACCTTCCTTTTCTTCTGATTTCAAAGGTAGTGATAGTAAGCTATTTATGATTTGGTAAATCTTGATAAATGTTATTTTTGATTTATAGGTCTTGATCGTAGATCCAATGGAAAAAGAAAGCCAGGAATTGATAAAAACAACAGAAGCTTTCTTAGTTCATAACGCTCCATTCAGGTAAGTGATTTTATCAATTGATTATCAGTGTCTCCTATGAGATTATCCTGAATAGCATTATAGGTTGACACTTAGACCATTTATCATCTCCATTTCCAAGATCATTTTTCTTCAAGTCTTAAACCTCCTTTTCCTCAAAAAGCAAATGATTATTGTCATTTTTCCTTAGCCCTAATCCCAACAGAAGAATTTACCACCCGTCAGCATATCGGACAGAAAGACTTTTACCGATTGACGGCTTATTGTCAGAACAACTTTTAGCACTCGGAAAAAAAGGACATTGTGTTCCTCTCTGTTTTGGCACCACATTTGAGAAAATAAAAAACCAATAGGTTTGTTATCTTTGGAAAGCTGAGATTATAATACCGTTATAGCAGGGTTGTCAAAGTACCGACGGTACCACAACTTTCGGTACCGGTTCCGTACTTATGTTCAGTACTGCAAACCGGGTCGGTATCGGTACTCATTGAGTGGACTTTTATACGGCAAATAACTTTTGTTTCGTGGTGTTCCATCATCAATTATTTGTTAAGTTCGAGGTTTAGTCAAACAACGAAAATAAAAATCGCAACGACATTTACGATTAAGTTGTTGTCTGCGGCAGTTTTCGGCAAGTCGCAAAGGGAGAATTTTTTAAAAGACGGAATACAGAGTGGAACGAATGTACACATGTATGTTTGACTACTGGGTTGGCTATCATTGTGGATACACGGTACACCATTTTATTTGCGTGGTAATTAATTAGAGAACTCACTAATCGGCCATATTACTCGCATGTTGTAATTTCATAAATGATGTCACCCAATGAAACCAAAGTCGTTACCAGTAAGCCTAGTTGTAGTTGGTTAGTTCGAAAATTTGAAATAGATTTAGAGAGAAAATTGTCAAATACACTCTCTGTCTGTGGCATTAACTTTATATCACAATAAAAGTTAAAACAAGGGAAAATAAAACTCAATAGATGTCACTCATGTGATCATAAGAATCATTACGTCATACTACTCGGGTAACTCTGCCCTGGTTGTCCATGCCTCCATGTCACGACTCACAATTCACAAATATCCTGTCATTCGAGTTATACAGTGTCGACATCCATGTCATAATATATATATCCATAGATGGTAATTTGGGTGTTTGGCACTTTTGCGCCTTGTGACCTTGTCAGTGCCCAACAGACTCCTCTCAAATGATGCATGTGTCATAAATTGATACCGCGAAACGGCACATGCAGAATTGCATCCGGCGGCATTCCAGCCACATCCAAGAAATACAGTTATCACAAGCGCCTACACAATGCATGCATTCTGTCAATATAGTGACAAGTTGTCATAGTGCGGCATACTGTGCCTTTGACGTTTGAATGTGCTAACGATATCACGATGACCAATCGCAGTTTTGTTTGGCGCGATGTTGAGCTGCTTAATTAACACTTTATATTTGTTAAGATGTATATTAACCCTTTGAACCCTGACGTCCTGAACGTTAAATGACTCCAACCCGAGGCGCCTGACGTTATGTAGTGTTCCGACGACGTAACTCATAAAGCTCACTTGGGACGTATATACATGTATGCATGCTCAACTATACGGCAATCTACTATGCTAACTGAATAAGTGTGCGGTGAAATATGTCATAATATATTCCAACGAGACAGTCTATTCCACGTTCAATATACATGTACATGGATATAGATATATTGCGGCTTCCTTTGGTCGCACTATATATTTATAACGAAATTCTTACACTTTGCCTACAATAGAAGGCGTTTCTCAAAATGCACCTGTGTGTGTGCGCGAAGAAACAGACCCCCTGTTTCCAATTTGGCTGCTAATATATCAGAGGTGTGAACATGGGACTCATTCGCGCGAAGTATAGAAGCACTATTCTAGTTAATTTGGACTTTGATCGCGAAATTTCTAACAAAATACTTCCTCTTTTCCGACGATAAAAAGTAGGTTTTTTTTCTCGAAATAGGCCTCTGCGCATGCGCGAAGATACAAACCCTCTGTCGTCAGTTTGTCGATCAAAGTCACGTGGGTATACATGTGACACGTGTGTGCAAAGTAGAAGTACAATTCTAGTTGATATGTGCGTTTATTGAGCTGTAAGTTCGTGTCAAATATCGTCTGATTTCCGGACCGGTATTACGGTCTCCCGGGATATAGGAATATAAGGATTGGACCGGTATTCCGTTCTGTCGGGTTCAAAGGGTTAATAGAAATCAACAATCAGTACCGAGAACCGTCAGTACTCGACATCAGAACCGGTACCAATTTAATTCCTGATTACCGCCGGTTCCGGTACCGGTACCAGTACCTATTGACAACCCTGCGTTATAGCCATCTTTCACTTTTTTGTACTTTTGATTCAGTTCTTGAAGATTTTCGCCCTGTAAACTCATTAACATAGCTTAATTTTCAACAAAAAAAATATTAGCAATGCCAACTTCTCATTTGTCACCTGTTGTCGGGGACGCTTTCTTGTTGACTGCATTCTGCAGGGCTGCGAGGTCAATATGAGTGATATCCAACAACTTTAAATTTATATTGGATTATGTATTATTTCTTAGATACTGATTTTTTATTTACAAATAGTGCGATATAAATATATTTTACTAGTCCTAAATCGGCTACAGATAAGTGAAATCTCAACGTTTGCGTAACTGGGATGTTTCCCTGTCGAGAGTTACCATTTATTCTATCAGTCACCAAAGTCTATAAGAAAAATGTCTATAATCCAATTTTTTTTAAATTAACCAAACATGGAACTAATTTCAATTATTTATATCAGATATCTATTGTATATTATTTAAAATTTATTCAATAGCAATGAGAGGAACTCAGTAGAAGCTTCTGGAAAAATATTACGTTCTAGCAGTTTCCGACAACGTGTGTCTTTTCAAAGCTAGGCGCCAATTTCAATCTTATAATTATCAATACCTTTTTGAAACATATTTATCATTTTAACCCTTTGAACCCAACTGGCCGCAAAAGCGGCCAGCCAGAAAACGTTCATACACCCGACTGGCTGCAAAAGCGGCCAGCAGCATTCAGTGACATCATAAACCTATGTATCATGTGTATACATGTTATAACCATTGGTATATCCACTTATATCTATGTAAATGATCCCAAGGAACTTCAGCAGTGCCATGGGTGCATGGTTATGAGTTTGTTGCCGACTAGTTGGGGCAGAAAAACATGCGCATTCGCACAGCGCAGAATTCAACAAACGTACATTATTTGAAGAGATTCGGGTAAAGCTCTACATTGTTGCGTGGTTCGCAGGATTGTAGAAAGACACCATTTCGATCACTCTTTTTGGTTTAAATTAGTATTGCATACATAATCAGTGTTCTGTCATATTTGAGGAAGGCGCACGCAGTTTCTTATTTGAGTCGATTTGTTTCACGCATGCGCATAGGATAAAATGATAAATGTATGGATTTTTGTGAAATCACATCAAGGATCGCCATAGTACATAAATTTGCGATATACAGCTGCACATTTTGACATTGCACCAGAGTAGTACTGTGGAAATGGGTTGCATGGTCACAATACCATCTAGTCCGATCTGCTTGCGCATGCACATTACAAACACGTGGTCAAATCGTGCATTATTGAGCAATTATGTAAAGTTTAAGACTCGTGGCACCATTTGAACATGACCATCAACGTGCCCTAAAATGTCTAAAATGTCTAAATGGGACGTAATGCCATTGAATGCACAGGGAAGTGGTATCATTCTATCACTTGGGCTATATGCTTAGCAACCGTTGATACCGTTAAATACAAACTACATGTAGGTTCAATCGTCTGACCTGATGTATCTCCAGTTTCACAATAGGGTATTGACTGCATAGAAAATGCTGTTTCTTAGCGCGGAATTATACGACGCTATAAGCTATAATTGCATTATACTTTCAGTTCCAGGTAGTCACTTAGAAACCGTTACCAGGGAGTGATCGTGTGGCAAAGTATACCGTTCTAAAAAAAATACACAGTGGCCCATGGGAACATACCTGTAAAATTTCAGACCTGTAGCACCATTTGAACATAACCATCAGCATGTGCATGCCAAGAATGTCTAAATTGGTGCATAATACAATTGGATTCACAGGGCAAGGGTGTCATTCGGTCATTTTGGGTATTTGCTTAGCAACCGTTGCTACACTTGAATACATGTTAGGATCAGACTTCTGGCCAGATATATCTCAAATTTCACAATAGGGTGTTGACTGCATCAAAAACGCCATTTCCTTGGGCTGAATTACGACCGTAAAAGCTATAATTGTATTTTACTTTCAATATCGGGTAGATGCCTAGCAACCGTTACCACGTGGCAATGTAACCAGATCGTAAAATAATCAGTGGTCCATGGGGAACATACATCTAAAGTTTCAGAAATGTGACACCACTTGAACATAAACAACACCATACATCTAAACACTGGCCACAATATAAAAAATACCACTGGGAGCCCAGGGTCAGGGTGTCGATCGTTGTGGGGAGCCAGGGTTCAATGGGTTAAGCGAACTAAATTAACTCTATTGGAATATCAAGTTGTGTATGTACCAAATTATATTTGTCAACTTTAACGGTGTATTCAGCACACCTAATTGAGCAGACAGATCTATTTTCGGAATCGCATCATCACTTCATCAGGGTCGGCATAACATGTTACTCAGAATCCAATTTATTTTTAGAAAATATCGTCATCATTTTTCGGAAAGATGTCTTGCTTGCTATTAATTAGTTTGGTATCTCAGATATACACTAAGAGAAAGTAATTATCAACCTAAATAGCCAATCAATCTTTTTCAAATGACTTGACAATTTACGATGGACATGATCGATGGAATTGGAAATGTGCCAAGATATTGTAACTGGGTCAAACCCAAGTACTTGACGTGTTAGATTCATGAGGTTTTTTTTTTGTCAGCACTGATTATTTGTTTCTTCTGTTAGTACTAAAGTTCATATCCACTATGCATTAACACTAGGATATACTCAGGTAAATTCGCCAGATTCTGATATTAAAAATAAAAGAAATGACCTAGTAAAAATTAGTATGTTTATTTGAACACACATGAGACATTCGCAGCAAGGTTAAATTGCACACGGTGGCACAATTTCACTGAGAGAAGGTTCTTTTCTGGACCGCAATAGGTACAAAGGAATTTTTGAAGGTATTGACATCAGCTGATAACAGCGATATGAAGGTTAAAATACTGATGTGTATCATGTGATTCACTTTCAAGATAGACTGAGGTAAACAAACGAAACATACGTACATGTGCTGCGATGTCATCAATGATAACATGTGGAATGGTTTGACTAATAAAGCAGATATTTTAAACTGCATTCACATGTAAATATCCAAGGATTGTATCATGCAACTTGATAATGTATTTTATGTATCATTTCAACGCACAGCCATTGTTTAAAATATGATAAACTCTGGGTTACTCCCCAAAATTTTGTGATTATTGCAGACGGAGAAATTAATATTGATAAAAACTTATCTTTTGTTTGTTTTTTAAATTGATATTATCATAAATCTCAATATAAAACCTAATAAATTTTCATTGTACTATACTGTAGGGGGATTCACAACTCTGGAAAAAAATTCTACCTAAGTATTAAAATGAATTTAGATAAAGATAAACAACATCAATAATGTAATATAATGTCATAAATAAATACTGATTTCTTCTGAATAATTTGACGTCAGCAAAGCGTTCCATTGACTGGGATGACGATGTTATCACCTTTCACTGTTGGTTGTGGCCAGTGACGTTTATAATATCCCTAATGGGTAAAGGGTTAAGTTAGATGCTATTTCCCTTAATAGCAGGGTTAATGTTTCCTCATCCAAATCTATTAAACTGACTTTTATTGATGGAAAGTTGATTGAGAACTGATAATATGGTACTGAGAATTATGCAGATATATTCAATATAGTTTGGTGAAGTCATGGAACCATTGGATCTGTTTACACTTGACTTGTAGTAAATGGCATATTGAAATACCAAAGGTGGGATGAAATAAAATTTATTTATGTGAGAATATGAGAACACCACTCATAATTGACAGTATGTACATGTGCGCTCATGTAAACAAAGCTTGTGTACTTAATATTAGACAGAAAGAGGGACATAATTGTTGGAATTTTATCAGAAATGCAAAATATTGCACTCAATTAATGTGAGTGTTTTCACTCTTTATAATGTTTTGGTGTCCACCACTCTTTCATGCCTAAACACGTCAAAAAGAAAACCTGAAGCTGCATAATCATATTAATTATTCTTATATATATTTTTACTGTTCTTCATTTCAATTATAGAATTGCTGTTATTTTTGCTGTGAACTTTGACCCGGCTGTAGATGGTAAGACAGACAGCGGTGTTGCCTTCTCTAGGGCATATAACTATCTGATGCAGGAAGAGAAACCATCCAAAGCTCTGTCGTTTATTACTGATGTGAGCATTTTTATCATTCTCATATACATGTGCTCTGCAGCCCAGAACAGCCTTTTAACATGTTCACTGTCAACTATGAGTTATCTCATACATTTTGTATGTAATTGAATGGGCGTTGGCAGTGAACGTGTTAAAGAGTTGCAAATTCTATGTTAAGAACCATGAGGAAGAAATGAAGTAATGTAAGAAAGACTATGTTCTCCTATAGAAATGTCAAACTACCTAATAGTGAAGGTTAATAATAATAATGGATATATTTATATGGAGATTATAATTAGAGGCTATAAGTGCATTTGACATCCACATTATTACCCCAGCTGTTGAGAAGTGCTGAATTTAATGCATGTTACCTTTTCACATATGCTTCACTAAAGCGGTGAGACATCCAATCAGTCGTTTTGGTGTTAAGATTTAGCCACGTATATTATGTGAAGGGCATCTGTAGTCGATCAAATATAATCGTCAATATATTTTTAGTGTTTCACATTAATTAGCATATCAGTTTTTTACCGGATTTTGGCTGTAAGATGGGCTATTTGGTTTGATATATTACTGTATAAAACAGAGTGTTACAAATAACTAATGAAGAAAACAGGAAGTTGAGTAATTTATGAGATTATGTCCCAAAATGTCTAACTATTGTATCTTAACTGATATCTTGGAAGGTTTATGAGCTTGAAGAGGAGATCAAGCCATCTCTGATAATGAAGTTGTTCGAAGAAAACTATCCAGATGCTGATAAGGAAATGGTGTTTGGTGCAGACAACGAGTACAACACAATGAGAAAGGTATAAAACAAAATATCAAGTTTATATTCTACTCCTAATGGATTAGATTGAACGACATATTTTCAGATATTCTCAGCAGACACCACCAGCGATGTTGAAAGTGCTAGTGTGCTAATATTTTGGGAGCTCTAGTTGATGTCTTTTTTCTGTTTTCTGTTGGCCTTTTTTTGCAAATTATATTCATTTTGTTGAAACTTGAGGCCAATTAAAAATACTGCTTCCT
This sequence comes from Siphonodentalium dalli, assembly GCA_032622095.1. Lineage (NCBI taxonomy): Eukaryota > Metazoa > Mollusca > Scaphopoda > Gadilida > Siphonodentaliidae > Siphonodentalium > Siphonodentalium dalli. Next base: position 133,685,589 of record CP136064.1, on the reverse strand, counting down.
ATACCAATCCAAGATTCAATAAATGTATAGATATGATGAGCATTCTATTATTAATCTCTTTCAAAGGTTATTCCCAAAATACCAGGATGATGTTACACACCCCCTACATGGAAATTCCTTGGATTATCGTGATGACATTACGTACACTCTATAAGGAAATTCCCAGAATATCGGGATGGCGTATGCGCCATTAACGAAGTCAGATTAATCTCCATTTTGTAGGCACAAAGTCCATCAAACTTGAATGGATAAACACAATGCATTAAGTGTGTTGTATATAGCATAAATATGTGGTGTTCTTGTAATAAAACTCCCATTTTATTAACATTTAAAGTGATGTGAAACACTCCGGTAGGGCATGATTATGCGTGCTTGGCCGTTAACATTATGGCTATTTTCTTGTGGAAACATATAACAGGAAAATCACGAAAACCCTATATAAGGCTGACTCCGTTGAAATAAAAGGCTATTATCATTCACAATCCTTTTAACATCATACACTGTTAAAAACTTGGAGATTCAATGATTCCAATGCACCAGTCTCTGAGTTCCAAGTTGTGAATAATGGTTATGAATTGTGCTGAAATAGGTCTGTACACAGTATGATATTCTACGTCCATATTCAGTACGGATGTATAGCAGCCAAAAGGTTTATGTGATCATCCAGTATGGATGTATAGCAGCCAAAAGGTTTATGTGATCATCTGTGCAATGTAGACCGAAAACTCAACTCCTGATTTCCAACACTGTCCTCTGTTCAATGACCGGCCACAAAACCACGCCCATTGCAATTGTGGAAGTAAGATATCTGGTTTTCAAGAAAATTTTACGAATATTAATTCCATTGTTTTGGTTGAAAATCTCTTTTGTATGGAATAATTGTTAACCCTTTGAACCATGGCTCTCCTCAACAATCAGCACTCTGACCTGGGGCTTCCAGAGGTATTTTAACTTATTGTAGACAGTGTTTAGGCATGTTCAAGTGCCATAGGTCTGAAACTTTACAGGTATGTTCCCCATGGACCACTGAGTATTTTAAGTTCGGGATACTTTGCCACACGATCAATCCCTATCAACGGTTGCTAGGCAACTACCCGGTATTGAAAGTAAAATGCAATTATAGCTATTATCGTCCTAATTCAACCCTAGTAAATGGTGTTTTCGATACAGTCAATACTCTATTGTGAAATTTGAGATATATCTGGCCAGAAGAATGAACCTGACTATTATTTAAGGGTATCTACGGTTACTAAGCAAATACCCCAAATGATCGACTGGAACCATTGCCCTGAACATTCAATTGTATTATGCTGGTTGTTTTCAAATGTGCCACAGATCTGAAAATTTACAGGTATGTATTTTTGAGATCAGGAAACTTGATCACTCCCTGGTAACAGTTGCTTGGCAACTACTCAGAATTGATAGTAAAATGCAATTATAGCTACAAAATAAGCGTCAATTTGAGTTGATATGTGCATTTACTGTGCTGTAATTCAGTGTAAAAAATTGTTTGATTCGGTATTCCGGGTTATAGGAATATAAGGATTGGACTGGTATTCCAGTCTCTCGGGCTCAAAGGGTTAATGCTTTCACACTTGATAATGTTATGCTCGTGATTTGATAAGGAATTTCAATATGTTTTGTTTTAACCAGAACTTATACGAAGACCATGAGGGGCTTTAACTGCTTACAAATTGTTATGTCCGTTAATGTTTCCTTCAGATGATTCACCAGGACTAAATGGGCCATCTTGGCTTTTTTATGCAGAGGTTCTTTTAGCTGCACCTACCTTTGATACATGAATCCTTTCTTGCAGGCTGCAGCAGACTTTTTACAACGGTCTGGTCTCAGTGAATTTCCCCAGGTTTTAATTAATGGAGTTGCACTGAATCGCAAGCATCTGAAATCATCAACTTTTGAGGAGGGTATTGTGGCTGAAGTGCTGGATGCCACTACTCAAATGCAAAGTGATGTCTACCAGGTAAGATATCCATCACTTCACTTCTGTATTTATTGAACCATTTATTAACTGTTCGTCTCCATTTAAATTTATACCGCCGCATATTATACTAGATTTACTTTGTCTGTCTGTACATATGTCTATGCATCTGTCCGTCCATCCTGGCATATATCTCGGCCATGGGTTATTTGGTGTGGATGTTTATTATGAGGAGTGATTTCAAAAGAGCGTTCGATAACATTGTTAGCATTTTCAGTTCTGGAGTTTTACTTCATGTTTTATCAGGAAATAATTATACCTCACTATACATGGTCATTACAAAAATGCAACCTTCGATATTAGTGTAAACTTTGGTATTAATGTTGGCAAATAAGTTTGACGAATCTCTCTATAATTTGCATCAAACTGACTTATAGTAAAATGGAAACTGCGAACACCGAGAAGACATGATTTTAAGACCAACATATCTTTGCAATCAGGGCCACATCTATGACCAGATGAACATTCTCGACTTCATCATGGATAAAGATAATGTGATGCCTCGTCTCAACTCAAGAGTCCTCTCCACTCCTGCACTCACGTTAGATTTCACTGATGACATGGGTGAGTATTTTATGAAACTTCAAAGACAACTTTTTGAAACTAAATATAAATTATAATTCATTTTGAGACAATAATTGTCAGTCTTATGCGTGTGACTATGCCCAGGTTGGAAAGCTAAAACCTAACTAGGGATTGCTATTTTTTCAAGCGGTCCACATAAGAATTATCAGCTTTTTAAATATATCTTTTTTTTAATGTTTCTTCCTTTTATCTTTCTTTTATCTGAGATCTAGATGTCTGAAGCTTAAAAAGCAATGCTAAAATCAGAATTGTTCATCAAATGTTTTGAGTATATAAACTAAGTATTAACCAAGTTCAAATTACAGAGTCAGGTGTGCATGATAGACCAGATATGTTCAAGCTACTAAATAGCAGAGAAATGACGGCTGCCTTGGAAGGCAATATGAAATACCTCACCAGGAAAGGCGAGAATTCTAACGGTCAGTAAATAGACACAAGGCCCATATTCTTTATGATTCTTTGAGAGTTATGGTCTGGCCGCCAAGGCACTGAACCTGGTTTTGGCATATAAAGTTTATGTCTCAATGGATTACAATAGTTTTGGGTGTCCCCATGCATAATATCTTTACTGGGTAGCTGACAAGATGAGCATTTTGGGATTTTCCATTATTTTTTCCATATTTTTGTCTATAAGGGCACATCTTAACCCTTTGAACTCCAGCGGCCGCTGCGTGAACCTCCAAATACCCTAGCGGCCGGTATACCGGCCGCTGAACAGGCCATTATAACGACCGCCACATGTTTATAGTTTATAGCTATGCGATTCAATAACAAATCGACGTCTAAACTCTAGTTATATATATCAAATATAAAAAGCCTGTTCAAATTATAATTATATGGTGAAGGGCCTCGATCGCATATCAAGTTGATTTCTTCGCGCATTCGCAGAGCAGCGAAATGCGAAATAAATGGTTTATAGAGTACTTATGCACGACATACCCACTAATATATGTTTAAATGGCCCCACAGACATCGGCGGTGGTCAGGGTGTGTATATGGAATGTCTACCCGCTATAGTATCGGGTAGGAATATATGCGCATGCGCAGAACATAGGTTGTAAATGACAAAAACATGCGTTTTAAGCAAAATGTGGTGTTATATATAGGACATATAGCTGCATCATAATTGCAGTTTCTTGCTAATGCCGGGTAGTTGTCTGGTAACCGTTACTAAGGAGAGGTTGGGTGGCAAAGAGTCCTTATATTTTAATGATCATAGAATGGTCCATGCATAACATACATATGTATGCACAGTTTCAAACAGGTGCCCCCATTGAACATATACAGCAATTTTCTGTTAAGTGGAGTTTTCCGATACTGTCTTAATTTTTCTGCATATTTTCCGAAAAACGTCATTAGTTTTCCGCAAAATTACTGAAACGTTACATACAAATTTAAGAAATATTTTGAAAGATGCTTATGCTATTTCCGCAAAGTCAGAAATGTCTTGACTTTCCTGAAAGTAATTTTCTGAAAATGTTGAAATGAGCTTTCTGAAAAAGGCGACATGTTCTGAAACAATTACGGAAAACCTTTTGATGTCAAAGAGGTACTGTACACTAATTCGAGCCATAAACTCTTTTTTATTAGCTCAACATTGCAATGTAAAGTTTGAGATATTACCATTGGTTGGCATTCGTGCGTGCATCAACAATTTCTTTTGGCACACCCTACAGGCTGCATCCCTTATCCGATCTTCACCAAACTTCATGTGTATCTTCAGGGTGACCTAAAGATGGGAGCTGTCAAATTTTTCCGAATTTCGATGAAAAATATGGCCACCAGCAACCATTTTGGATTTCAAATTTGAATCCATCGGCACACCCTATAGCCTGTATTTATGGCCAGATAATTTGTTTTATTTTGCAGGTAAGATTGTGATCACATGTAGATGGAAGCAATCAAATTTGAATGATTTTCAATGAAAAACATGGCCACATTCCTCATCTGATGATCACCATACTTCATATGGATTTTCGGGGTGACCTCTAAATGGGAGCCTCCTATTTTGACTGAAATTCATTGAAAAACATGGCGGCCAGCGTCCATCTTGGAATATACTCTTTGTAATGACAAAATCCTTTGGCGCACACTACAGACCACATCCCTCATCCAATCAACACCAAACGTCATATGGATTTTCAGGGTGATCTCTTGTTTATTTTCCTTCTATTCATTGCTCAGCAAAAAATGAACTCATTCCCATGTTGAGCTATAGTGTCATTGACACTTTCATTACAATTACTATGTTATTTGCATCGTTCAAAGAGCACATGAGTGTATTTTGCAATAATCCATGGATCAAATGCATTCATTTGTTGCATATATTTTGTTGAGTATAAAAGGAGATGATCCTATAAATGGCTAGATTTAGTGTACAGTCCCCCTTTAATGACATCATAAATCTAGTTCCAGGACACATTTCAAATGCGCACCTGAGGTGATTACATGGGGTGTTCATCAGCACTATATAGAATCGCAACAAACATCCATGCTATCTTGCCCATATATAGTGCTCACACACTTATGCATCCCCCCTTACATTTTAAATAATGGAATGTTCCTTCATTAGTAACAGTTACCAGTTCAAATGTCAACACAACATACATATTGGTTAAAAAAAAGTTATTTACAATTTAGATGGACTGAAGTGAGGTATATGTCCACATGACTTAAGTATTATCAGCAAGAAAGAAAGATTAACAAGTTTTATTCCTCAACTTTCGGGGGACTATTTTAGGGTTGGCATATTTGGTCATCCAAATTATCGCCCCTCGCCTTGGAACATCCGGTTTTAAAAGTTAAGATTCGTGTTCTTTTTTCATGCTTCAATTGCTTGTTTTGTATATTATTCATAGCAAGTGTGCATTTGATTGTGTGTGGTGCAGGAAGAACATGCTGTTGACTAGTTTAATCCGTCCCGATATGAGAATGATAATGAATCGCCGGAAAACATCGAGAGAAGACTGAACTTTCTGTAGTTAAGAAATTTTGACTTTTGCAAGTTTGGCATTTGGCACTAAATCTGCTATTATAGATCTGTCAATTTCGGAGTGTGTCAGTATGTGATTGTAATCATCTCGGGGACTAGACGAGAGGGCGACATGGGAGATATCTTCTCCATAAAATGTGCCTATTCTCCCTATTAGACTTCTCTCTCATATACCAGTATGCATATGCCCCAACAGCATATTTAAAGTATATTTGCTGATTATAATGGTGATCTTACTCACTTTATGGTTTTATAAATGGGCTCTTGTGTTGAATGATACTTGTTGGGTCATAGAAGGGTGATGTTGTGGTGTCAATTGAACTTTAGCCATTTTTACTTCAGTCCACTTCTCCAAACATGGAGAAGTGACTTCCCCGATTTGAAATATCTAAGCTGGTCTCTGAATTATCAGCTGGTTGGTAAGAGTTGATCGACATATCTTGTCAGTTTTTATTTGGATCTTTGTCAGTTTGCCAAATTTGTGAAAGTATTAGCTCGTCAGTGACTGGCAGAGTTAGTTTCAATACAGACAATAGTCAAGAAATGTTTCATCTAGTTGATATAATGGACTAACCAGCCTCAACTTACACATCACAAAAGTTATGATTGACAAAACACTGCAAAATTAGTGGCCACCTTACTTGGACGTAAAGATACATTGGATAAAATGAGAATAAAATGATACGTTGCCAAATGCACATTTATGTGAAATTGGGGGTCTCTCTGATCTAGGATGTGTATTTCTTTTGAAAACATGCAAACTCGGTTGGCTATTTATTTTCTATTGATGGACCTGATGTAAGCAGGCAATATTTTGATGAAACAGGTTATACAGGGTCACTGTCATTGTATTATGTAAACTCAGTCAGTACAGTCAGCGCCATAACAATGTGCAATTATTTATACTTTAATAGTGTAAGTTCTGTTGTTGACAGGAAGCATCAAATTGTTTGAGTTCTATTGTGTAATTGAGTGATATTTATTTTAATAGAATAAAGGGATGACATCCATATTGACTCGCAAGGGTATACAACCATGTATATTTACATATTGAGTGTGATTATCACTAAATCCAGCATTCCGATTGGTCATGACTAGTTGCAATTATTTCTTGGTGAACACGCAAGAGGGTCATAATGCAACTATAATTACATCGACGCATCATTGATTGTGGAGAAGAAGAAGGCGTAATGTTTTGGGTGCATTTGCACTCGCGCAGGATTGACTTAATAAATCATCAGGTTTCAATATAAAGAGCCTCGTTTTGAAATTGTTCTCAGCTTGTTTCTGGTCGGGTGTTCTGGGATATTTTGGGCTGGTTTTGTCACGATACACTTATCGATTTAAATACATTTACAAAAGTGGCTTTTTCGCTAAATGTATATAAATATAAGGATTAACTGTCATGTGGACTGTTTTTATGGAGATGTAACCGTGAGGTAAGTGGTCATAACTTGTATGTAAAACCCTTTGGGTTTTACACAAGTTATGACCACTTACCTCACGGTTACATGTCCATAAAAACAGTCCACATGACAGTTAATCCTTAAATAACAATGTTGAGCTGGGGGAGGTGGGAGGATTTATGATTACGCACAATACTGGAAATAATTTTTACGGTGGATAGTTTGATAGTCATACCAGTTCAAACAATCTAATTTCTTAGGTTGTGGCATTACTCTGTATTCGGCGGTTAATTTTCTGACAGAACCAATTGTCTCGACTAGGAAAAGTTCTTGGTAGACATGTTGTATGGATATATACAGATTGGAGTCGGTGGTCATGTGACCTTTCAAAGATAGTCATAAGAATATCAGCCATGTCATGCGCTAATCAATTACCAACACCTATTACAAAGCGATATTGAAACAAAATACAAAAAACTACCACATAAAATATTGAAATTAGCCATTTATTTCATTGTATAAAGCCGTGATATATTTGAAATTCAGACATTCTAGTGCAAATTCAAGATGGCCACCATGACCACGAAAACCCGATGGGTGGTCAAAATTGGCAAATCATGACCCATAGAGGTTATGTGGTATTCGTACCTAAACATAACACCAGAAAATGTAGCAGATACGACAAATAAATGCAACATCCCTGCATAAATACACACAAATGTTATCATTTATAAACTATTAGGTCTGCATCCGTGGTGATTAACATGGTCATGCAACACCATTCAGAGGTGGTTATAAATTAATAGATAGAGGTAGGATGTGTGTCACCACCTACAATATACCAACTGATAATAACACAATAATATTCAGTGCAATAGACCAGTGGTTGCATTATTTTATCGCGGATATTTGCCTGTATACATCTGACAATACCCAAAATTCAGGCATACAAGTAGAAATTCAAGATGGCCACCAAGGTCACGTGATCTTCATAGGCGGGGGCAAGATGGCTACATATGGCCCAACCATATGTCCACTCACCTGTGAAGTTTGAACAAATTATATCCAATGGTACCCGAGAATCACCACATTAACCATATACACCCACACGCTATGTATACATCTATAGAAGGCGTGGCACTGGGGCGTCTGCTGTGGTGCTGCGTTGCATCAAAAGAGTTAACAATGATAATCATTTTTTGCAGATGATGACTATGTGAGACCTTTAACTCTCTGGGTAGTGGCCGATCCGGAGACTCCACAAGGAAGGGACTTGATATATTCTGCTCTCAAGTATATGGTATGTTGAGACTAAAGAATATTAGTCCAGTGCATTTATGGTAATAAGTACATAAACAACATACTAAAAAAAATAAAAATATATATTAAATTTGAAATTAGTGAATTTCATGAAATAAATTTGTGGATAATTTTGTCAATTAATGGATTTTCAGGGATGTATATAAACAATTAAAATTCACAAGTTATTCTAATTTTGTAGATCTTATGTTCCTGAATACAGAACATAAATCCTTGCCCAGATTTGTTAAATATTTTTTGAGTAATGTGCCTTCAAAAATGGGAGTTTATCTTATGTCTGAGCCTCAATTTCTCAGAATAACTTCCATATTTTATCAAGTATTTTAAAAACTGAGAAAATGAAGGACTTTTTTTTTGTAGGAAATACTTAATTCAATTCTCCTTGCTAGGTATTATTGGTAATGCATATTGTAAGTTATAAATTTGTAAACACTGTAACTCGTAGCTATTTAATTTATTTAGTCTTCACTCAGACGGCAGTCTTACGTGCGTAATTACATGATTAATGATCTGGATACCATCAACACAATTAATGCACCCATGGAAATGATTGACTTGCGTAACATACTTAGCTTTGGATTGCTTTGTGATTATCTCAGGTGCAAGGAAATGACTACTTTTCAGTGACAAATAATTTTTTTTTCGCCCAACAGGACGAACCATGGTCTTCCCGTCGAGTTATATGTTTCCCCAATACGGACTCATTAAAATCCCCCTGGCCGAAACCCTGCAACATCCTTCCACTTGATAGACAGTTATATTGTGAAACTCCAAAGTATTGACGAAAACAATGAAAGGCTTTGGTGTTACATACACCTGTAATTCAAAAAATGGCAGCTGTCTTGGCACTATCTACTAGCGATGTGGATGTAATTTCTAGTTATTCCAGCTTTTGATTCAATTCGTAGCTGAATACTTTGATACCTATATATCCTCTCAAACTTTAAACTGAGCACCCATTTGCCAAGAGGGCTTAAAGGGATACTGTACCCAACATGTTGTTGTTGGTTTCTACAGTCTCCGAGTCGGAGAATAAGGTAACAATTTTTCCATTATTTGAAAATCTGTTGAGTACGAAGTAGTGTTACGGATGGCAAATTTACCGGAATGCAAAAGTACAAATTGTCGAGTAATTTTTGTACAGTTTTCAACCAAATGAATCAAATAAAAGTTATATTATATGCATACTAGTCACATATACTCATTTAAGTTATTGTATCATCACTAGTCAGTGAGTGGCTTGAGTTTTCTCCTCGTATCATCATAATGTTCAAACGATCGTGTGCGCGATCGGTTTACAAATCCAGTATCCCTCACTTACTTTATTTGATTACGTCATGTATACGGGAATTCGTAATTTAATTTACGCCATTTTATGGCTCCAGTCATAAATTCAATTTATATCAAATTATTAACTTTTAAATTATTAAATTTTAAGATAACCTATTAACCTGAGCGTTTACAGAATACATCTTCGACTCAAATTATTTATGTTTCTATATATTATCGATATTAGATCGTTGTTATCACCGGAAATTTAATGAAAATGGCGTATAGTACCCCTTTAATGAGTCAATTTTTGCAATATAGCTTGGATTTGTTACCAAAGATACTGAATTTGATCAAAGTTATAAGGGCCCAAGTTATGTAGAGATAAGATATGAAGAAGCTTAGTTTAAAAGACATACATACCAACCAGACAGTCCTTCTAACTCCATGAGTTAAACAACCGTTCAGCAGCTGTAAGCTTTCTCTCTTTGTTCCAAGTGACATTACCCACAGATTAATTAAACGGCATGCATGTGCAGGTGACTTTCATTTATTTTTTTGGTATACTGGTGGCCAATACGTGATTATCCGATGTTCTTTAATCGGTACGTTGATGGTGCAAAAAATGGCATTTGGAGTAATATGCTTTTAAAGACATCAGTTATGGCTATAGCGATATGGGCATGACAATCCGGTGCCATGCGCATATCACTGAAACCATAACCTTTGGGCAAGTAATGATATTTCACGATATACACAATCTCATACTTTTGCAAAAGGGTCCGTTACTTCAAATTAGAAGGCTGGTTCATATGGGGCAAGGACGTTCGGCATCAGCTGACTTAATTTTCTGCGTTACGGAAGTAAAAGAGCATTTTAATACTAGATTTTCATTTCAAAGTTGATATTGAATGGATATTGCTATATATTTGTCCCCGGTAATTATTTTTGTGACTCTCAATAATGTTTATTGACACGAATTAATGTCTCTTGGTGAATAGACCTGTTCCTGGTTCAAAACTGGGAAAATGTATTATAATAACCTTACCCCATTTGGCATATGCTTCTTCTGATCCTTCTCACATGATAATACCTTGTCGGTGTAGTACTTCAGCGTGGCCATCTCGAGATTAGTTTTCGCCAACCAACACTGATTTTTGTATATCTGAATGCCGGCTGATACGGACCCTGGCTCTTACGGACCCTGGCTCATACGGACCCTGGCTTTTACGGACCACCGGCTGATATGGACCCTGGCTTATACGGACCTTCGGCTTATACGGACCCTGGCTCAAACGGACCTCAATTAAAATATACAATTTTATTTTTTATGTTTATTTAAATAAAATCAAAATACTGACAACATACATACTGAGATAACAAAAAATCTGATGATAACAGAAATGGAACAACGTTACATCAGACGAACATTATCTAAATTGGGGCGTACAGCTTGGCGGCTTCTTTCAGTAGTTTGCTGGCAGATATCCTCACCGACGAGTAGTAGCTGTTGTGCTCTCAAGTAGAACATTCAGGTTCAATGCAGTCATTGTGGAATTATGTCAGTCAAAAATAAATCAGTTGAATATATACCAGTTGTGTTTTTACTAACATGTTTTCATAACAAATCAAACTCAGTGGATTCATACTGATCACCATTCACTGACCATTCATCATCGCGTGTCTGTTTATAAAACAATATAAGAGATCACACACGAGTGTGTATACAAGGAACAATAAATCAGTTGAAACAAGTTGTGTTTTTACTAACATGTTTTCGTAACAAATCAAACTCAGTGGATTCATCCTGATCACCATTCACTGACCATTTATCACCGCATGTCTGTTTATACAAGGACATAAAGGGATCACACGCGCGTGTTTATACAACGATGAAGAGATTAATTAACGCGATTCAATAAATGCTTTTTCAAGCCAGAACATCACCGAAATTCTCTATTAATACAGATATATGTGTGAAAATACAATCATAATTATATATTAAATTCATAAATATAAGTTTGAAAAAATCGGTTAAATTCATAAATATAAGTTTAATAATCACCAAAAAAAATCACCGAAATTCTCAATTAATACAGATATATGTGTGAAAAGACAATCATAATTATATATTAAATTCATAAATGTAAGTTTGAAAATTTCATATTTTAATTGAGGTCCGTATGAGCCGGGGTCCGTATAAGCCAGGGTCCGTATCAGCCGGTGGTCCGTAAAAGCCAGGGTCCGTAAGAGCCAGGGTCCGTATAAGCCGCATACCGTATATCTTATGGTGAACTGTGAGGCCTGATTTCCGCCACTGGCATTCAAGTTTGCGTCTTTGCTTTTTTAGAAGATCAATATCATTATTATACTAAGGTGCAGATGAAGGCCGAATAACTCTGCTTTGTGACGATAGGCTAAATTATATCCATCAGCGATACCAGAGTATTGTTCAAATTTTCTGAAATTTTTACAAACATCTCCACTTGAAGCACCATTAATCAAATCAGTCGTCCACAGACTTTCCATGAAATTTTGAAAGGTGTCATGATTGATCCTTCGAAATTGAACACTCCTAGAAACATTTGGTGGTTGATGCAGATTTATTTATATCTGTTTATATCATAAGTTACATACATGTTTGAAATGTCAAGACTACTTGAATTCCAAATCTCTTACATCTAACTGCATTTTGGATAAATGCTCATCGTCTGGATATTGAGAAAGACAGACAAAAGCGTCCCAAACCAAATACTGAGGATTGCATATTTCAAGAATGAATGTAGGAATATCTATTTTTATTCTGTCAATAATATGCTCACCACAGATCAATCTTGATCAATAATATGAACATGGAGCTGGAATTTCAAATATCATTCCCAAATCAGATAGCTCTTTACATTCTCTCAGAAGACTTCTTTGCCCAATAGCACCTCGTGAAACAAAAATATATGCTGTTTCATTGAACAATCAATACTAGTACAATAGTCAGGTCATCTGATATTAAAATGAAAATGTCAACTATTGTTTTTGAACTGAAACACTGATATTGATAAATGTTCGTCTTATGTTTTATTGTTCCTGTTCACATGGCATACATCACTGAATAGTTGTCGGTCAATAAATCATTCTATTCTATATTTTATTTACTAGCGATGAGTGCCTCACAAGAGTATTCAACCACATAGTTTCATCTAACTGAAGTACATATTGATGGAAGAATTTTTAATAATACTTTTCCATATATATGATACAAAGTTTGATGAAACTCGGATCAGCCTCCTGCTTCTAGTAAGCCTTCTCTATCTTGCTATTTAATAAATAGTGCAGTGAGGAGAAAAAAATTAATGGTACAGGGTGCAATGAATCAAGTCATCTGCACATGGAAGCCAGCCTAATTGAATAGTGACTAAAGCAAAGTTTAATTTCAATTTAGATCTGAGTGATAACTAATCAGATAAAGGTATACCACATATAGGGGAAAATGTATATTTTTTTATAGAATCTATTTTTGTGTTCTTCATGTTAACATGTCAACTGCCAACTCATTCATGCAATTACATGCAAAAAGTATGAGATAACTCATAGTTTGCAGTCAACTTGTTAAAACATAGGCCTTACATAAAATAATCTATAATATTATCAGAGAAATTTATTTTTACAGAAATCCTCTCATGAGGTGCGTCTTGGCATTGTATTTAACCCAACAACGAAAGAATCACTGATCAGTAAGGCCATTTATACTGCTATTAGAACCCTGTCTGGAAGCATTGCCAAGAACTTTGTTACAAAGCTGGTTAAAGAAGAGAATGCAGGAGAACTGTACTCCAGCAAAAAAAAGTTAGCTGACCTGGAAGTTCATGTAAGTAATCTTCCTAATTATGTCAAAGTGGAACTGACACAGAATTAATTTCAGCTTGAATCTGGCGTCTACCATGTTTTAATACTTCAATGACTGTTTGTTGTTCAACAGAAGTGCATCAAAATTCGACTCAATCACGGCTGATTTTGTGATTTTTGGGCCATGGAAAGTTTACGGATTTTTCATTATCGAGAGACTGTACAAAGTCATAGGAAGAGGTAACTAAAGTATACCATTAAGCACTGGTATAAGTATGACACTTCTCAAGTTTGCAACCCTGCTAAAATGGTTATATTTGAAGTTTTAGAAATAACACATTGAATATATATAGACAGTTACTTTCTCAGGACATTGCCGAGGATAAAACTCAACAATAATCCAATTTTATTCACTATATAAATGCTGGACGCCGCCAACGTATAAAGCCTACCAATATATAGTCCTGTGCATTTATGAGAACAAATTCCAAACCTGGAACTAAATGCAACATCATCATTTGTTGCAGGAATAAGTATTTAAACTCTTTATAAACAACATACTAAAAATCAACAATCAATAATAGGGAAATTCGTGAATTTTGTGATATAAATCAGGAAATTTTTTGTATAACCATCAATTTATGGATTTTCAGGGATGTATATATAACAAATCAAATTCAACTTTATATGTCAATGTTGTGGATCTTACTTTCTTGATTATAGAACAGAAAAACTAGCTCAGATTTGTCATGTATAATTCGAGTTATGTGTCTTCATAAAACGGGAGTTTATCTGATTTCAGGGCCTCAATTAGGCCTATTCGAAACTAGCCAACTTCCATATTTTATGGTTGAGTATTCTAAAAGTTAGAGAAAAACAAAGAGCTTTTTTACTGTTTAAAGGATTCATTCAGTCTAGAAACCACCAATGCTATTGGAAAGCCCTCCAGAGTTTGACTAAAATGACCCCAAGTACCATTCCAATCGCATAATAAATAAGCCGAAATAATTATAAATAATACCATCACTGGTTATCGTAGATCTCCATGACTAAGCTAAGATGACGTAAAAATAGTGTAGCAAATTAAAAAAACAGATTCGTAGCTGGAGTTTATTATGGCGACTATGATTACAGAATTATATTTAACCAAGCGCGGTTGCTATCTGATGAGTTATTTAATTAATTAAGATAGTGTGGTTCGCTTCGATTGTCAATCTCATATAGAAGGCCATATTCATATGAATAAAGTCATCGGTAGCACCTATGATCGTTGTTTTTGAAGCCATTAATAACATGCTGCTGCGTGTTTGGTTTCTTGAATAAATGTTTACTAGTTCACTCTGTGAATCATCATCACTCATGCAGCAACTATTCATCAGTGTCAACTGGCAAAATTGTTTGCACTATAACATGGGACCCAAAGTGACTGGTAAGGGCAGCAGACGATCACATCAACTTTGTCATAAGAAGCACCCAAATGATATAAAACACTAGGAGGAATAATGTTAACTACCTGGTATAATTGGGTGATTCATTTGTTGTTATTTCCAAATTCTCAATCATTTGTATATTCAATGCAACCATGCCACATACAAATACCCATTATGTGATACCTCGAAAAAGAACAACAAACTATTATGAAGAGAACAAAAATATTTTTTTGCCTGAATAATTGCTTTGGGTAATTTTCTCGCTAGATTATGCAAAAAAAATGATTACTTCATGGTTCACACAGAAATGAATATTCCTTGAATTTCTGACTATGGAATGAATAGTCCTTGGATCCGATTGAACCTCGTCCGTGCCTCCTCCCCTACACTTGTATAGTTTTGTAAATATTGTTAACTATCTTGATCTGTACACGAAATTAAGGAGCACAAACAACAGTTGTGCTTTGTTTCATCCAACAATCCAACCTCTGTGACTACCCTACTTGATAAAAGTAGGGTTACACGTTTTAGCATTCACTAGTCATCCAGACCATGCGTCAGAAAACTATTCAATTTGACATGAACATTTCCACCAAGCACTTGCCCACTAGCTGTATTCAAACAAATCAAAACATCTACTTCTCCATACTCCTATACACACATAAACAGATTGGAATTAAGACCACCAGTCTGAAATACTATTAGTCCAGGAGATCGGGAGGTAGTGTTGCTCATATAGACGGACAAGCTGCGACCATGTTATTTTTAATGTTTTAGGTATGGTAATGAAGAAAAATCATGATAGCAAGAACAAATTTGTAGCCTTCTTTGTTTTTTTTTCGATTTTTTGGGCATTTTTCAACATTTTAAGCCCAAAATTTTCATTTTTTTTTTTCAATGTGTAAAGATTTCATTTTAGTATGATTTTGGTGATTAAGTTGAATAGTAATTGTGTTAATAATGTTAAATAACTAATTGTGCTAAAAAAATTGAAGAATTTCAATGTTTTTTCTCTCAATATTTTACCATTTTAAAAACTTTTTTACGCAAAATCGATCAAATTGCAACCATTTCATCTTATTATGATTTTAAGGTTAAATTCACCATAATTATTTTAATATTGTTAAATAATTTACAACTTAGCTTCTACAATGTTTTTAAATGGATTTAAGAAGGTTTCTACTTGTTTTCTAAGTTGAGGGGGGTCTAATTCAAATCCAATTAAACATTGTACTGTTCAAAATTAGATAAATTCCCTAAGGCGTATGGTAGATATACGTAACTAGTTTTCAAAACATATACATATGCCTTTCTATCCTGTGCGTTATGCACGCGAGTCGGATTTTACAAATTAAATTATGATGAAAAACCCTGAATTTTGGGTGTGGTCACATTTGTGGTCATAATATTCCGATTAGAGAGTGGATGGACATGGGGCATGCGACACTGTGCAGTATATATGTATATAACAAGCATGACATGAGACATTAGTATCTTTCTACTAAACTGTGCTTCCAGAGTTATCAGGAATCGAGTATCGGTGTTATTTCTTACCCCCAAAAATAGTCAATTAATAGGATGTCCAATAACTCCTATATTTCTATCGTATCACAGTAAAGCTTTTTTTTGTAAAATTGGCGCGGTTTACACGATCAAAGTTCGATTTTCTTCACAATTATATGTTACAAGCAACTAATTATATAGAGTTACGCTTCTTGAAACTCGAGTCAGCATAACAAACAAATCTGGCTGCTGATTGGTTGATTATCATTGAGGGAAATATCCCTAATCGGGAACAGAAAATCATAGCCTACGTAAATATAGCGATCGTGTATGTTTAGATGTCCAGGAAGAGTCTGGTGGTGTCCAGAAGTTACGGAAGGAGTCTGGATTTGTTTATGCTGCTGATTTTTGTGCAGTAAATGGGGTAGTTGTGGAAATGCAAGATTATCATTTGAAAAAAAATACCGAAAAGGGCGCGTTTGTTGTAACACACACTTGTGCAGCGGATGACGTTCTAAGGGAAAATTGACCACTTGAAGTTCAAATAGGCTTAACCCATAGCCGACGGGACTTTTAATTAACACTGTCGCCTATGGAAAATAATTAGGTGTTTGTAACCTATAGATACGAAGCTTCGGTACATTAATTATTATTCATATATTACTATATTTAAATCATATTTATGCATACAGTCGGCATCGAAACAAAAACACGAATGTACCGATTATTCGTGACATTCAAGTTAAATGTTCAATAATAGAAAATTATACTGTGACTGGTTCATTCAACATGAAGTTAATCAAGGTGTATCTTTGTTAATAACAGTATACAGTACTATCAAAATCAGAAGAAACATGTGGCCCTGGGTACTTATCTCCCAGCGCTGTGGAAAAAAAAATTGACAATGCATTCTTAAACCAAAACCTGTGGCGGTTTTTCATCCAATGCACCGAATCTTCGTGCCATGTACGAAGCTTCGTGACGTGTCAGAACTCCAGGAATATACCACCATAGGACATCATATGGTACCGGTAACAAACGTTGAATGGTCACCAGAAACCCGGATATTAATAATTTCAGATCATAATTAGCATCGCATTATATATTAACCCATCAAGGAATATGTCATAATGACACACTATATTACACCTACTATATAACGGCTCCCTCCCTGACACAGGGCTACATATAAGAAGGTTATCGATGTCTACTTAATGAGAGTATACAGTTTCGTCAAAATCTGGCGAAAAATGTGACCTCGCATCGTTAACCCCAAATCTGTGTCAAAAATGATAAAAAATAATGCGATAATGTTGAAACCGACTGGCTATAAAAGCACTATTACGTCAAAACCACAACAGACTAAAATGTTTAGTAAAATGTCAAAACTTTCAACAACACGAAAATCAACGTTGAAACATTGACAATAATTCACTTTTTAAAATGTTGATAACGCCAAAATGTTAAACACCGATGCAATGTTGTTACACTTTATAAATTTGAGCATTTATATACGAAAATATGTCAAAATTTGTTAAACATTAATAAATTCATCCTTTGTTTACTGTCATGCTTTGTTTTCATAGTGCTTCTGAGAAATCAGATGTTAGCTGAATTCTGATTGGCTGAAATGTTTGAAGCAAAATAAAGGCCATACAAAAAACCCGATGCGGTTAACACACAAACAATGACTTGACTATTTGACTGCCCAATTAAACAATAGTCCACTCATTCTAAACGTGTGAAAGGATGACATTTAGCAAAAAGGCAATATAAATATATGTATACCAGTCCCTCACAACTATGACTGAACTGTCCAACAGTTTTTTAATGTCGTCGCAATTAGCAAACAATGGTTTAACTCATTGGCTAAAACAAACATTTGATGTATAAAATCCCAGATCAAGGGACTCGATGTCATAATAAAATCTGTTCAATCATGGCTACAAAACGAAAACTAAATGATATATCATTAGCAGACAAATATTTAGTCAGTAAATTATTAGACTGGAAGTTGACATTGCGAAGAGGTTAGGTTGTTCACAAGCCCAGCTATCACACATCCAAAAGAAAAAAAAGATGAAATCAAACAGATATATGAAACCATCAGCATGAACCAACAACTTAAGCAACAGCGGTCCAGCAAAGCATGGATTCAACCTAGAAAAAAACATCACCACGTGGTATCAACGCCAGACATAGAGCCATATCCTGTTATTTTTTGTTTTTAGCAATTTCCTAAAATGGCAAAATGACAGCGCGCAAACACTGTCTGCAGATACATTTGAGATGCGCCCTTATTCCACTTAAGCTTTTGAACAATATATTTTGACGCATTTGACCTCCCTTCATATTTAGAGCCCTGTGTTTATCTTGCTATAGGGAATCACCTAGCAATAGTCCAGCTCTTAGTTTAGTAAAATTTTCAACTAGCAGTATAAATCTTGTGTATGTACTCGGAACTCCGGAATTTGTGTCTGTACACTTTAGTTATACATTTTTAGGTCAATGTTTTTTAAACTTGGCACAGGTATTTAGTACCATGGGAACCTGCGATTATGATGTCTGTCTGACTTTTTTGTGGAGTTATTCCCCTTTTTCAACTTAGAACATTTTCGCAACATACATAATTTTGTCCAAGCTTTTATCCCTATATTTTTTGGTCAATAGGTTTAGGATTAGGGTTAGGGGTTAGGGTTGTGCACCTGCAATGGGAATCTGTTATTTTATTATTTTAACTAAATGTTTACTGACATGTGAAACATCTTAACTGAATGTATTCCTGTTATTTTAGGGAATGGATTTGAGAGGGTACCTGCAAGCAGTCGCAGATGAAAATGGTGACTTTCTGAGGACACACAAACTATTTGTAGAGGGAGTTCTGAATTTTAAGAATGATGAAAGAGCTGTCATAGCAAATGGAAAGGTTGGTAATATGATATGAATATTAAATACTATAAACTGGGATTGAATTTATCATTGCAGACATTAGCAATAATCAGCTCTATAGAAAAACTTTAGTGAAAACTGTATACCTTATAATTGAATGGATGGTATGAAAAAATCAATGGGAGATTTCACAAAGAAGCTCTTTATTACATTTCAGAATTTCATATGATACAGTTATTATGAGAGATGAATTATCTACAATATGGATTTTTGTTGATGTTTCTTCCATTTGTTGAATTCATTTTCTGTCTGAAAAGCAAATGGATATGTTTTTTTATATCTAAATGTACGTAATTGACCCGTAGCTGTTAACCAGAAACTTGATAAATTAAATCAAAGTGCAGAAATGTGTATTTAATATGGCTTTAATCTTTATAGTTTGAGAGCTTCAGATCGGCCCTCATTTAATGCAGTTATAATATTAGGGCTGTATTTAAGCCAAACCATAACAAAATCCTAAAACTTATCAAACAATTTAAAGAAGCTATGTTTTTAGCTCACCTGAGATGAAGTCTCCGGTGGAGCTATAGTCATCACTCCTTGTCTTTCATATTTCGTGTGGATGTTCCCTGGGTGACTCACATTCAATATTTGTTAAAATGAGGTTATCAGGTCAAATAGTTGCAAAGCCAGGTCCATAAGTCTTTCCCTCTTAGTAATTCTTAAAATAACTTCTTCTCCAGAACCATAAGATGGAATGGGTTCATATTTGGTGAGGATGTTCCCTTATGTGACACACATTCATATTTGTTCAGATGAGGTCACTGGGTCAAATAGTTGTGAAGTCAGGACCATAACTCAACAAATTATAATTTCTCTTTAGAAGTGAGCGAGGTTTGAAATTCTGGCGGATCAAAAGTGGCAGAGATAGGGATTTAACACTTTTGCTTCCAATGATTTAACCTCAACTCCTAAACATTTAAAGATAAAGATAAGATAAATTTTATTTAAAAGTCAGAGGTAAAAACATACAAACACATGCTCTGAAGAGGTTTTGACCGACTGTAAAATATTATCCGAAATCACTAAACCATTTGATCTCAAAGTGAGAGATCATTGGATGATGTGAATAGGGACAAAGTTATGGGACTTAAAACTACACCCACACATCCCAAAAACTTGAACCCCTTCTTAAGACAAATTATTTGAGCTTTTGAATTCAAATTGTGTACTAATATATTTATTTATGTGATCAATTCAATTCAATTAGTTTATTCTCTTAAACTCATATTACATTTTCATGAGTATTGAGACATAATATATACAACATTAACAATAGAAGAACATTGTTATATGCAATAGCTATTATGTACACAGATCCGAATCAGCTGATCAATCGAAGCCGGTGTCACGTTATGGTATTTAGTATTGCCTGTTCGGTGGAAACAGTCGAACAGAAGCACGGAATCGGAAAAGTTTCTAAAATTCGTCGTGTATGTTTTATGGAAAACATGGTAGCAAAATAATATTTGACATTAATCTTACATATCTCTCTTTGTTATACTGTAAGTTTGATCAATACGAGCCATTCAAATTGGGTTATACTCATACTCAACAGGTTTATTTGTAAAATTTTGATTCCAGATTTGGTAATCAGAAAACACCACGACTCACATGGCCGACTCACATGGCCGTTGAATCAAGTGAAGAAAACCACTGCGCAATATACGTGTGCTGTGTACATGATGCTATCACGAAATATATAATATAATATAACAATTTGACATAACAAAAGAGGTTGTGTATATAGTAGCAAAAATACTGATATCAGTGATAAGCAAATGTAAAGTCGTGAACTAGTGAAACAGTATTGATTTGAGTTTACTTACTATGTTGGTCATTGCAATGGTGTATCTTTGAATCGTAGCTGAGTTCATGTATACCTGGCTTCCATGCAATGACATAATTATGCGTGTTGTCGGTATCATTCAGTTGCAGGTACTCGACAATTATTTCCGACATGATCATGGTCAATTTATTTATACCACATGTGTATGTACATGTGATTATTTAGGCTTAGCTGCCCTTGTTAGTTCTCGGTTGACAAGTTTAATGAAATCACACAATCGACGTATGTCCGTGGAATTCTTCTGATTTAATAGTTCACTCATAGTAATGGAGTTGGGCCTTTTGTAAATAAATTTTGATAGCAGTCGCTGTCTGTCATTTAATAGTTTGCCACAGACAAGTAGGTAGTGGAATTCATCTCCAATTTCTCCGGAATCGCAAAGCGGACATAAACGACTTGTGTTGCCTGGTGTTTTCCACCGTCCGGTTTCGATAGGTAGATGGTGATTACCAGTTCTAAATTTACATAAGGTTATTCGGTTTGCCGTGTTCAGAGTTTCCAGATATCTCTCAAAGGATAAATCATGCTTAAATATCCTATAAATTCGACCGCGACTGGAATTGTTTATATCAGTTTCCCATGAATCCCTGAACTGTGTAATTAGGCTACACTTTATATATGATACAAATTGATCAATGTCTGGAATTTGTTCCATATGCCAAGCATGCAATTGATTACAATTTTCTAATATGTTATAGATGGTATGCAACCAAGGAAAATTATTTGCATTAATGTCAAACATGGTATGTGATAGTTTCAGGAGTATTCTAGGGTACCTGTCTTCATGGCTATTCATAACCTTACACCAAAATTTTATCATTCGTGTGTTCACATGTATGTCAATAGGCAGTCTTCCGCATTCGCCATATAACATAAAATTAGGGGTTGATGGTCTGAGGTTGAGAATGTGCTTAATGAATTTACGATGAACCTTCTCGAGAACATCATTGTTCCCAAATCCCCAGGTTTCACATCCATACAGCAGTATTGGCATAACATGCAAGTCAAACAAATCCAGTTGGTTTTTTATCGACAGGCAGTGCTTCCTTGATTTCCCAATAATGGTGTACATAGATCTGGTTGCTTTGTCTGCAAGATCTTTTTTCGCCATTGAGAAGGAACCTGATTTACAAAATAGTAGTGCTGAAACGGATATCCTGATAACCGGTTGACAACCGGCTACCATCAGCAACCGGTTGAACTACGATCAACCGGTTAACCGCTATGTAATACACACATGCAATGCCACTGATAAAAACTAACGTGTTAAGGTCCTTCAGATCAAAAGTCTTCCATGAATGGCAGATTACATAGTCTGGCATTGGCGGCTAAACATCAAAGATGCATGACGTCATCTTTGATGTTCCGATGTCCGGTAAAACACGTGCTCTGACGCCACTGGGTCATCGGCAAAGATCAATACAATCGTTTTCACTGCAGTACGGCGTGGTCATTTGACATCTACTCTCCGACTCACTACTTGTAGACAGTATCATCATACTATCATGGATACCCAAGAAATGCCTGTGCACATTTCAAAGATAAATTGGCAGAATGTAAACTCTGGGAACCAACCCTATTTAGATACGCTCGGTCTATACTTTTAACATTACTGAGTTTGAGTTATTAATTTCAGTCGATGAAGTTCAGATGAACTTGAATCAAAGTGGTGTTCCCGTGCAGTCGGACTTATTTGCATCCTACTAATGACTATAAATTCTCAGTATTTGATTGTCTTATAACAGAAAACACTGTTTTCAGCTGTTTTTTAAATTTTCATTTGTTAACTACATAAAGTTCACAAAATTCATAATTGTGTTTATCGATGTCAGTCATCCTATCAATCTCAAGTTGCCAAAGAACAACCAGCAGTTAGAATACCTGAATCACATGACATAATAATCGGCCAGTCCCACAATCGCTATAATGGCAATAAAACACTGCCGATATTTGCATGTAAGAACATGTATATAGGTCACACAATATTCTTCCCAAGACGAGAATGATAACAAGTCAGGTAGCAATCGCAAGTGCAGTACAAACAGGTCAAGCATGACACGTCTATTTATAAAAAACTGCGAGTTTTAGTTCACTGTGTCATCTGCAAAGTTGTCAACACGTGGCTTTGTGACGTTCGTGTTTGGTGATTTACATTCGTTTAATAGAAGCTCTGTCTGTGTAAACATTACGCGAGTTTGCCATACAGTTAATATGTACCAATATATCAGCATAATTTGATTTATTATGATGTAAATAATCAGTGTAAAATCATAGGTTGAAAATAGCGGATAACCGGTTATGATCCGGTTACACGTCGCGGTTAACCGGCTACAAAAATAGGTCAACCGTTTCAGCACTACAAAATAGGATACCAAGATAGCTGAATTTGTTTACTACCGGTACATCAATTTTTCTTCCCTTGAACATAAATATTATTTTCTTTGGGTTACTAGTCTTAGAGAGATTGAGGATTTTTGTTTTGTCCACATTTACTGTCAGTTTCCAACTGTTACAATATTTTTCGAAAAAATCTAGTTGGGACTGCAGACCTTGGGTGGTTTCAGCCATAATTGTGGTATCGTCAGCATAAAGGATCATAAATATTTTGACGTAACAGCTTAGTCGGTTCTCTATTTCTGAGTCAATTGTTTTCAGGCCAGTTACGCCGTTTCCAAGTAAAAATTCTTCGAGATCGTTTAAGTATAGCGTAAATAGTAGAGGAGACATGTTCTCACCTTGACGAACGCCTGCGTAACAGGGAAAGTAGATGGATTTGATGCCGTCTAGTTGAACACATGATTTTATGTGATTATACATATTGATTCCATTTTTTAATATTTTGTACCACAGCCCTTGTCTCCATACCATATCAAATGCCTTTTGGAAGTCAATGAAAGCGCAGAATAATTTTTTGTTCAGTTTTCTACTGATTTCAAATAGTAAGTGTAAGCTGAAAATGTTGTCGACAGTTGAATATTGCTTTCTGAAGCCCGCCTGATTTTCAGATATAATGTCGTACTCTTCAGCAAATTGGCCCAGATGATTTTATAATATCTTTGTGAATTGTTTTCCAAAACAGTTTAGCAGCGTGATAGGTCTATAATTACTGGGGTCATTTGAGTTTCCTTTATTTTTATACAGAGGGACAATTGTTCCTATCACCCAGTCCTGGGGTACAAGTCCTGTATCCAGAACGATGTTAAACAGTTTGCTGTATATACCCAATAAAACATCACAAGAAGCTTTAATGTATTCATTAAAGATGAGGTCCTGGCCACAGGATTTATTTCCTTTCAGACCATTGATTGCTTGTCTTATCTCATCTTCACTAATCGGTTTATTCAGATTACGGTTTGCATCGGTTTAAAAATGTTCTTCAATATACGATTCCAAGTCTGGGTCATCCTCGTGTCTAATCGCGTTGATATTCTGGAAGTATTGAGATAAATCATCTAGAGTGACATCAAGGTGTCGCGAATTTCTATCACGGATTCTTTTCCAGAAATTCCGCAGATTATTACGTTGCATTGTTGTCATTTCGTGCGTTATTGTTTCTCTGTGCGAGTTAATTGCTCTATTCATTACGGCTATATACGGCGCGAGAAGCTTCCTTCATTGCTTGGTCAGAGTCAGAGTCACGGCGTAATTTATAAATGCGAGAGGCCCTTTTGTAAGACTTGCGTGTGGTACGACACGCTTCAGTGAACCAGGGTTTACTAGTACTCTTCGCAGAACTGATTGTTTTATGCTTTTCAAATGTCTGCATGCCTAATGTACGCTCCGCGGTTTCAATCATGACCTTGGATATCGAGGAAACAATCATGTTTACTGCACTGGGACATGTCTCACTCGGTGTTAGCGAATCTAACAAGTTGTTTAAACTAAGAAGAGTGTTATAATATTTTCTATGAACTCTATACGCTTGCTAGTGTCCCATTTTCTAATACGCGTCCCGTTATTTATCGGTGATTTGTTATCATAAGACTGTACATATTCATATTCTAGATCTATTTCTGTTACCAGACTGCTATGTATGTCTGACATCAATGGGTTAAAGGGGAGCACTTGGAAGTTCAATATCAACGGTAGAGCGGCGGCTGTGCATATGGTATAGTCGATTACTGATTTATTACGACTTGTGAATGAACCGATATTTCTGTCTCTGCCTGCCCTCCCGCTCAAAATAAGGAGTCCATGAATTTTGCACAAATCAAGGAGTAAACCACCATATTGGTTTCTAGAAAGATCCTCACTTTGTCTTACCGTAGGCATATCAGTTGCGTTTAAGTAGTATATCTGCTCTGAAAACAACAAATCTTCAAATATATCTGAATCGAACAGGTTGATATCGTTATCACACATTTTGATATCCAGATCACTTGACGTGCGGGCATTAAAGTCGCCGGTAAGAAAATTTTTATCTGTGCGATTTGCCAGAAAAAGGAGTTCAATGGTTATTTCAGTGAAAGCTTCTTTCAATGTGTACTTAGTACCTTCTGGTGGTATGTATACAGCTCCTATGATAACGTGTGATTTATGAGAATCTTCGGACTTTTTAAATTCAACCCAGTGTACAAATTTGGACTCTGTTTCAATTACTTTTGAAAATCGACAAATTTCGTTTTTTATTCCGATAGTTATTCCACCCGAACGTATGCTAGAAAGTTTTTGTCTGTTTTTCATATAGAATGTATAACCGTCCAGATGCAGATGGTCACAGTCATCTGTGTTTGTCTCCATAAAGCATAAAATGTGGTGTTGAGAGCAAAGTTCCTGAAATTCAGGATATTGAAGCTTTTTTCGGAGCCCACACACATTGAGAGACAATATTTTGATATTTTCTCGTTTTTCGGCTATTAAGTTTGACTCAGTTTTGCTGATACTATCTTCCTGTTCGTGTGGATATATTTGACCAACATAATAATCGTTTACACATGTATATCGTGGAATTGTAACATCAAATTTGCCACAATCATTTCTGAGTAGATAATCATTCATACAATCGTTATCAACATAATCAAGACCAGGTGAGTTAATATTATGTGTGATGTGACTTGTAAATTAATCTGTGTTATTCGTATCATATAAGAGTTCCCTTGTATCTTTCAGTATGTCAGATATGTATTTGTCTCCACATCTAATATTGCTAGCATCTTTATGTAAAATGTCATTCTTATATTCAGTTAGTGAAACAAACTCTGATTGGTCGTGAGGTAGAGTTACTGGTTGAGCATGATAGGGAAAAGGGGCCCCATAGTTCAGTGTTAAAATATTCATACTCATCTTCAGATTGCAAATAGTCTATCATATAGTAGGTGACCCTTCAATTTCACCAGGCAGCTTGTTACTAGCGCCATTCAAAGAAACGCAGGAATCATTTATAAAATCACCCACAGCTAGGCCATCGATTGTCTTTTTAATATCGCGAGTCATGTTTGTCCTGGTACATGTATCACCCATAACAAATTTGTCGATACTACAACCTGTATTGGTCTCTTTAATGTTTCTACCAGTATTCAAGTTGGGGTCACCCACACATAAATATTTGCTCATACCGGTGTGATTATCATCAGCATCACAACACACATATTTAACATGCACATCTGCATTCATATTATCAACATTATAATATATATCATGATCAAATTGAACACAATTGACATTATTTTCGATACTATCATGTGTAAATGCGTGTGTTGAACATGTATACTGAGTTTCATTGGCGTAGTCCGTCCGGGAGAGTTTATTGTCTTCAATGCGCAGATCATTGTGGGTGGATGTGTCACTCACAAGTAATTCACCGTCACAACAAGCTTGAGTAAGGTTTAACTCGTTCGTTTTAATATCGTTTCGTGCCACGAGTGCTCGCGATGTGTCCTCGTTCATGTGAGCGGCCCATTTACCGCTTGCCAATGTCGTCTGGTGATTGGTTTGTTTGTGATCATGACAAGTAATATCGCTTTGGCTTTTCTGTGATTGTTTTCGCCGACAGAGTAAAACTGATTGACTTGATTCGGTCTGATCGCGAGTAATACGCCCGAGAGAAACTCCAATCGCGGTCACGTGTTGTCTGTCTGGTTGGCCGTCACAACAACCATGAGCTTGAGTAATGTTTGAAGCGTTCGGTTTAATATTAGTTCGTGCCATGAGTGCTCGCGATGTGTTTTCATTTAGATGAGTGGCCGATTTACCGCTTTCTGTTGTCACCTGGTGATTGGTTTGTTTGTGATCATGACAAGTACGTGTAATATCGCTTAGGCTTTATTTAGAGTTTATTGTCACGTGTTGTCTGTCTGGTTGGCCGTCACAACAATCATGCTCGTGGACGGTTTGAGTATTGTCAAGCGGGTCAATTAACTCTATTGTACTTATCAATTTACTTTGTTCGCGTTCAAGTTCGATCGTATTTCTGTGTTTACTATTTAAATCTGGGGCAGTGCATGTATAAACAATGTGTGAATGTAGACATATAAAAGGCACATCATGATCATTACACAAATTAAGAGAATTGTTCCTGAAAATGTTTGAATGTGTGTATTTACACTCATTTCACGTGTTCATTTTTGGCACTTTGTTTCTGTCCTGGAGTGGGGTGGTGCTCTCCCTTCCTCGCTTTACAACAGTTTTAAATCCTGAGACACTCACACTGGAGGATACCAGCCTTTCACGTCCTTCCTCGCTGAAATGTAGACCAGACTGGTCTCTGTGGTTATACATCACTTTAACCCTGTTTCCTTCTTTGGTGCGAAACATTGAATTGTCCACATAGTTCAAGTATGGCTTTTGTTTACACAGTCGTTCAATATATTTATTTACACGAAGGGCTACTACGTTGTGTTCCCTCCTCTTAGCGCTACACAAATTCACGGTTGCGAATGGAAATAGTTCGTGGATTTGAGAAACACCGTCGCTGATTTCCATTTGTATGCCCTCTAAATCACTGGGCCTTTCCACAATATCGTTTGTTCCAAGGTGAGCTGTCACCTTTTTCACTACGAAGCGATCCACTGCTGTGTCGTATTTTACTTTTTCCAACAGATTGTCGATTTCCGCATATTTTGCTCCTGAGAATTGGAATAGTTTAATTTCTTTTCTGTCGAACTTTAATCCTCCGCAGTTACTGGCACCAAGAACAATCACTTTTATCGTACTGTTTTCATCATTTTCAACAATTGTTTCGTTATCGTTTATACATTCATCATCCTCAGAATCGACATTTCCTTGTTCTGTGTCATTGACTTCCTCTTCACTCGCTTTGTCACTGAACACCTCACCGTCATCTGCGTCGTCGTTATCTTCCTTCATAGTTATATTAGTTGCCGCAACAATACTTGGTTGAGAATTGATACCTATTTCATTCTCCAAATCAATCAGGTTAACAATTGGTATAGGTCTGAGTTTATTTCCTAGTTGATTGGTGTCTGTTATGTGTGGAGGTTCTTTGTATGAGAATAAAGTGCCTCGTCGCCTGCGAACATCACTCTCCCGGTCACTTCCATGGGACTCCCCAATCATCCTATTTGAATTAATAATGTTATTGTATTGTTTTTGATTGACACTCTGTAGTTGCTTTCTGTCTGACCAATCAGTGTTTCCTTTGTCCATACGAGCACGTCTGCCTTCGCACATAGGGTATCCGGATCGGTGACCAGAAATCAAACACACTCTGCAAACAACTTCATTTTTGCATTGCCATGCTTTGTGTGACGACATCAGACAACGCCCACATCTATTTTTGGCTTCTTTAGCCTCATTACACACAAACTTTGGTAAATGTAGGTTACGGCAATGTTTACATTCTATCTTTGTAATTTGCAAAAATACTTTAACAATGTATTTCCCAATCATAAGTTGTGATGCTATCTCTGTGCAGTCCTTAGCATACATTTCCATGTATCTGACGCCGTTTTCAACTGATGAGCCATCAAACTTTTCTCTCCTCATGCTGTTGTCGACCACCTGCCCAAAACTTGATAAATGCCTCATTACTATACACAGTCTGGGAGCTCATATGGAGCGTTTCTCACTGTAACGTGGACTATCCTGTTTTCCACATCGGTGGGATTTACAGTATCTCCGAATAGTCTGAAACCTCTGTCAACTAAGCGCTCCTTCGCTTCAATTGTGTGCAGTGATATTAAACACTGGTCTTCAATAACCTGTATAGCCGCGATTTCGTCCGCCCCAACCACTCGCTCTAATGCACGAAGAACGTCGCGGCCATTGAAACGCCCGAATTGGTTTTTGTCGAAAGACACCGTCATGTCTCTTGAAATGGAAATTTCGTTATCAGACGACATACTAGGGGTCTCCGAAGTCATCATACATACGTTTTTGTGAATTTAGGTCCATGAGATTAATTCCATTTTAGAGAAATATCGTATTTTCCATTGTGAAAATTCATAACAGCCGCCATTAATCGACGCATGCGCATCATATCTTTGATAAATTATCAGTTACAGATGTTACAATATTATGTAATTATAAGCTGTTAACTCTTGTCTATGCTAATGAGGTGTAGATCTATTATGCTGAAAATTTCAAGGAAAACGTATCAGTGGTTCCAGCATGGGGGACAACCCTTCTCTAAATTGTGTAACTACTTTGATGAAAATGAATTCACCTCAACACTCTTAAAATATACTGTCTGAAAATTATCAGATAAATGGATCTCATAAATTTGAATTTACATTGTTCAAATAGGGGCAAAGATCAGAGATTTATTTCTCACCCCCACCCGACCTGTATATATGCTGTTTAGAACTACTTCTCATAAGTGATTTTGACAAGCATTGGCTGTTGTAGTCTTTTGAGTCCCAGTCTTCATTGCAGTCAGGTGTCACCGTGAGCAACTCCACAGTCATTGACTATCTTGTTTATTCTTTTTGCTAAAATTTTCATCGTAAACCTATCTAAATTTCTAATTGTGGATATGATATTTGATTTGTCTGAGGGATTAAATGGGCAGCCAGGTGATTTCATTGCTGGCTTTCTGAGGGTTTATTAAAATAGCCGGAGTATGTCCGTCTACATCCGTGCTTACATTTGAATACTTATGTGGCTATCAAATAGAAAAATGGATGATTATGTGTCTAATTTCCATTACGTGGCCAGCCACATATAAACCCTCAACAATTATCTATTTGGCCTAATCAGCCTATTTAATTTTGAAGTCGCTCAATAGTTGGAAACTAAATGTCCATATATTTGGACATCCATGATAGCCACATAAAATGTTATCAACTACTTGATAGCCACATAAATTTTGTAGATACATAATTATTTTAGCCATATAACTCAATTGCCATATATCTACCAAAATGTTTGTACATCTGTTTGGAAAGTTTCTGGATGATAACTTTATTTTAGGTTATCGGATCATAACCAAGCTCGGTATGTGAGTTTCTCAGCTCACGATACAGGTTAAATTTGAATATGGGTTCGGTATGCTCTTTTTTTCCGGAATCGTGGCCCCTTTTGACTTAGAATTTTCTGGAAAGTTTCCAGACGATAACTTTATTTTGGGTTATCGGATAGAAACCAAATTAGGTATGTGAGTTTATCAGCTCAAAATACAGGTCAAGTTCGTATACGATCCACCCATTTTTGCCGGGTTATGCCACTTTTTTACTTAAAATTCTGTCGTTTTGAGGTTTCCTGATGATAACTTTAGTCTTTGTTATCTGATTGACCGTATGGTAACTTGAACGATATTCAATTGAATCTCTTGATATTTGGTATGTGGTTCAAATTTCAGAAGTAAAAAAAAAATCTGTCTTCACTAAAAAGACACCTTTTCAGGGGACATGTGGTCGGTGACCTTTTATATTATTGATCATTGGTGAAAGAGCTAAGAAACTAGGGCTAATAATTAGAAGTGCAGTGTTTTGACATAATGGATTCTGACCAAGAATTAGACAATCTACTTTTGTTACAGATGATTGGACCATTTGGAGACAAGGAAGAATTTCTGCCAGATGACTTTTCCCTCCTGGAGAAATACACTGTACAGAATTCTGCGAAGAAGATTAAATCACAGCTAAAAAGTCTAAAAATGAATGGAGATAAGTGAGAAATGGCGATAGGTCAAACCTTTTGTATTTTTCTGCTTTACAGAATTTTTGGACCAATGTCGGTCAGAAAACAAAATTCCAATATAATTCCTTGAATAAATTTTTGTTTGGACATTCTATTCTATTTGCGAGGATCCCTATTGGAGACTCACATATATAAGAGAATGGACAGGAGCTTTAATGCTGCACCACCGCAGCTCCCGTCATGAAATGTTTAAAGTATAGATGGAAAAAGCCTATTATTCATCTGGAGGGATGCTATGTTATGGACAAATAAGAAGCTGACAGAATATGTGCAGAAGGATTTCTATTATTTGGTGAGAAATGTTCAGATAATAAGTTTAAGAAAAAGTTCGTTGTTGAACTTATTACCTGAACATTTCCTAAGGGATCCAGTCTTCGGGGTCAATGAATATTTAGTATAGAGAGGGTTAGTGGCAGTAATAAAACTGAGTAACTTGATCAACCCCATGCTCATTAGTTTGTCATTCCAATCTAAGAAGAAACCTTGTAGACTTTATCATGTTACTAGTATTGGTCTTTGATCATATAGATCACCATAAATTCCCAGGAATACCAAATGTAATTCTAAAGACCATTTAAAGTTTGAAAGAGGTATGTGTCAAGTTCATTAACATTTCAAGATTTATAGAAAACATACATATATTTTGCTGGTACAGGCATATATTCTAAAGCTGACCTCTCAGTTTTCATCCTGGATGTTGTTAAAAATAATGCTTTGGTGGTACGCCAGAGAAATCTATAGTAACTGGGGCCTATGTATCTTTAATTATCAGGTGGTTGGATAATTTTAGTAGTGTTGAAACGATTAGTGGTTTTAAGGAATCGACTAGTCGACAGAGGGAATCGACTACTAGTCGACTAGTCGGACCCCTTCCGAAATTTACCGTTTTGTTCCCATATACGTACATAATTTGCCGTTTGTTTTGAGTAACCAACTTTGCATTTTCGAACGCAAAGCAAGACGTGATTTAACACTATTTGCCGTGATTATTTGGCTTAATATCACTGAAGGTTAATAGGTTATTAATTTGTCCCAGGTATATGATGTATTATGATAATCAAATTACCACCCTGTTGCTGTATGTATCTAAACCGTGGTGACAAACACCTCATCGATCAATGAAGCGCCACGGATTACAGAGCGGAAGCGCGTGCAACAACCGAAACCGGTGCATTATTCTTTTTGTTTTGTGTAAAAATGTTCCTTTAAAATTGATATGGTATGATCTACCGGCCCGTACCGGTTCTTACTTCCAATCGAACATCATTGTTTTCAAACTTGCCCAGTGTGATTGTCACTGATTGACTTCACAAATGTGTGTGCATGAAGAAATGCAAGATATTTTGAGAAACGAACTTTATAATCTCTGACAGTCAAACAAAAGTTACAAAATAAATGTTATAACAGCTGTAACAGCAGGAAATTGGGAAAATCTCACACAATTTGACAAATAAACTTTAAAGGCATACTGACATAGTGCATCAGTAAACGGGTGTTACAGAATTTATTTAATAAATTATGTAACACCTGTTTACTGAAGCACTATACAAGTTATCACTTAGATCAATTGCGTCAAGCCGAAATAGACACTGTCACGATAGGCGCCGATTCTTTGAAGTTGATTATCAAAGACGGCCGTCTTTGATAATCAACTTCAAAGAATAAGCCGCCGCCGCGCCGACAGATACATTGAGTTGAGGTCACCGGGTTTCGCGCTCGTGCATGACTGGGTGTGTTCCGACTAGTCGACTACCATATTTCGGGATCGATTAATTTAATAATCGCGTCGATTTTCGACTAGTCAATTAATCGTTTCAATACTAAATTTTAGAGGTGCCACAATTATTGATTTTGATAATCGGTCATCAATAATCGACTATAATCTATTAATGCACCTAATATTAGTAACATCAGTCGAAGTATTACGTAATATGGCATATTGGCCGGGTGCTGGTTAACTGCTGTCGCTGGTTGTTTCAGGCATCATCTGATGTAATTGTTATGTTAATAAAGTGGATCATAGACCACCGGTAATGACTAATGAGCACAATACATTCATTACCAGCACAGTTCTCGGCAATGTCATGGTTATAATATTTGTGAGTTTACTAGAACGACCGTAGTGATTAATTTCAGTGTTATGAATAGCCAGCCAAACGTACAAACAATATAAAAGCAGGAATAAACGTTGACCGCCGGGGGTTCCTAAAAAAAAGGAATCTATTAATGTTTTGGAAATTGTAAGTTTCAGCAAACTTCCAAATCGTGGACAATATTAACAAAGGTGTTCCACCACCTGCAAATTTCAGGACTCACATCAAGTTAAGTATTTGATAATAGTGAGTTTCATTCATCAGTCACCACACGGTAAGCATTAGCCTGTACTAGTAACATCTAAATATACTTATACAAACAAAGTGAACTCGCAAATGTCATCGCGGAGAACATCACTGATTAAAATGCTGCAGGTTCCCTGGTTTCATTTATCTTGGGATTATGAGGAAGTATGGTAATCAATTATCAACGGTTCATCGATTATACTAGATAATTTGTTACTGATATTCAAAAACCGCTAAGGTCGGCTTTGAAAATAATTTTAAAAATGACGTTTTATTTTTATTTTCTCGTCTGGCCACTGTCTGCTGTAAAATAAAAAAAAAATTCACTAAACGACCATTGAGCTTATTATTTGAACTTTTCCCACTAATTAATATGAATCGTTCAGCACTTTGTGTTATCTTTTCGCTTAAACGTAATCTGCTAATTTATCCTCAACATGCTTTACAACAGAATGAGAGAAACCATTTAGTAAGGGAATTTTAATGTTTAGTTCTTTATTTGGAAATTGTTATTCATTTTAGTTGTAGGCCTACAAACACAATCGGTGTCGTAGTTTAGTTGACTCTTAGTTTTTTTCTGTTAATTTCAGGGCAAGTAACCTTGTTATGAAGCTTTCTGCATTACTTGCCGTAAGATCTGCAGCAGGTACAAAGCAATCTGCTGAAACAAGAAAAGAAATTAACTACTCCAGTGAACAACATAGGTATGTATCTGTTTGTTCTACTTGACCGATGTTCCAGTTATACCTGTCAGTTATATAAATACACAGTGCTGTTTACATCTAGCAGTCCTGAAAGTTTTATTACCCTTATCTACCATTCCCTATGAAATTCCCTGATAAAATTGGCGGTAACGAATTGGCGATAAAAACATCTGTATCGTTACTGCAGTTGCGATACAAGGCTCTCGTGACATCATTGACTGGTTCAAAATCATGAATGAACTGACGTCACATCAATCGCGTGCAAAATCAAAACGACATTCCAATGTATATTCTTACGTACTATAAACAAATAGTTCCTAGGTTTTAACATTATTTGATTGCCTACCATCATGGGTATTATGGTATAACATATCACAAAGTAAGTAATATGTGTTTGTTCAGTGTTTACTATATCTTCGGACAAAAATCCAACAATTTTGGCATATAAAGAAACTCCTAAAATGTCATTTTTGTGGTGAATTCTGTCACACCAATGGTAGATATATGTGTTATACACACAATGTGTTTGTAACGATTCATGTATCGCCTCGTTGCTTTATGGCCACGAAAACTAGCCTCGTCGCGATACATGAATTGATACAAACACATTTTGTATATAACACATATCGCCAGACTTATAATTCTTTGTCTTTGCCGGCAAAGAAGAAGTTCCATCCTGTGTCTTGACTGGAATGGATGCACTGTTTCCTATTAACCCTTTTCCCAATAGCACCTGTAGTTACACCGCATCATATAGTCAACATTGCCGGATATGACGGTAATTACGTTAGCCAACAGGTATTTGACGTTATAATATAAATGGGTGTTTCCACAGGTATATACCATGTGTATCCATGGTATCTCCGTCAAATATATCTTGGACACTGAATGAACTAATGGTTATATATTCTTGCTTGCAAGATCCTAGAAGAAGTCGTTTTAAAAATCGGTACGAAGTACCTACAGTACGCGCACTTGTCAAACATAACAATCATACCTCTGGACCAATTGTGTGAGTCCCCTCGCAATAGATGCGAGTGACAGGTAAGATTTTGATCCTTTTTATTTCTTCTACGTCGCAAGATAAGTCGCATCTTTCATCTGTTCATTTTTAATGAACGTTCTCTTTACGATATTGCGAACGACACCGCGCAGTTTCCTAATTTCGTTCACTACACACGTGTTTTCCAATTTTCGGAATTTCGTTTTACAATTGTTCAACAATCTTTTATTCTACAATACTGTCTTATTAATGACAGTGGTCCGTGGGTGGATAATTTCATTAACAAATATTTCAATTTTGTTTTGTTTACGAGAATCACTTCAAACAAATATCGTTTTTTGCATAAACCAAAAAAACGATGCTCTTTCGAGTCATTCGGGTTCTCGTCAGGATTTTTTAACACTACACCGGATGCAATATGGTGTTGGCGTCTACACTAAGCTCCAGTTTGGAGTTTGGTCCCTGACAAAATCCTATCCAAATGTATTGGAATCAACAATTTACAATATTTTACATTACAATATTTTATAATAATTTTCCTCACGGATGCTAGATAAAATAGCCACAATGTGGCTTGCCTCTTCTCTCTACATTGAACATAAGTCTCAATGCTTTTACGATGAAAACTTCGTCATGTTTTTTCCCATCCGACAGGTAGGGGTGCCACGATTAATCGTATAATCGATGAACCGTTGATACAGCCGATATTCAATTACCATTTTCGGCGGAGATTAATCTGAGTTCTTTATTTCGGATGTCGAAAAGTACCGGACATATTTGGATACCCTGTTTTACAGTTTATTCTCCAACGGACAGGTTAACGATCGTTGATCGTGCAAAGATATTTGTAACGCATTGTGCTCATTACTCATTACCGGCATTCCTTCCCACGAGACAGGAGCGATTGCACCCGTATGCACTCGCAATTTTCTATTGCACTCGTCCACCTGGTCACAATGTTGGTGGTCACTTTAATCGTTGGATCAATATTGCAATATGTGAAGATATATTTAGAACATTTCCCATCTCAGTTAATTTATGGGCAATTGAAAGTGTCACTGGACTTGGGTATATCATGCAATGACCTTTGATTTGAGATAACCTCAACTTACAATTATATTACCGGTGCAATTACACCCGTCTAAAAAAAAACTATTTTTGTCATTGGAAGGACTGTCCCGGTTGTTTCTGATACAAATTATGCACATGCGAATATTGTGCACTACTTCCACTGTCCTTGCTATTAGATACGCTTCATCGATTCTAATCTCTTATTGACTATCGATTATCAAGTTCAATAATCGTGGCACCTCTACTGACGTGGCACCTTCTCTTGCTTCCTCCATTAACTTGGAGCCTTCGCTGGAGTTGGTTGCTGGACATGCCTGCTCCCTCTGAGTAGCGGCCTCCTGAGCCATCAGCAGAGAAGGGCAGCGATGGTCGTTCAAGCGCGGCTACCACTGGTCCTGCCTCCGGTGCGTCTGGGTTCATTCCATCGCTGCACCAGCCGGCCACTTGCCATAGCTACCACAACATCGGTGGTCCGTAAAAGCTCACAAGCCCTGGCGCTTTTGACACATTGCCTGCCTAGCAGTTCAATGTGTCACCTGCCACTGCTTCCACTCCAGGGGATTTTACCGCACGGGTTCCGACCTGTCCTCCATTCGCCAAGTCTTTTCCGGCATCCATCCCTCCCGGTTTGGGGTGGGCATGTATCCCTATTATTCACTTGTGTTCTTTCCTCCACCAGTGTGGCCTTGCTTCGTACGGTTTCTGGCCTCTTTTGGGCTCCTAGGCCAGAACTTAGACTTAGTTTCCTTTCCGAGGCTCCCGAAATTTTGCCTCGTCAAACCAGGTGACCTGGTCGGGATACTTGCCCCTTTCCCCCATCTCCTGGACGGACGGTGCTGTTCGGAGACGAGGACGTGCTGTCACAACATCCCCTGGATTTGGCAGCGTTTGATGCGTGTCCGAGTTCGCCATGCCCATCCGAGAGTGCCTTCCATGAGGGTTATTTCGGATGGGTCAGTCCTTCGGTCTTAGGATAACAATTACGCACAATTTTGCATGTATTACCAACACAATACTAACAGCACAGAAAAAGGAAGAGAAAATGTGGCCCTTCTCTTACTTCCTCCATTAACTTGGAGCCTCCGCTGGAGTCGGTTGCTGGACATGCCTCCTCCTTATTGGTCGCGGCATCCTGAAGGACTGGATGGGGCCCACATTTCAAGAACGAACACCAACGTGTGGTGATTTTCCTCTGCCAACTCGATAACAGAGTCTGTTAGTGGTCATGCCTCCTCTATTTGTAGTTGCGGCTTCCACAACTTTCGCAGAGACGGTCAACATTGGATTTTCCTCTGCCAACTCGGTACAGCCTGCGCTACAGACTCGGAGTCTGTTGGTGGTCATGCCTCCTCTATTTGTAGTCGCGGCTTCCACAACCTTCACAGAGACGGGCAACATTGGATTTTCCTCTGTCAACTCGGTACAGCCTGCTCTGCAGGCTCGGAGTCTGTTGGTGGTCATGCCTCCTCTATTTCTAGTCGCGGCTTCCACAACCTTTGCAGCGAAGAGCAGCGATGGATGTTCTGCAGCAGCTAACGCTGGTCCTGCCTCAGTCCATCCAGGTTCATGCTGTCACTGCACATACCGGTTTTTCCGAACCCTTTCTTGCCTTGGCTACCTCTTTGTTCCTTGTAGCCGACAAGTTGCAATCATTCGACTGAGTGTTTTGTGCAATATTACCTCCGTTTTTTGTACTTTGAGGTTTCCTCTGTCAGTCTGCTTGCTGCCGTATCCCATTGCTCTGGCTATGTGCCACAATCAGGAACTGCTCCTGAATAAGTTTATTTCGCCTCCATTCTCACCTCCCTTCTTATCCCGTCGGGGTATTCCAGGTGTTGTTGTCTTTATAGTTTCGGGCCTTCAAATCTGTTCGATTTTTATTCAACGATTAGGCCGCCTTTATGAGACAAACCTAGACGTATTATGGACTTGATCGTGTGTGTGAACCTGATAAGTTGGTATGCGGGTGCTATATCTCAGAGGGGACTTTAGCGTTCTACTCACTTAGCGAAACATATCATGAATATCGACCGTTCCACTCCATAGACACTATTGTCTGAACTACACTCGTTGGTGTCCATGCGTCCTGTATGTAGTCCATTTTGTTATAGTATTTGTCACAGTACCGACTTTGACCACAAATATTTTCCAATTCTATGTTATTACTCTGGCCGAGTGTTTCACATCACTTGACAGGCGTGATTCTAATTCTAATCCGATTTACCGATCACCGATTCTCACCTTATTTGCGACATTTAACAATTATTGCCGCATGCCCATCGGTGCTTGATAATACCAGTTGTCGTGTTATCACAGTTTGTGTAACTTTTCTGCTAACCTACGGTATGGGTTCCTTATACAACCACCTGACGAACGATAACTCAGTTCCACATTATTTTGAAACCATGCAGGCCTGTGCATTGCATCACAGATTGGTGTACCGGAGGCAGGCACTCTTTCCGTCTTGGTCAGTTGGTCCCCTGCCTTATGTGTATGCTTTTTCTTTCCATGGACATTATTCCCAGTGCTCTGGACATAATCAGCTCAAAACTCTGTCATGTTTTCCTGGTGTATCCCTGGTACCCCCCATTGGTCTGGGCCCAACGGTTTCTCATATCTCCCCTGGGTCTCTCGGTCGGTCTCAAAATACTGTCATGTTAGTCATACCGCACTGAGCATTGACTCATTTTGCGAGATCCATTATGAGCATTGATTCAGCGTTTCTGGGGGGGGGGGGGGGGGGGGGTGTCATAACCGTGTTTTCCCCTCGGTGCCCCTTTTGCATGTCTTGTGGGCCGGTCATCATCGTGCTAGTGCTAGTGCTGCTTCATCCTCTAAGGGGCAGGGGGTGGTAGGTTCCTTTATCCTGTTAGGAACATGAACGAAAGAGTTATCTCCCTTGCCTATGACCCCTGTTTGTCCTGGACACCTTCACCCTGTGATCATTAGGGCACATGAGGTACGTGTTGTTTCCTTTTAGGAGGCGCAGTTGTTTTGGGTTTATCTGAGCTACTGCATATGGGACACAATGATCTATTTTTTGGCACATGTCTACCAAGAAATATTTTTGGTACAGGATGCAGGTCTTTTCGGCTTCAGCAGGTGGGTTTCATGGGTATAGTCGGATTATCTGCCTCGTGGCCTCCTCCTCTTCAAGAATTCTAATTATAACCATTAGTTCATTCAGTGTCCAAGATATATTTGACGGAGATATAATATTTTTTTACCCAAAATATGTATCTCCTATAATAAATATCTTGGACACTGAACACAGTAAGGGCCCTCCCAGTTGGGGATCAACATTCCCGCCCCGCGCACTCGGTCAAACACACAGGAGGGAGAAATTAAAAGGATCGAAATCTTACCTGTCACTCGCTTCTATAGCGAGGGGAATCACACGATTGGTCCAGAGGTATGATTGTTATGTTTGACAAGTGCGCGTTCTGTAGGTACTTCGTACTGATTTTTAAAACGACTTCTTCTAGGATCTTGCAAGCAAGAAATATATAACCATTAATTCATTCAGTGTCCAAGATATTTATTATAGGAGATACATATTTTGGTTCGTCCCGTCGGGCGCAAATTATTTTATTTGACACTGAAAAGAAGCCATTTCCTTGCACCTGAGTGTCCCACAAAGCAATTCAAAGCTACGTATATTATGCAAGTCAATCATTTCCATGGGTGCATTAATTCTGTTGATGGTATCCAAATAGTTAGTCATTTAATTACGTACGTAAGACTGCCGTCTGATTGATGACTATATAAATGAACGAGCTACGAGTTTAATACAGTGTTTACAAATTTATAACTTACAATAAGATTCCAACAGGTATATATAATGAATCTAAACAATAAAAACATCTACGCATTGACCAATAATACCTAGCAAGGAGAATTGAATAAAGTATTTCTTAGAATTTCAAGTAGCATCAGTGAAAATGAAACTGACAGGATTATATATTCTGTCAATCTTAAAACTATTTGTGCGCCGTGACGTCATACTGCAGGGTTTGTCTGCAGGAGATATTTATAGCGGCGAAATACGAATGGTAGCGAAATCTTTCACCCGGAACGCGTAGCTTGTTCAATAGTCTGTATTAGTCCAACAACTGATGACCGCAGCTATAGAACACAGTTTTAGCCAATGTGTTATAAAATATAATTGAGTTTTTGGCGGGAAATGTGAACATGTGCGTCATTGATTATTGTGCTTGGAGACCCAGGCGGGACAACGAAACTATTATTGACATTGACCTTACATTGACTTTATCTCCATATTGGGGGGGGGGGGGGGGAGTGTATGTGTTCGTGTTTATCCTCCACGCATGTAATATGGCTCAAATGAATGGTGTTCTCATGCACTATGAATTCCCGCTATAATGACTGATTTGGGACAGGTTCCGTATTATTGTGAAATAAATCACTTTGCATGGTGCATGGCAATATACGCATAATAATCAACACACGTAGAGAATCACATGTATTTTTCAGGAACTTCGCTTTAATACGGGTACATCGAACTCAAAAACAAATGGTAATACAGCAATAAGATAAATGATCAACATTGAGTAGTTTCATCCACGAAAATCCCGTGCATAAAAATATTCCCGACTCGGCAATTGGGTGTTCTTTGATCCAATTATGTAATCGTACGATAGCACGGGGTCGTAATCGTACGATAGCACGGGGTCTTCGAGTGTGAATAGTTTCATCCATGGAATCCCGTGCACAAAAATATCCGCACTCAACAGTCCGGCATTCTTTGATGTTACCGCGACATGTATTACACTGTATCTAATGTCGCTATTTGACATGCTCTTTCTTATTGTTTTTTCGGGAGATGGACTGTGTCGATTTCATTTTGTCAATATTAATGAAAATAAGTGTAGATATATAGCCTGTTGACACAGACAAGACTGAAAAAGTTTTTAATAACGTCATTTATTTGTGTATGAGCGGGATTTCATGCAACACCGACGGGGGGAATGGGTCCGTGGGATGGACCCGCAGCCGGCCTGGTGGAAACCCTGGTGAATCATCAGATATGCAACAAAACTATGCTCTCACTTAAGTGTCATCTATGAATAGTTGTTTGAATCTGATAATGGAAACATAAACCAGGAGCCGAACTAAATATGTTTATCTTCATTTTATCACATTGGCAAGTCAAAACATGACATACAATTCCACCGCGTCGGTTTATGCCAATTTATGGTAAGCCTATCCTTTTAGTATGTTTAGGGGGCCTCGGTGGTTCAATCGGTTAGGGGTACAACTCCAAGCCTTTTCACCCTCCAGCGCTAGCGATAAGAGTTCAAATCTGCATGTTTCCATCATGGAATTTGTAACTCAAAATCAGTATCTTTTGGAGTTGCCAGTTACTCACCGATAGCCAGTGGTTTACCGCACATGATCAACAAGTTTATCAGCCATTGATATCAACGTTAGATTAGCCGTAAGTGTGCAGATTTCCTCCACCACTAAAACTGGCAATGTCGTGTTGATGCTAAATAGATCCCAGAAAACGAGCGGGAATCGTTCAAACTGGCCAGATGTCGTACTACTAAAGGATTTCGGATTGGGCTAACTTAGCCATTAGATGTCGGCATCATAGCTAGCAGGTGCGTAAATGTGCCGTTTAGGATATTCGTTGTCCTATCGATATTGCATTGATTTAAGTAGCCTATTACCTGAATATACATGGTAATTATATATTCAGACACACAAAGAAGCCTCCCATGATGAATTTTAGATCCAACTGATACTCTGTCAAGTTGTTATTCGCATGCGAACTCCAATCGAGAAGCGGTCTCATTGGTACTGTATTGGCCTTCAGTTGAGCTGACTTGAAGTTTAACCAGGAGATATCTACTTTATATTGATTTCTTTCCTGATCGATTAGGGTCGATGTCAGGAAATGTTGTCAAAGGTCTTTTGAAATCTTGAACAGATGGATATGTAGTAATATATTTCATTAGTTTATTGTACTAATTTTGTTAATTATATTCGAAAAGATTACATTACATTACATGGTTACATTACAACCAGAAATAATAATCCGATTCTCCGACATAACCTGACTTCGCAAAGTAAATTTTTCAATAAAAGCAGAAAGATCCACTTTAAGTTCAAATTGAACAACAATAGTGACACTTAATAAATATGTCTCACATCATTTTGTTTGTGGAGAGGTTTATTGAGACAAATTTTGACTTTGTCACAACCACATGTTTCTGTTTCTGTTTTCATTTTGTCAACGATTACTCTACGTCATGATTTTGTAACATGCAGGAAGGAAAGATGTAAATATTTGCCTTCATTTTATTTTTAGTTGGATAAAATTTGTTTATTAGAAATATTTGTTCCTAGGGACCTTGTCAAATTGCAAGCGGTAAATCCGCCGGAGAACGGAGTATTTTTCTCCGCTCTCCGCTAAAAACTCCCGTCTCCGCTTGTGAAATTGCAACGCACATCGGAGTTTTTTCTCCCCTGTAAACTCCGGTGGTCATTATGTCAAAATTTGCAAAAACAGTGAAAAACTCCGCTGCGACGTCAGCGGTAAACTCCGCTGTTATTAGATAAAAACTTCGCTGGGCGAGAGCAGAATCTCCGATGAGCCCAATGCTGAAAGAGGAGCGGTAAACTCCGCTGTCTGGCTGTTTAATATTGCAGAACAAAACTCCGTTCCGACTAGAGTGATGAGGTTCAGAGCTGAAAGGCCACTCTGGTATAAAACTCCGCTAGTTTAAACCTACTGGAGAAACTCTAGGTATAAAATAAAGTCCACAGATTGGCTTATCGTTATGATATAGTAAAATATAGTAAAACTCAGTCAGGATTCATGGCCTATATATATCTGGGGCAAGTGAATACTATATCACAAGATCAGTTCTCAAAATAATATTATCTGGAATATCATCAAAATTTACAAGCGGACTTAAAAATTTGTAGTGGTGGGCGGTATTTCAATGTGAACTTAACTCA
Source organism: Siphonodentalium dalli (assembly GCA_032622095.1). NCBI lineage: Eukaryota > Metazoa > Mollusca > Scaphopoda > Gadilida > Siphonodentaliidae > Siphonodentalium > Siphonodentalium dalli. The sequence goes on along the minus strand of CP136064.1, from coordinate 133,642,245 downwards.
TATAAATTCAACATATTGAAACTGCGATTTTTAACATTGTAATGTAACGTACTTTGAAATCTTGATAAAAGATCATGAATAATTGTAATTTTAATGTAAAGTAAGCGATCTGCGTTCCATTGCTTGCGATCGACACGTTGATGAGGCTGAGCTGACTCGCAATAGAGTAGAAGGGCGCTTCGGATGGTCGAAAAGATCGAGAGATCTTCCCCTTCACCCCACGAAGCTGAGCTGAGCAAATCATAACATTATATATACAGCCCTGAATTAATAACCCCAGCCCAATTCAACAGTACACTTCGCACCTGTATGGACGCGGTGTGACGTAGTGAGCTTTCTGTCTCGCGCGCTGTGTGACGACCACGTGCTCAAAGATAAACAAACCGAACATGCATGATCAGTCACATGCACGGGGAGTACGTCATATTTAAGCATAACCTAATAACCTGTAATAACCGGTATTGTAATTCAATTGAGTATTTGTCACTAAAATCAAGCATTCTGATTGGCCGAGAGCGGCTAACTTTCGTTTTCGATTCACCGACATCGGCCGCTTTAGCGTGCATCAAATCTGAATGTAGCACGGTCAAATGTAATCGGCGCAGAACGAGTAGCGAAACGAGCACACCCGCGCGTTGTTGTCTATAGATACCGTTCATCGGCCGCTTCAGCGTGCATCAAATCTGAATGTGGTACGGTACAATTTGATCGGCGCAGAACGGAGTAGCGAAACGAGCCAACACGCCCCACAGGAAATGGTTACGGAGCAGTGTTCCGAGTAACGCAATGGACACACCCAATGATTTGTGCACGGCGAAATGAAAGTCTCGATTCGTGTCACGAAAATGACTAAATGATACTTTTTATACAGTTTTTTTGCAAATTCCTTGCTAGATTGAATTACAATGGAGATAAACGTACCCTGTTTCGCTGTACATTCTGGGATTTGAGCATGAAAACAGTTTGTGAACTCACCGGCAAGCCGGCTCGTTCACAAACTGTTTTCATGCTCGAATCCCAGAATGTACAACTCAACAGGGTATGTTTATCTCCTAATTATTTATGAACATTATCAATTATCGAGTCCTTGTTCATGGGAATGGGAGTCTGAAAATGCATCTTCTAGTAGGACTTCGAGAGTTTTCAGGCTCTAAATTGTTGGCGCCTGCTATCTTGACAAATTTAAATGGGTCTTTTCAGCCACATGTCCCGAGAACAAAAATTGACCCCACCCCACCCCCAATAATACTTAATCCTATAGATAGGATTAAGTATTATTGGGGTGGGGTCAGTTTTTGTTTTGGGGGACCTGTGTGTTCAGCTGGGCCGTATTTGACTCTTTGGAATTCGACACAAAAATTGCAAAATAGGTAAAGTATATTCAAAGCGGACACAATTGCACTGTATTGTTGTTATGTTTTTATGCATGTTATGTTGTTATGCATGTCCCATTTCGTTTTAGATTATTTTTAGATTATTTTTTTGATTATTTTACTGTGAAATCCTCTCTGGGCCCATATATATAATAACCCATTTTGTTTTTAAATCTGCATGGTATGATTCCCCAAGTAAACAGTTTTTCTCTAACAGTAACGTCAACCATGACGTCACTATCGAAGAGTTGCACTAAAACTTCCTGTGGCAAAATTTTGCAGATAAGAATTTTTTTATTCCATAAATATATATTATATTTTGCTCTCTTCAGTCTATATTATATAGGCCTATGTATATATTTACCCCCCCCGCCAAATAAATTAGCTCCATAATCACCACTGTTTAGTCAGTCTGATCGGCTGAACAAATTTATGCAGATTCGTTGATATATAGGCCTATTAATACCTGTTGCGTGTTCGACAAGCTCAACGATTCGGCATAAACAAATTATTTATAGTTATACTGTATTTTCGGTAATGAAATTATTCATGTGTCAGCTTACATGTAGCCTATGTGTGTAACCTTGTCACCGCAGCCGTGACACGAATTGTATGACTGGTTAACCGCAAGCAACGAGAATATAATTATGATAACTCGGTGTAACAAGTCGTTACTATATATGTATCAGTCTATTGTAGCGTTGTTACATCAAGGTCACAGCTGACCGGCGGCATCTTTGAACTTTACGACATCGTAATGACAATGCAACTAACATGACGTTTGACTACGTTTGAGCGTTAGGTGTCAATTTCGGCATCCGCTCAAACAGGAATTTGCGTGGGCAACTCGATCAAGTCAATAATCCGTGTCCAAGTTGGAATCGAAGCACGTGTTATGGAGGGTTCCCGTGCACAACAAATTTAAACCCCCACCTGTTACTTTATAATTAGACGGTGACGCAATAGCGAGTTGATATACGCATTGGAGATTTTTTGACACAACCTGATCTTGTCAACTGCAAATCTTGTCAAGTTGTGTGTACACACATATGTTGGTACATATATATATGTATATCATATAATACTATAAATTACTTTATTAAACATATGTACTTACTGGTATATTATACATATATGTGCCTATATCTGACAAAAAAAGATCGTGTGATACCTTCAAATTCTCAGAATATTATTATATTTCCCTTACAAGTTGAGTATGCACGCTATGGCAATAGTCAGACTGTTGTAGCAGGGGGCTGAACTCTGTCATATATATCGTAGGCGATACAGGGCGTACATATTAATAACAACGCCCTACCGGCTATAATTAGTCGAACGCAATCTGTAATTGTGGGTATTGATCGCAGTGATCATCAGACGGATGGGCCGAAGATTGGTTTTCTATGGTGATTTCATGTAAAACACTCATGTACAAAATCCCAAATCGTGTGCACATACAATTGCCTACATCTTTCAATATTAAGAATGAAATTATTGTACGCCGTCAACCGGGGCTTTGAACGAAACAAAAACAAAATCTGCCGTGTTTCCTATTTAATATAAACTTAAGCGGAGTTTTAGGGGAAACTCAAACATGAGCGGATACATTGGAAGAAAACTCCGGTTGAAACTCGACCAAAAACTCCGATGAACATCGGAAGAAAACTCCGCTTGAAACTCCGCCAAAAACTCGATGAACGTAATAAAAACTCCCATTGGAAACTCCGTTATAACCCCGCTCAACGTCACGATAAACTCCGCCGTGTTTTACGCTATTTACCTGACCGGAAAGCGGAGTTTTTAGCGGAGAGCGGAGAAAAATACTCCGTTCTCCGGCGGATTTACCGCTTGCAATTTGACAAGGTCCCTTATCGTCACGGCTGAAGTGACAATGGAACTCGACAGGAAAAACATGCCAGTGGCCAGTTCCACGACTGTTATGCTGGGATATTGCTTAACTGTGGCCGATTTAATTACGACTGGGGAAAATATCTTTATATTGCACTATTTGAAAATATAGAATAGCCACCTGAGAAATAAATAGACAGAACACAACTCACATCTTAATCGAGACTCTTTTATCGAATGAGTTGCGGATGGCGCAAGGATATATTTCGCGAGAGCATAGATCGAGCGAAATATAACTTTGCGCCGTCCGCAACGAGTTCGATAAAAGATTCGAGATTATGATGCAAGTTGTGTTCTGTATTTATTCTACACCGTTCAATCAGATAACTTGAATCCATGAATGTCACCTTCATTGTTACTATAGCTACTTTTATTGTGATTTAAGTATGACAAATAACCAGTAATTATGGGGGATCACCGAAAGCGGATGATCGACGTAATGTACGTCATCTTTCTTGGCGACAACATCAACAAGAATTTCTACTTTTATTCCACTAGAGGTATACACTAATATGTATTCAATGGCTGGGATTCCGTTGAATACATGTGACTCACGTCAGTGGGTGTGGAACAATACATATTCCAACATAATCTTCAAATTCAAGTGGTCAGATGTTACATTTGCCTCGCGGTGATGCATAATGCAATCGAAAGGAAGCATCTCTGACAAAAAAATTTGTCTTTGTCGCAATCGCGTGTTTCTGTTTCGTTTGTTTTCATTTTGTTGGCCAAAATGAGTATTCTATGTCTACATTTTGTAAATCTAAAGTATAGTAAAGGAAGAGATGATGTAATATGAGCCCTTCATTATCTTAACCATCAGCAGAACAAAACACAATATGTGTAAATCATCATTATAACTCTTTGTTTCAAATCCGAGTGCTGAAAATGCTAAATTTGAAGACGTCAAAAGCCAATATGGATGCTAGCAATTGTCTTCCTTATTAGTCAAATCTAGTCCACATTGTTCCATTGATTACATTGCACGTGTACTGGTTAGACATGTTTTTATTTACTTCCGTCTGGCACCGGTTTTAACCTTGATATTGCTGTCAATACATTGGTGCATGTTGTAAAATTAATAAATTAAACAATTCATTTGTGCCTATATTGTGATCGATAAAATTGCTTTCTCTTAGTGAAATTTTGAGCAATCATATTCAATATAAAATGACAGTAAGTAATATGTGGTAAATGCAGTCTTGCGCACTATTTCAAATTTCTTCCCACACTTTTATTTTAAAAATAGCTGCGAATGTCTCATGAAATTGTGTATTCAAATAAACATAATTAATGTATAATAAAGTCATTTCTTTGATTTTTCACATCAATTATGTGGCCAATTTACTGAATTATTTCCAAATTCAAAAGCGCAGAGAATAATAATTTTACGAATCAAACAAGAGAATAAAATGGCCCAATCACATTTGTGTATTTATCATTTTGTCTCAGATGTCATCAATGTTCCCAAATATTTTCATCGTCATCAGCATATCAAATAATTTCAATGGAAACTCTTGATAAATTACTAACACTAACTCCAAGATATATCTTGTTTGACTGTGCAATGAATGTCATTTATTTATTACCAAATGGGTAATAGTTATAGCCATGATAAATGACAGTCCCATTGTGTGCCCCACATGACAACAACACAAGTTCACCGGTACATATTTCTGCACATATATTGCAGTGGGCGTTTCTTGGTGGGAGTGTTTTTAAATAAACCATTTGGATTGAATCATGTGTCCATTCCTTTGTATATTTTGATTATATTGTGGAGAATACACTCAAGATTATGTATTTGTCAATGCGCAATGTTTTTAGATCGAACTCCTTGCTCAAATAAAAACAAATATTAACCAAAAAAATGAGACTTTTTTAAAAATAATTTTTTTTTTTAATTAATTTAGATTTAACTCCTTGCTTAACTCAATATTTGTTAAAACTGATTGGCTGAAATCAATATTTTGATTCATTTCACCTGCATTTTTATAGAAAATGTTTTTGTTAAATTCAATTTTAATATTCATATTATATCAAGATGAACAGACTTAATTTTGTCATCCATGGTACTTGGAAGGCTGTGCTGTTGCCTGTTCATTCAATAAAGATGAATATTTTCTATGGTATAACTAAACTACCAGTTGACATGAATTCACCTCCAAATGTTGAGTTCATTTATAATGCAATCAAATTAACAACTGAGCCTAATTCACCATCATGTTACTTTATTATATTTATAGTGTCGTCAAATTGCCAGCTGACCCAAATTCACCATCATATTACATTGAAGCTATTATTGATCCGGTGTCTACAGAAGCACAGAAACTTGGACCCATTCTTAAGGTGAGCGACACTTGTTAGTTCAAGTTATTTTTACTTCACTCATTTTATAAGATATGTTACGAATGATAGATATCACTAGTGAAGTCACACTCATTCCTCAGTGTTTTGAATATGGGTACCTCAGACTAAAATTTATGTATATACTGTTTCAGTTACCACATGTTTACCAAAGACACTAATACTGTTATAACTTATGTTATAACTAACTGAAACAGTCTCCTCAGTGCGCATTTCTTCATTTATACATATTGATATTTTAAATAATTTGATTAAATTTTTATTTTTTTAAAAATAAATTTTTGAATGTTTTGAGATTAATATGTTCACTGCCGAAAACCAATGGGTAATTCCATCCTTTATGCCAACAAGGGTTGCATGTTTTGCTGTTAGTAGTTGATATTTGATGTATGTATGAGTGATGGTTCGACCAATAGCGGGTTATATGTTGATCAGAGGTGCCATGTCACAAGGCTACAATGAGATAACCCATCTTGGCAGCCATATTGGATTTTTTGTCGGTTTTTTGGCTAATTTGTAAGGGTTGTATATTAGCATAAAGAATCCAGTGGAAAACAAGACCACATTTGATATCATCTTTACTGTAATGGCGAACAAAGAGACCTGGTGCATATAATAAAAATGGCTGCCATGATGGACACCATCTTGTCTCTGCAGCCACTTTTATGTTAAAAACCGACAAAAATTAGAGGAAACATTAAGAAAGTAAATTGGTGGGGTGAAGTTGAGTGGGGGGTGTAGAGGTCGACCAATATCTCCTGGACTATTGTCTGCCTGCCATTATCTTCAATGTCTCTTGTGTATGAAATGAGATCTTATTTTATATGACAGTGTCAGATTTGTTTATTTGTGTCATTCATTTAAATTTAAATTAAATTAATTCCTATGTGCTGTGTTCTATACAGTTGTACAGGCCGGTGTTACAATATTATGTTTATATAGGCTATTAACTCCTTTTCATCCTTGATAATGATGTGTCTTATTTATTATGCTGATGATTGCAAGGAACAGTGATCAGAGGTGCCATGTTGATGACCCTTCCATAAATTTTTAAACTTATTTTTAAGGAAAATGAACTCACTTCAGCTTCTTTGATATAGGAGATTTAACACTCCCACCCTATATATGCTATGATTCATGTTTGGTATTTGTATATAAATTCCTATATTAAATGTATTAATATTGATATATACTGGTATTATCAGTAAGGTTTTGATAAATTTCCCCACTGTTGGAGATCTTGAAATACCAGTTGTAATTTAGTTTGGTCCGGTTGGAAGGTAATGGGCAATGATCTATTGGGGAGGGGAGGGGTGTGCAGTTAGAAATTTTGAGGTGGACACACCCGTATCCCCTCCCATCATTCAATGAAGACCCTATACCTGTGTCCCTGTTTAGAACTACTTGTTTTAATGTGATTTGACAAGTACAAGTCCCAGTCTTCTCCGTCTTTACCGTCTGGAAAGCAACCAACAGTCATTGAATGTCTTGTTTCTAAATGTTCGTTGATTTATTCAAGCATATATTTAACTGATATATGACCATTGAACCATATTGAGTTAATTTTATGGTATAAAAATGGAACTTCCTCAGCTCAAAGCTGACAGAAAGTTGGCGGGAAATGTCATCTCTTTTCCCAAATGTAGGAATTCTGTTATTAGTCAAGTTTTTTTCCAAAACTCGACTTATAGTTTGATGAGGGACGGTGGGCGGGCGGCGGACGGGCGGGCGGGCGGGGCGGGGCGACGTGTTTTTCTTATAACTCAACCGTTTATTGACGGATTAAAAAATTGGTGTGTGAGTACATATCCATGCACGTAAGCTGCAGACAAAAAATTGGGTTCGTCCGCACATTTATTACAGAGTTATGGCCCTTTGAATTTTCAGCTCGTTAGCGCGATAACTTCAACAAACGTTATCCGATTTGATTGAAATTTGGTATATAGGTGTCTCCCAAGAATATCTCGGATGAGTTCGAAAACCAGTCTGGTCCGATAAAATTTGATAGAGTTATGGCCCTTAATTAGTCATTTTTCACAAATTTTCAGCTCGTTAGCGCGATAACTTCAACAAACGTTATCCGATTTGATTTAAATTTGGGATATAGGTGTCTCCCAAGAATATCTCGGATGAGTTCGAAAACCGGCCTCGTCCGATAAAATTTGATAGAGTTATGGCCCTTAATTAGTCATTTTTCAAGAATTTTCAGCTCGTTAGCACGATAACTTCAACAAACATTATCCAATTTGATTGAAATTTGGTATATAGGTGTCTCCCAAGAATATCTTGGATGAGTTCGAAAACCGGCCTGGTCCGATAAAATTTTATAGAGTTATGGCCCTTAATTAGTCATTTTTCACGAATTTTCAGCTCGTTAGCGCGATAACTTCAACAAACGTTATCCGATTTGATTGAAATTTGGTATATAGGTGTCTCCCAAGAATATCTCAGTCGAGTTCGAAAACCGGCCAGGTCCGATAAAATTTGATAGAGTTATGGCCCTTAATTAGTCATTTTTCACGAATTTTCAGCTCGTTAGCGCGATAACTTCAACAAACGTTATCCGATTTGATTGAAATTTGGTTTATAGGTGTCTCCCAAGAATATCTCGGACGAGTTCGAAAACCAGCCTGGCCCGATAAAATTTGATAGAGTTATGGCCCTTAATTAGTCATTTTTCGATTTTACCTATTAATTAGTCTACCGATACTGATGCACACCAATTGGCGGTAGCCACCGGCGGTAAGCCACCGAAAACGAGACACAGCATCTCTGATGCCACCTCTTGTTAATTTTCTTTTGCAGATGGGGATGAGCTTAAATGTGTATTTATCTTAGTTCGATACTTGATAATTTTTTTTTTAGCTTGAGTAAAAAAAAAAAAATTTGGCCACCACCACCCCCAGACTATGTGTCTGTAAAAAAGTAATCACCCCCCTCTCCGTAATTTGTGTATTTTTCTAACAGGATGAAACATTTGTATCATGAATGGCATTTTCGCAAAATTCCAAGAGTACTATAATCCATTACAATATTGAGTGTATTTGACAGAACATTTTTTTCATCATTCTTGTGTACAACCATTTTGGATTAAGATATTGTTCAACCCTTCCTTTACTAAATTGATTCTTCCACCCAATTATAACAGTTGTTATTAGAGTGGTCTACTATTAATGTGGAGGAGAGTTCAGGATATTTAAGCAGACAGAAACAGATAATACAAGAGCAGAAGAATTCATATTCATTGGTGGGAAATGTTCTGATATGATCACTATATACAGTATGTCGATTGTTTAACTAATTATCTGAACTTTTCCTATGGGAACTACTTGTCCATGAGTACTTAGTATAGAAATGGTTAAACTGGAGTATATTATTCATGACATACTTTTTATTAAGCATTGTGTACTATTACCATGTGGCTGTATTACCGGTAATTATACCCCCCGCAACGAAGTTAGGGGGGGGTATACTGGAGTCAGCTTGTCCGTCCATCCGTCGTCCGTCCGTCGTCCGTCCGTGGACACAAATTTGTCCGGAGTTTTTCTCAGTCGTTTTTTGATCAATTTCCGTGAAACTTGGCACAGACATCAACCACCATGGGAACCTGTGCACCTGCGATTATGACGTCTGTCGGACTTTTTTTGCTGGAGTTATCCCCCCTTTTTCGACTTAGAAAATTTTTGCAACATGTATACTTTTGTCCGAGCTTTTATTCCTACATTTTTCGGTCAATTTTTTAAAAACGTGGCACAGATATTTAGTACCATGGGAACTTGTGCACCTGCGATTATGACGTCTGTCCGATATTTTTTGGTGGAGTTATCCCCCTTTTGCGACTTAGAAACTTTTTTTGCAACATGCATAATTTTGTCCAAGCTTTTATTCCTACATTTTTCGGTCAATGTTTTTTAATCTTGGCACTGATATTTAGTACCATGGGAACCTGTGCACCTGCGATTATGACGTCTGTCCGACATATTTTGTGTGGAGTTATTCCCCTTTTTCGACTTAGAATTTTGTTCGCAACATACATAATTTTGTCCAAGCTTTTATTCCTACATTTTTTGGTCAATAGGTTTAAGATTAGGGTTATGGTTGTACACCTGCAATGGGAACTGTTATTTTATTATTTTAACTAAATGTTTACTGACATGTGAAACTTCTTAGTATTTTAAAAACAGGGGGGTATCCGTAGTCCCATTGGGACAGTCACACCTCTAGTTTCTTGTGTTTCTGTGGCTTGATGTCAATTTTGTGTTGGGTATTCTTGACAAGAGACACTTATTATAATAGTAGATGTATTAAGACCAACAATGGTGCATTTTCCACAGGTATTAAGAGAAATTGGCAACGTGGATGTTAAGATTTTTATGAACAGTAAAGACAAGCTGTCAGAAATGCCACTGAAAAGGTAAGAGATTAACAGTTATTTTAATATCAAAGTGCAGACCCACATGTAGTATATAACACACATAGTAAAATGTGCAACAAATGGACTCACATCACAATATCAATCTGGGTTTCCTCGTGGGGATTCCTTATATAAATTAGAATGAATAGGCATTATTGAAGACTTTAAAAAATTATTAGTATCATATCTCGCAAATCGTGAACAAAGAGTACTTATCGAAGGGGAATATTCTGAGTGGAAACTCGTTAATGCTGGTATGCCTCGATGATCGATACTTGGTCCTCTACTATTTTAGTCTCTATAGATGACATTACCGAAAATGTAAACTGTCACATACGCCTATTTCCAGACAATACGTCAATATTCCTGACAGTCAAAGACCCAGTTTTGGCGGCAAACATGATGAATAACGATATTAGGAGCTTGACAAATTGGTCACAAAAATGGCTTGTTATACCCCCAAAAAAGATGGGGGATACTGGATTACATGCATCCCTCTGTCCGTACGTCAGCTCATATCTCAACCATGGGTGATCAGAGAAAGACTGATGTAATAACTCTCAAACTCAATATATTACTTTGCTGCTCCACAATTCTATAAACCGCTTTATAATGGCGTTAAGACAATTGTACATTTTTATGTTTACCCATACCATAGTATGGTACACATATTGTCGATGTCCGGATTGACCACTTGTCGTCCAACCGTCTGTTGGTAGACACTTTATGCATGGTGCGATAACTAACATTTTTTTATTCGATTGGAACAAAATTTTGTATATCTGTTTCTCAGCTCAAAATACAGATCGAGTTAAAATATGGATCTCCGGCAAAGATATCTTGGACACTGAATGAACTAATGGTTATATATTTCTTGCTTGCAAGATTCTAGAAGAAAAATCGAAAATCGGTACAAAGTACCTAAAGTACGCGCACGGTCAAACCAGATCAGGTTCAACTTCCGCTGACCATATGACAGTCCTTTCATTATAAAAGCCCTGTCAGGTAAGTCTGCGGTCTTTTAATTTCTTCTACCTCGCAAGATAAGTCTCTATGTTCATCTGTTCAAACTTAATGAACGTTATCTTGACTATATTGTTAATGACGACGTTTCCTAATTTTGTGCAATGACACATGTTTCCTTTTTGAAGTTTTTCGGAATTACGTCTCCACCATTGATCAACAATCCTTTATTCTACAATACTGTCTCATCATTGTTTGCTAGGGGTTTGTGAATTCCTCTCTTCAATGACAGTGCTCCGTGGATATATAATTGCAATAACAACTAGAACAATTTTGTTTTGTTTACGAGAATCACTCAGAATAAATGTCGTTTTTTGCTTCGCAAACGATGCCGTTTCCCTTTTGGTCTTCCCGCTCTTAGAATAATTCGGGTTCTCATCGGGAATTTCAAACATGTACCGGTTGCAATACGGTGTTGACTTTTAAAATATGCTCCAGTTTGGAGTTGTCACTTTGACTGAAAATTCCTATCAAAACAATTTGGAAAGAATATTGTACAATATTTCTAATCACGGATGCCAGATACACTAGCCAATTGAATCAAGTATTAAATTCTTTTACGATGACAATTTCGTAAATATTATTTTCACTCTGACGTGGCACCTTCTTCTGCTTCCTCCATACAGCCTGAGGGCTTGGAGTTGGTTGGTGGTCATGCCTCCTCTACTTTAGTCGCGGCCTCCACAGCCTCAGCTGAGAAGGGCAGCGTTGGAAGTTCAGTGGCAGCTTCCGCTGGTCCTGCCTTCGGCGTGTCCGGGTTCTTCCTTCACTGCAAATGCGGGTTACTAGCTACCACAACGCTGGTGGTCCGTAAAGCTTGCAAGCCCCGGTGCTATCGACCCATTGCCTGCTTCGCAGTTCAATGTATCACCTGCCACCACCTCCATTCCAGGGGATTTCACCGCACGGGTTCCGACCTGTCCTCCATTCGTCGAGTTTTTTACGGCTTCCGTCCCTCCTGGTCCTGGGGCGGGCCAGTATCCCGGCTATTCTCCTGCGTTTGTGTCACCTCCCCCAGTGTGTCCTTGGCCTTATGGTTCCTGGCCTTCTTCGGCTCCCAGGCCAGAACCTTTCCAGGCTTCTATCTTAAATCCCGAGGCACCGGAATTTGTTCCTCATCAAACCAGGCAATTTGCCCCTTTTCTCCATCTCCTTGATGGATGGTGCTGTCACTACATTCCCTGGATTCGGAAGCGTTGATGCGTGTCTGAGTTTGCTGTGTCCACCTGAGAGTGCCTTCCAAGAGGGTAGTTTCGGATGGGTCAGTCCTTCGATTTTCGGCTAACACTTGTGCACCATTCTTCACATGCATTACCAGCACAGTACTAACAGTGCCCCGGAAAACAGGCACACTACCGAATTGTTGTGGTTCATTTAAAACGGGGTCTGGCCACGGATATATCTCTTTCTCGCTACAACTGAGCTAAAATGTCAACAACATGGACCCTCTTTGATAATTATTATATAATTTCTCAACAACTTCCACAACTGTGTTAATAAACTTCGAACGTGACGCACGATCGTCCAAAATACCTGTTTTCCCCACAATTGAAGGACTGGATGGGGCCTCCATATCATGACGAAACAATAACGTGTGGCGCCTTTTCCTGCAAACTCGGTACAGCCTACGCTGCGGGCTCAGAGTAGGTTGGTGGTCATGCCTCCTCTATTCGTAGTCGCGGTCTCCACAGCCTCCGCAGTGAAGAGCAGCAGTGGATGTTCTGCGGCTGCCGCTGGTCCTGCCTCGATCAATACGGGTTCATTCTATCATGGCCCATACAGGTTTTCAGCATCTTTTCTCGCCATGGCTACACCATTGTTACCTGTCGCTGACAGGTCGTGATCATTAAACGGATTTGTTTGTACAATATTACCTCCGTTATTTGAACTAGCCTAACAATGAACCGGCTGCAGCCATTGCTGGCCCTGCCCTAGTAGGAGCCGATCCTGTGCTTCTCACAGGTATTCCAAACACTGACTTACATGACTTGGGGTGTGACACTCCTGTGCCAGCGACCATGCTCAGGGGTCAGACCCTGGCATGCGATTTATACAGTGTACCACCCTCGATTGCATTGGTGTGGAATCTCACAGTACAACACTGAGTACTCACCTCACTGTATTGTCAGTGATGAACAATTGATACAAGCTAACCACAGAGGTCCCCACGATACAGTCATGTCGCCCATTTCCATCTTTTCCCCGAAAAGACCTCCTTCTTTCTCCATCAACATGGCGTTGGTTACTGGACATGCCTCCTCCTTATCGGTCGCAGTCTCCTCAGCCTCAGCAGAGAAGTGCAGCACTGGATGTTCTGCAGCAGCTACCGCTAATCCTGCCTCAGTCCATCCGGGTTCATTCTATCGTGGAATATACCGGTTTTCAGAACCTTTTCTTGCCATGGCTACCACATTGTTACTAGTCGCAGACCAGTCGCAATAATTACAACGCTTTTTTTTTACAATATTACCTCCTTTATTTGTACTCGCCGACCAGTGACCCGGCTACTGCACTTGCAGGCACTGCTCTCGTAGGATCCGTTCCAGTGCTTTTCATAGGTATGACAAAGCTGCCTTATGGGGTGATGCTTAAGTGCATGCATTCTTTCTCAGGGGTCGAACCCTGGCGTGAGATTTCAATCGTGTACCACCCGAACTTACACGTCATTTATAATAATAGTAGCGTCAGTACACCCCCGGCGGAATGAGAACTCGCCTCACTGCGTTGTCCTTGATGACATGATCAGGTCATGTCACCCCATTCCCATTTTTCCACGAACAGACCAGGAGTCCAGTCCAGCTTTGCCTTCTCACCTGATCAGAATTGGAGGCCTTCGAATCTGTTCTCTTGAGTGAGGATCACCATAGCACATTTATTCAACGATGGCGCCGCTTTTCCGAGACTAACCTTACATTTGTGATTCTAATTCTCATCAGATTTTACGTCGGGGGGATTGCGTGATTCAGTCCCTCTCATCAGCCGAGATCTCGGTCAGTCCTCCTCTCCTCTGTTCAGGTATGGTATTCAGTCCCGGGGTTCTGACCAGGAGTCCCACTAGTACCATCTCCAACAAACCGGATCATGCCATCCTGACTCGTTCTCAGAGTTGAGGGTGGGCAATCTCCACCTTCTCATATCAGGGTCATATAAGGTTCTGCAGATCTCAGGTCCAACTAGACCAACGATCCAATAGACACCACAGTGGTTGGTTTTCTTCAACATCTCCGCTGTCGCATGTCAACCAAGTTTACACAGCTGTGTCACAACGTCGGCTGTGTTCCGTCACACTATTTAAGTTAACATTCCGGCCTGGAATTATGAGGCCTGGAGGTTATCTCAACATGACACTGCCGCGAATGAAAAAACTGGTCTCGCCAGTTTTATGGTGGTCTCGCGATAACTGATTATCACCTTGTTTTGCGACATTCAAGATTATTCAAGTATATCATTGAGTTGCCGGATGCCCATATATGGTTTATAATGCCAGTTGTGCTTCTAACAGTTTCTGTAACACTTCTGTTACCCATGGTATGGGTTCACAAAGCACACACCAGAACAAAATATTATCCGTTCCACATAATTTTATAACACCTGCAGGGCTGTTAGTCACATCACCGGTAGCCAGAATGTTCCGTCATTTCCATTAGCTGTATCCGTTAATCCTCTGGGTTGACAATACATTTCAATTTCCAGTTACTTGGTTTGTGGTACCAGAGGTGGACTCTGTCTTGGTCACACCTCCAGGTGTATGCTTTTCCTTTACCGGCCATTTTTACCCAAAATATGTATCTCCTAATATTATAAGTATCTTGGACATTGAACTCATAGGGCCCTCCCAGTTCGGATCAACATTCCCGATCCGCGCACTCGGTCAAAAAGGCATCGAACACACAGCAGGGGGAACTTAAAAGACCGCAGACCTACCTGACAGGGCTTTTTATAATGAAAGGACTGTCACATGGTGGTTTAGCGGAAGTCGATCTGATTGGGTTTGACCTTGCGCGTACTTTAGGTACTTTGTACCGATTTTTTATTTTACTTCTAGAATCTTGCAAGCAAGAAATATATAACCATTAGTTCATTCAGTATCCAAGATACTTATTAGGAGATACATATTTTGGGTAAAAAAATATTTTTTTTCGCACTTTTATCGCATATGCAAAAACCTTTTGACATTCTCCCTATTAAAGTGTCATGGAAAAAGTCGCTATACATTTGAATTTATTTGTCGTTTTATATATGTTTGTCATGCTATTTATTATTTCTTTTCATGAAAATAAAACATTACCAAGTTGAAGATATGATGTTGAGAAATTCTTATGCATGAAATTTAAGTTAAGTTAAGTTGTCTCCAGAGCACATTATACTTATGATAGTTACATTCAAACACAGTGTTCCCTGTTGTATTGTGATAATCGCCAATGGTCTGACACATTGTTGTGAATGTTATCTTTCCATATATCGACGTAGTTTTCTGAAATCATGCAAATTGATAATCACAATGGTCCAAAGACTTAACATACCGAACACATTTTGTGTGGAAATTGATCATTGCAACCCTGATTGTTTGTATTACAGCCATTATTGACAATCTCATCAATCTAGCATGACAATGCCGTTTTAAAGTTCTGTAGTCCTAGCAAGTTGCTTACTGAACCCTAGTTAGTGAACCTCTGCGAGGGCAGTGTTTGTTAAATGGCACTGAGGCTTGTCTGGCTATCAATAACCCGATAATAATTAACAATCACTACATTAGGATAGGATAGGATAGGATATTTTATTTCAATACACATACATATTACATAATAATGATAACAATTATAGATAATTCTGTCGTATATTGTGGGGGATGGCATAATCTGGCAAGACTGTCTTCCTGCCATCCCCAGTATGGTAAATATAGAAAGTAATAACTAATAGTAAGATGGCCTTGGGTGAGCCGTGCTACATTATGCATCAATTGTTAAAAATCTCCATTTACGCTAAACATAATTTTAATTAACTGTGGCGGTTTTAATGGATGTGACTATTTTAACAGCAATACCCACCGCCAACGCTTAACGTATCTTTAAACACATTTAACTTCTTACACAAATAATTTGAGAAGAATGTGAATATCATTACAGTTACTACAGATTTGTCCTTCACCCAGAAATCCAGTTTAAGGATGGCACAATGACGTCTGGTCCGATGGCCAGATTCGAGGAACTTCCACATAAATCAATTTTAACCCTCAATATGGATGCACCAGAGGGTTGGATGCTGGAAGCAGTCCGATCACCATATGATCTTGATAACTTATTACTTGAAGAGGTATGGGCTTATTATCAACAAATAGTCTAGCGGTCAGATGCTCGTAGCCCGTTTATATATAACCATGGATTTATTCAAGAAATACACAATGAAAACACACTCCACAGTTTTGATCGATAAGCATTGTCCTGTGTATTTTGATGTTTTTTTGACAATCGGTCTTCCGTATCATTTCTACAACACAATTATCTTACTTGCAGCACGACGTTACCGTGTGAGCATTTTCTTTCAGAGTATGGTCAATATATTGCTGCCGGTGCAGTGTATTCTCAGATAGAATACAAACATGCCTATGTCAAAAGCAGAAACTAAGTTGCGAGGGGCACCCCTGGTTGAGTCTGGGATATTTGGCACTCAGGACTTGGCTAGAGGGTTTTCAAACTGCACCCCACCCCATTGAACCACACCAAACTCACAAGTTTGCGTAATTCAATTTGCACACCCCCCCCCCCCCCCCCCCCCCCCCCTGGTGCTTTGATTTTTATACGCCCTTTTGAAAAAAGGTCGTATTATGTAATCAGTCTGTCCATCTGTCCGTCCGTCGAGCCGTCTAGCTCTCCATCCGTCCGTCAGTCAGTTACATTTTTGGTTTCCGATTGATAACTTCAGATTGGACTATTTGATCTGAACCAAAGTTGGTATGTGTATTTCCCAGCTAAAGATACAGGCCAAGTTCGAATATGGGTTCCGTCCAAATATTTTTACATGAGTTATTGCCCTTTATCAACTTAGAATTTGACCGTCTGTTAACATTTTTAGTTTCCGACCGATAACTCCAGTTTGGATTATTTGATCTAAACCAAAGTTGGTATGTGTATTTTCCAGCTAAAGATACAGGCCAAGTTCGAATATAGGTTCTGTCTAATTATTTTCACATGAGTTATGGCCATTTTTTACTTAGAATTTGACCGCATTTTAGGGGTATATCAGATATTCTTCAAATGTAAGCTCAATGTGTGATTTTATTTTGCGGTAATACAATTCAAAATGGCTAAAGGGCGTATTTTGTCACGCCCTAGCGATGCTCTTGTTCCCAAATGTTCCCTCACAGACTACTTAGCCTATTCTAAATGGACCAGTAGTCTGGTGGCCATGCATGGACGTTAAAAGGATGGTTCGGCCCAGTATGAGATTAAAAAATCCTAACATCTAGTGGCATAACGCCAGACAAATTTACACCCCGATTTATTTTTTCTTAAATTAATTAGCAAGTAACTACTGGCAATGGCACAGAACACACGGTTCGGCCAATGGTTAGGCCCGATCTGAGATCATTTTGAAAATCTGAACATGAAAATTTGACAATCCTAGTATCTCAAGCTTTCCAATTTGGGGAAATTTTTAACCTGACACTCACCCTTAGGTTTGAAAATTGCCAACTGATGGCCATTTTAGTCCAGAATTTTGCAAATGAAAGGGAAAATATGCAAATGTTGGTCTAAATTCTAAAATCAACAAATTAGTCACTAAGAAATTGTTGGAAAAACAAACTACGAGAACAATTTCAACCTAATTTTGGTGTGAATTTTCCAATTAATATTGCATTAGGTTTGACTACAGTTTTTTTGGGGGGGGGGGGGGGGGGGGGGGGGTAACACCCTTGCATAACCACCCCTGTCAACACGCCCCTGCTTGGCACCCCATGCTAAGAGAGCGGTCTTGCATTCACTGAAGACGATAAATCATCGATACTAAATTATGTTGGGTGGCACCCGGGGAGGAGTCAAGGGGCTACATCCCCACCCCTATTGGGGAGGGATAGCCACCCCGTCGGTGAGATCTACAATGGTCAACCTGGTAGCTAAAGCACGGACAACCACAGGCACACACACCATGGATAAATACACGTCAAAAGAACGGCATTTTTTTTGTAGGGTTATATCTGGCCATGGTTATATATAAACGTGATTGTTGTTATTCCACAACCAAAAGTAGTAAAATAGATAATGATGCAGACATAATAAACCAAAACACTTTAATTTAACCCTTTGAACCCATAACACTGATATCTTGGTGCAATCGAAAGGTGTCTATATCCCGTAACACTGATATTTCGGTGCAGCGACGACATGAGTCGATAGAAAATTTATATATACTATAATCAGCGTCATATCCACTGACATATAAATGGTTTATAGCATACATACATGTCAGTGGTGGCCAGGATATGTACATAGAATGGTTGCACTCAAGTATCGGGTAGTAATATATGCGCATAGCATAGGCTATAATTAACAAAAACATTCGTTTTTAAGTGAAATGAAGTGCTATATATAGGACATATATAAGCTGTAATTGAATTTTCCTGCCAATTCCGGGTAGATGCCTTAGGAGAGATCGGAAGGCAAAGTTTCCCAATCTTATATTGGTTTGTGGTCCATGCATAACATGCCTGCCCCATGTGAACACAACCAACACCATAGACCATTTTACGGATAGCGAGAATGATGCATCATGGGAATGTTTCTATCCATAACAAACCTGCGTGGCTCGAGCCGCATGCATTTACTATGGCAGATGCAGAGTGACTAAAAAAAAATACTAATAACTTTGTTACCTTTCACGTGATATGTGCCACCTACTGTGTCACTAGAATGCCTTCCCCGCTGGCACAAAGTTAAGCCAGATTCTTCAACAGTCTGCGTTAGTCCCAATAACTATAGTTAGCCCATGTGTTATGAAATATAATTGAGTTGTGGCTGGAAATGTGAACATGTGCGTCGTTGTTTGTGCCGGGAGCTCCAGGTGGGATAACGAAACTGTTATTAACCATTCTTTGACTTTCTCTCCATATTGGGGGATATGTTTTGTATTTATTCTCGATGCATGTTCGGCATTCTTTTATCAAATTATGTAATATAATAGCACAGGTTCTCCAAGCATGAGTAGTTTCATCCACGGACATCCAGTGCACAAAAATCTCCCCACTCAGCACTTCGGCATTCTTTTATGTAATACAATATCACAGGATTTCTGTTCTCTGAGCATGAGTAGTTTCATCCATGGAAATCTCGTACACAAAATATCCACTCTGGGCAGTCTGGCTTTCTTTGATGTTACCGCGATATTTCATATGCGTATTACGCTGTAAATAATGGCACTATTTGACTGCACACCAAACATTATGTTGTAGTTTTGGTGCTTTTATTTCAAAGGGTTATGCTGTAACATACTGTGCTCAATTGACAATTGAACTGCTTTTTCACCAGTATTCTGTTTAACCCCGAACTCCCGTCACAGCTGGATAATTTTACAGCTGGTTAATTTTTTACGACAGATTGCTATTGACTTTAGGTGCATGTATGTAACAGATCATCAGCGAGGGGAATGAGGCCATACCACGGACGCTGAGCCATAGTAACTGAAAACCCTGATACATATCCAAGTTAATAATGGAAACCCCCTAACATATATTTTCATTCGTCTCCACATTATGTGTAAAGGCATTAATTATGTTCTAGATCGCTGATTTTGAGTCGGTATGGTTGAATGTATATGTTAAATATCTGCCGATTGTGGTCGGCTTATAATGATAGGCCTCTCTTTTATAATTCTCAGGTGAAAACAGGTGTCTTTGCAGATTATGAGTTGGAAAACCTCCTTCTAGAAGGTGAGTAGCAACAACTGTCAATCAAATAATTACTGGTAGATATTTTCTATCAATCAGCAACTGAGCCGATTGTTTGCTGCATTGCGAATTCTGATACCATCTTTGTTCACCCTAATTTTGATATCCAATTATCCATTCAGTGTTAAGTGGATGATTTGCGACCAGCAGAGTTATTGTCGATGACCTCACTATTAGGTATATCGAGCTCTCTTCTAAGCAAACGAGTCATGGCCAGGTGTGTTCTTCTCGAAGTAACTTCAATAAAGCGATGTTTTATCAAACACTGCAGCATGATTTTGTTGTGTTATTTGTCTAAAACGACATACATAGGTATAATTATAAAGCCACAACTATTAAAGCTATATTTGCTAATTCTTTCACTTTATATATACAGTGAAACCTGTTATGAGAGACCACCCATTTTGCCAACGCAAATGGTCGTTCATGACAGTGTTAAATGCCTGAGAAAGTGAATTATTTTTATACACAAACTGGTTGAAAATGATTTGTGATTATAGGTTTAATCTTTTTTTAGTAAAGTATAAAGTATAAAGTTTAAATGCATGTTAAATAATGCAGTAGAACAGCCGATCAGAGAACACATCGGGCACGTGAGTCGTGACAGTAGGAAGAACAAGACAGTTTGCCGGGGCGCAAATCAACTCCCAACATGATAACTTGATAAAAGGAATAAATAAACGTACATCAGTCGTCACTGCGTGTCTTTATTTCATTCCTGTCTCACATATTATATTATTTTGAATGTATTAGTATCTTCGAATAAAACTGCAAACAGCAGAAAATTCATAAAAAGTGGGTGTCCTTGACCTGACCTGTAATGATTCTGGACACATGCATGATTGACCTCAATTTCGCGACCACGGAATATCTCTTTGATGTTTCTATTGTTGCGACACAGTTCATTGCTTAGTGTCTGCAAACTTCTACCAGTATTTGATGATGCCACATGGAATGATTTTAATTTAATATGAATCCCGGGAATGAGCATTATAAAAACTTGGAAAGCATGCGTTGTCAGCGTGTTGATGGTTCTTTCAATGAGGACGCGAACTCCTGTATTTATTAAACAAAGGTTCCTTTATGCTTTGGTGCAGACATTAAATCCCTGCGTTGAGTAAGTTTGACACTTTGCCCTAAGCGTTTTCATGCTTCGCCACAATGAGGCAGCGACTGGATTAATGATAGGCCTATCGCTAAAAACAACAGAACAGTCAGGCAGAGTCTCTATTTTATGCTACTATGGAATATAGGATCTGTTTTGTATTTCATCATACATTAGTTAGGTCAAACACATCGTCAACATTCACGTCAAAAATAATAAGAGTGATGAATTCCGCTTAAGTCACATGTCCCGGTGGGGAATCCCCAAATCATAATTTTAATCAAAGAAATGCATCCTGCTGAAGCATCTGGGGCTCACGTTGGAAAAGCACTGGTTAACCCTTTGGAGAGTATCTATAACGTCATATACATGACGTCATGAGTAAATTTAACGTCAACGTCATAGCAATAATTATTAACAAGTTCGGGTCAAAAGTGTCCAATAATTCGTTTTAATTTATGTGCATTTTTTTAAACGTGTGTTATCATAATCAATTCCACTTATACATTTGGGACATTATATTAATCAAAATAACTCCTATACAAATCATTTATAAATCAGATGATTTATTGAAGTTAGGTCTACACAAAATAACACTTCCTGAAACGACATATATGCCGTTCTACTCCTCAACCGATAGACGACATATATTTCGTTCTACTCGCCAAAGGGTTAAAGACTTATTTTTCATGTCTGGTGGTCGTTCATAACGGGTAAATTTGGTCATTTTTGCCACAAATCACCGACTGCTGGTCGCGTTTGACAGGTGGTTGCTCACGGCAGGTCATTTATATAGTAAAACCAGTCCGTACAAAGCCAATCCGGTCGTTAAAGCGAGGTGGTCACTCTTGGCAGTGCAGGTTTCACTGTACAGAGAATATATAGTTCCACGCCGATAAAAACGCCAATTGCTAATATCTGACTACGGATTGTGTTTATGCACCTTGCCATGAAAAGACATATACATGTATACATATTGTCATCTTAGAAAGAAAAAAATTCATAAAATAAAGTGCCTCTTGTTTTAAATTTACTCCGCACCTCATGTAAAAGCTATATTTAACCGGAACTTGCGCTCTGTTCGCATTCCTAATATATATACTCCAACAAATTACTTCCACGCAAATGTACCTACAACATTGGAAAATAAAGAGCGTTCACTACATTATATATTTATATGGTGAAATAAAGAGCGTTTGACACACTGTTGTGAATTATTTGGGAATTCGAAAATACAAAAAGCTTGATCAGATGTATAGTAAATTTGGACAATAACTGAATTTAGGAGTATTGGGTATATATGAGCTAGTATATGTAATATATTTCCAGTCACCGCAGTTAAATAGACATAGCTCATTTGAGCCTCAAAATGGGTATACATAATTTTGAAGGAGGGATACTACATATATATATGCATACACTTGTATGTCGGTCGATAAATAGGGTTTGCACGAAATCAACCTTTGCCAAAGTCGTGGCTCAGATATTTTCATTTTTTCCATAAAGAAGTGAGAGAAACGCTCTTTATTTGTATAATGATAGGAACGTACTAAGAACTAATGCTCTTTATTGTTTCATACTACAAACACCGTTGGTGAATTCAGTTTCCAAGTCTGCTTTCCACAGAGTTGACCACAATTCCGTATAGTAATAACATTTTGAGTTTCCAGGTCCGGTTCGGGGATCTAACTAGGCATTTCCATGAGAGGATGAAATTAGTGAAACAAAATTAATTCAATAGTATAATGTTGGTATGAAGAATTAAAAACATTAAAGTTATGTTATCCTAGTTTCTGAAAATATTTTCTATTGTTTTTGCCATATTCGGCTTTTTAGTGATGCTTATGTCAATGTTAAGCCACTTTGCTCTAACTTAAATGCGGCTTGCAAATAAATAAGAAAATATTTAGCAATAAATTATTACTCAAGATAGAACTAAAAATGTAGATATTTAAGAAGTTACATGGACGATGTACCATGCTGTTGTATATATTTGACCCTGCATATTTGTGTTTAACACAACTTGCCTCCGACGTGCAAGCTATTAAACTGATAGCAAGAGTTGAACTATTAGTTGAAACAAGCTCCCGAACTTTTATCTTGGAATCAGTTTATTATTATGAAGTAAATTGGATCATAAATCAAATAAATTAATTTATAGGCAACCTTGGCAATCAAGTTATTAACCACACTGGTGTTGAAACTAAACCCTCATAAATTACGAGATTTAGTAATCAGATATCATGGCTCACATATAGCATAACTCAATTCCCTTTTGAACTTGCCGATTATATTTCAAAATCTCCCATAAACACTTTCCAAAAACGCAAATGCGCGTACATTTCTGAATTTAGTTTATGTATAATGCTCTTTACTTTGCTATGGGCCGCATGTTACTATATACTATATATATTCATGAATACAAATCCCAAAAAGAAGAGATGCTCTTTATCGGCCTGATTAGTGGCAATGTAAAAGTCATTGTACCCATATGCACAAGGGGCGATGAAACATTGACAAAATAAAACCAAACGAACACACTAAGAACGTTATCATCGTGCATGATGGATAGCATAAATCCATAAACTCCGTAATCGTAATTCATTGGAGTTTTCGGGCGGAACATGGTGGAAGCAAGCTTATTTATTTCCAATCCTTCTGACACTGTTCTGCAAGTTTGGTAAACCAGAAAACCTCCAACAATTTCTTCTCATTTTATGCACAAGGAACTAACTGTGTTCAGGCACATGCCTTATACTTTGTTGTCATATATATGTTAATTTTTGGGTATTTCTGTATCAGTTTGGGAGAAAAATACACAGGAGTCAGCTCGTAAATGTTCACTAGGTAGAAGATGCATAGGTAGTTCACAGATAGTTATTTTGTTTTGCAAATATATGAGGTTAAAAGAAAGTCGCGATGTAGTTTTCCCGACTGATCGCTTGTCTTGGTGTGAATAAGCGTCCGTTTCATTAGTACCGCTGAGAATATACCTACTAGTGAGTGGATGTTATAACGGCTATAGATATTTTCATTTCACTTTTTTTTTCTTCTAAATTATTTTTAATTATTTTTTTTCAGTTAAATTGAGCAAAAAAAGTCTTTAAAAAATCTAAAATAATTTTTTTTTATCAATTGTTTTTAAAAATCAAAATGTTTGAAAGATAAAATTAAATGCAAAGTTTACAAAGAGACTGTTTCAGCTTGTTATAACATAAGGGTAAGTGCTGATAATTAATTCAACAGCACTTGTCCTTGTTCAGCAGCTATATTTATAGCCACAAGTGACAAGCCCCACTGTTGCTCCTGAGCATACCACGTGTATCCGTATTCCTCGTGTGTTTTCAGTGGGCGCTTCTTGGCAGGAGTGTTCTTAATTAAAGCATGGGGATTGAATTGTGTGTCCTTTCCTTTGTATTTTTCAACTATAGTGTGGACAATATACTCAAAAGTGTGTATATCAAAGCGCATTAATTAAATTATGTACAGGTATGTGCTTATTAATCTAAGCAATTCCCGTGCCCACAACATTGGGCTGACTTGGTGTGATGTTGGGGCACAACTCATTCTGCAATGCATGGAGATAAAATGTAAAATGTTTCTGTCGATCCTTCCCATCAAAATTTTATTGAATTGTCAACACTTTTCACTCAATAATTTAGAATAGTTTTTATATTGTCTTGTGATGAATGCGTAAAAAAAAGTCATATATGCAAACAGCTTTATTGGAGAACATATAGGGTCAATACTATTAGAACAAAATGGACTCCTTATGAACTGTAATTCCATTCATGTGAAATGTTTTTGGCAGACAACCAAAGATTATTAAAACTATTATTCTATTTGAGTATGAAGTGTCATGAAACAATCTAGTTACACATACGACCTGTAGATAGAGGAGTGAAAGTGCCAATGATATTGTCACATCTCCAAGTTGAGCTAGCCAGACACCAACTAAAAGTAACTTCCTGTTGACGTTGTCAAGCAGACAAAATTGTACCTGACAATGAAAGTAAATTCACCACAAAAAATCGTTCCAATGAGCTATAAATATTATATTATTACCCAAAATTATATTCCCCACATTCTGTCCACATCGTTGCATATTTAGGAACACTTGTTGGGAAGTTTGTAATAGGGATCTGCGAATATTCGAGATTCGATTCGATGTCGATATCGGGCACCCGATTCGAGATCGACACCGAATCGGTCCGCCAATTCGGGTCCGCCGATTCGGATATTCTCGAATCGATGTTACTTTGGTGTAGTGTCGTTTTTTGAGTCTAGAAACACATGGCAAATGACCTGACATCACAAAAATTGAAGCACACGGTTGCCAAGAAACCAAAGTAGTGTAATTGTGAATGTATTGCGTTCAGCATACACATGCATTTTGCAAATTATGTGCTTCGATCGAAACCTGTGACGGTGATCAATCACCGCATGTATTTGTAATCTGTATCGACACTGTAATAAATTGTCTACACGGTGCTTGATCGCTAGATGCGGAATTTAACTCAATTGATTACCATATGTTTAGAACTTCAGATATCCAATTCAGATTATATGAATAAAATTCAATGTCAGCTGCCGTTATGCATGACAAAACATAGAGTGGAATGAACAGAAACCATAGAACAATCAGTCTATTACGTTCTTAAATGGACGTCATTATGTGCGACCAGTTATCTGCGACACTGTCGGCAGAATTCCTAAAAATTTCCAACTTTCAGTTTCCGTTTCCCGGGAAATCGAGCACATTGCACCAAGTTACGATCCGTTGAATCTTGTTGATAACCAAACTCCATGCAGCGCCCTCTGCGATATAGCACTGCCACAAGGATGATACTTTGCGGACCGATACATCTATTTTTATATATCGTCGGAAACTATATTTAGTCACCTATTATCTTATTTTGACCACCAAAAGTTTGCAATAATGGTATTGATAAGAACAATATGAACTGAGCCAGACATAGACAATTTCAATCCTAAAACATAAGAACTGAGAACACGTTAAGAAATCCTTACCAAATGTCCTTATGGCAGTGGTATCTCAGCGGAGCGATGGGAGATAACTCTGCCTGGAGTTTGGTTGGTAACATTTAACACTTGTAATTTATGTCTGTTTTCTAGGACCCCCCCCCCCCCCCCCCCCCCCCCCATGAAGACAACTATACTGTGAATATGGGATGTGGGTGTTTGATCTATTGTGGGTTGAAAAGTTTTATAGATAACTATCATTGCAATTATATAGCTGAATGGTGTACCCATGTCCAAGTGTGTCAAATCTGTATTATCTTTAATGTAGACAAGTGACTTCCATTTCATGGGGTTAGTGATACGTTTATTGAACTGTCTTTGTGTCTTACTGTCACTTCTTAGTGTCGCGTTCACCAGACACAGCTAGATAGAAATTCAATGCAACATATCCCAAACCCTCCATGAGAGTGAGAATGACTTGCCTATGTCATGATATCCTAAACAAAAAACACAAGTTCCCTACGGATGTTTATGGAGATTAACATTGTTATACAGTATCTAGTGAATTTTGCAGTTTTTTGTCGTGGTTATTATATAAAAACAGAGATGGTGAGAACATAAACACCAAAGTACAGCAATCCTGATTGAAACATTCGGTGCTCAAAAATTGTGAATGTTGAACTGGAAAAAATATTGAATTGATTCAGATGTAATTCATGCTTGTTTAAATGTTTTCCACTTCATGCTTAAATCAACTTGATGCGTTCTAAGTCACTTGATGTCTACATGTATATACAATATTATTTATGACAATTAAGCAATAGAGAACCACACACATACTAGTATGGTCAATGGAGTTCCAACTTGAGCAGCTGAACAACAACAAATTAGCAGCTGTCATTGCTGGTCAGTGTGTTGAATTGATTGACATTGTATTTGCATGTAATTTAATAAAATTAAATTTATGTTGAATTAGATATTTGCACATGACAAAAATTCACAAAATAAGATAATTATTCCTGCAACAGAAAGACCTGCATTATATGTGTGTTCTATATGATTTCTATCAGTGTTGACACGCTATCTACAGTACAGTAAGTCATAGACCAACTTCAAAAAATTCAGTAGAAAGTGAAAGTAGATAAACTCAATTCAAAGAAAAAAAAAATCATAATTATTTGCCACAAAACTCTTTTAAAAGATTGTTATTTTGAAAACTAAGCAAACCAAATTCAACTTTAGTTATAACCACATGTTATTGTGTAAAAGTATAAATTTTAAACGAAAATTTTGTCAAATTACGTTCAGAATTCAATGCATTTTGTGACGTCGGCTGTCACGTATAAACTCGGATTTGTAGTCTGACCTATTTTTACGCTAAATTCTGGGGGTGGTATATGTTTGGGGGATTGTCCGGAGGGGCAAACTAACTTATCAGAAGCTGGCTTAACACTTTTTAGATTGCCAAGACCCAACTCTATCTTATTTTCGGGTATACCTTTTTTCTAAAGTCCATTTTGTGTCAAATTTTCTTCAATAAAAACTTCAAAGAGTCATAAAAATCTTTAAATTCGATTAGAAAAAAAGTATACCCGATAAAAATGAAGGTCAAACTCTCACCTTTCTGATGACATACATATCGACCAAT
This sequence comes from Siphonodentalium dalli, assembly GCA_032622095.1. Lineage (NCBI taxonomy): Eukaryota > Metazoa > Mollusca > Scaphopoda > Gadilida > Siphonodentaliidae > Siphonodentalium > Siphonodentalium dalli. The sequence goes on along the minus strand of CP136064.1, from coordinate 133,614,483 downwards.
GTGAATAAGATTTGCCCCTCAGGGTTTTGGTTTGTTTACAAAACGCAATTAATGGAACAGCCAAAAAGCCATTACGTCCGCTTTTCGTGCCGACGCACCATTCCAAAGCAATTATCTCCAACAAACGCTAAGAATGTCACACAAATTAAACATCAAATGAAAGATAAAATTCCACTGAATACAACACAGAAAGAATTATGAAGTTTCCATTTGTTTCTTTTTTATACGAAGCGATTGTTTGTCAAACATATCAATTTTTACGAAATTACAACACATGGCGTCGCACGTTGGAAGTGCCTAATGGAATTACAGTGAAATGTGAGGGACAGTTTTCTGGAGTGGCAAATAATTTCTTTTCTATTATTGAATATTTTGATATATATATAAATTATATTATTTAATTTGTAGGCCATTGCCATGATAGTGGAACAGGGCAACCTCCAAGAGGGCTACAGTTCACATTAGGACCAAATAAAACATCTGTCGTCCAGGATACTATCGTAATGGCAAATCTGGTAAGTTTTTTGTTGCCTTTTTATACAGAAGTTCAAAACTGGTTGATTACCATTTATAATATCTAAGATAATTATATGCTAACCCTATTACTCCTCAATCTCAAAACATGAAAAGCATTGTCGTGTCCTAGCTTTGGAAAAATTAAAACTTGGATTTTGGCTATTGCTTGTTTTTTTTTTCATATAAAGATTCCAGTGGTCTTGGGTATCCATCTGATTTATCCCCTGGCTGTCCCACCGGCAGCCTTGGGGAATTTGAGAAATTCTGGTTAAATTAAGATGGATATAAAAATTGCTATCCTTACCACAAGGAGAATGTTTCTACTGGGAAAGAACCCAAAAAGTATAATGGTAGATGTTTTTGGGATCTCATCATGTTATATCTTCTGAATTTGTTATGATTGTTTCAAGGCCTTACTGATGCCTTAAAATTTTAGAGTGAGTTTGATCTCATGGGAAGTGTTGGGAATCTGACGCTACTATGAGCAGTAAGATATTTTTTAAACTATTCATTCTGACATAATTAAGCTATCAAATCGGAACATTTGTCAATGTTCATAAAATGCTGAATCAGCTACTGGTTGGTAGTTCACATACTAAAATGCTGATCTTCCGATTTTGCAAACTTAGTTTAACTCATTTATAAAGAAGAGAGTCAGTTTTATGTTGTGTAAATGACAGGGAATCTATGTGTTATATTTCCCAATATAGGGAGGAGACACCATTTGACTATTAAACCACCATTCTCGTTCAGCAGTTCAAAATCTTGATAACAGTTCATTGGCTTCATGCAGCTAAGCGGATTCCACTGAACAGTTTAACTCAATCATAACAAAGATATTATGTTAGATGTTGGGCAAATGACTTGTAATTGATGGGGTATACCTAAATACAGTGAGGGAAGACCAATTTGCCAACCTCCACCCCAGTTCTTCAGTTCAATATCCCATTCAGCAGTTCATCGGCTACACTTCAGCAGATTCCCCCGAACAGTTTAACTCAACTACAATGAAGATATCTGGTCAGATGTTGTCCGCCATGTCCGTTCACTAGCAGTTCAAACTCCTGTTCAGTAGCACATCAGATGCAGCTCAGGAGATTCTCCCGAATGCAGTTTATCTGAATTATAACGACAATCGTTGGCGTAGGATAAGCAGATGACTTGAAATTAATGAGGTATATTCCAATAGAGAGCGGGAACACCATCTGACTGACCTCCACCAAGTTCAGCACTTCAAACTCCCATTCAGCAGTTTATCGTGTATAGTTCAGCAGATTTTCTCTAATGCAGTTGTAAGGGACCTTGTCAAATTGCAAGCGGTAAATCCGCCGGAGAACGGAGTATTTTTCTCCGCTCTCCGCTAAAAACTCCCGTCTCCGCTTGTGAAATTGCAACGCACATCGGAGTTTTTTCTCCCCTGTAAACTCCGGTGGTCATTACGTCAAAATTTGCAAAAACAGTGAAAAACTCCGCTGCGACGTCAGCGGTAAACTCCGCTGTTATTAGATAAAAACTCCGCTGGGCGAGAGCAGAGTCTCCGATGAGCCCAATGCTAAAAGAGGAGCGGTAAACTCCGCTGTCTGGCTGTTTAATATTGCAGAACAAAACTCCGATCCGACGAGAGTGATGAGGTTCAGAGCTGAAAGGCCACTCTGGTATAAAACTCCGCTAGTTTAAACCTACTGGAGAAACTCTAGGTATAAAATAAAATCCACAGATTGGCTTATCGTTATGATATAGTAAAATATAGTAAAACTCAGTCAGGATTCATGGCCTATATATATCTGGGGCAAGTGAATACTATATCACAAGATCAGTTCTCAAAATAATATTATCTGGAATATCATCAAAATTTACAAGCGGACTTAAAAATTTGTAGTGGTGGGCGGTATTTCAATGTGAACTTAACTCATATAAATTCTACATATTGAAACTGCGATTTTTAACATTGTAACGTACTTTGAAATCTTGATAAAAGATCATGAATAATTGTAATTTTAATGTAAAGTAAGCGATCTGCGTTCCATTGCTTGCGATCGACACGTTGATGAGGCTGAGCTGACTCGCAATAGAGTAGAAGGGCGCTTCGGATGGTCGAAAAGATCGAGAGATCTTCCCCTTCACCCCACGAAGCTGAGCTGAGCAAATCATAACATTATATATACAGCCCCGAATTAATAACCCCAGCCCAATTCAACAGTACACTTCGCACCTGTATGCACGCGGTGTGACGTAGTGAGCTTTCTGTCTCGCGCGCTGTGTGACGACCACGTGCTCAAAGATAAACAAACCGAACATGCATGATCAGTCACCTGCACGGGGAGTACGTCATATTTAAGCATAACCTAATAACCTGTAATAACCGGTATTGTAATTCAATTGAGTATTTGTCACTAAAATCAAGCATTCTGATTGGCCGAGAGCGGCTAACTTTCGTTTTCGATTCACCGACATCGGCCGCTTCAGCGTGCATCAAATCTGAATGTAGCACAGTCAAATGTAATCGGCGCAGAACGAGTAGCGAAACGAGCACACCCGCGCGTTGTTGTCTATAGATACCGTTCATCGGCCGCTTCAGCGTGCATCAAATCTGAATGTGGTACGGTACAATTTGATCGGCGCAGAACGGAGTAGCGAAACGAGCCAACCCGCCCCACAGGAAATGGTTACGGAGCAGTGTTCCGAGTAACGCAATGGACACACCCAATGATTTGTGCACGGCGAAATGAAAGTCTCGATTCGTGTCATGAAAATGACTAAATGATACTGTTTATACAGTTTTTTTGCAAATTCCTTGCTAGATTGAATTACAATGGAGATAAACGTACCCTGTTTCGTTGTACATTCTGGGATTCGAGCATGAAAACAGTTTGTGAACTCGCGGCAAGCCGGCTCGTTCACAAACTGTTTTCATGCTCGAATCCCAGAATGTACAACTCAACAGGGTATGTTTATCTCCTAATTATTTATGAACATTATCAATTATCGAGTCCTTGTTCATGGGAATGGGAGTCTGAAAATGCATCTTCTAGTAGGACTTCGAGAGTTTTCAGGCTCTAAATTGTTGGCGCCTGATATCTTGACAAATTTAAATGGGTCTTTTCAGCCACATGTCCCGAGAACAAAAATTGACCCCACCCCACCCCCAATAATACTTAATCCTATAGATAGGATTAAGTATTATTGGGGTGGGGTCAGTTTTTGTTTTGGGGGACCTGTGTGTTCAGCTGGGCCGTATTTGACTCTTTGGAATTCGACACAAAAATTGCAAAATAGGTAAAGTATATTCAAAGCGGACACAATTGCACTGTATTGTTGTTATGTTTTTATGCATGTTATGTTGCTATGCATGTCCCATTTCGCCAAAAACTCGATGAACGTAATAAAAACTCCCATTGGAAACTCTGTTATAACCCCGCTCAACGTCACGATAAACTCTGCCGTGATTTACGCTATTTACCTGACCGGAAAGCGGAGTTTTTAGCGGAGAGCAGAGAAAAATACTCCGTTCTCCGGCGGATTTACCGCTTGCAATTTGACAAGGTCCCTAATGAAGATAGTCGTGACCAGGTTATGCAAATGCACTGTAATCTACAAGATATATCCCAATACAGGAAGTTTGTAATCCCGTTCAGCAGTTCACCAGGAACGGTTCAGCATATCATCCGATTGATTTAACTTGATTATAATGATGATAGTCAGGTGTAGGTTTTGCAAATGACTTGTAATCGACTGGGTATACCAAAATACAGGAAGGGAATACCACTTTACCAACATGCGCCCCACTTCAGCACTTCAAAATCCCTTCAAGTAGTTCATTGCATACTGTTAAGCTGGTTACGTGACAGGGTTTACTGAAATACCACCATCACAAACTCGGTTATATAACACAAAGAGGTCATAAGAACCGAATCATCATGATGATATTCTGCTTCGTTTCAGTAGAAACCATCTCTTTGTTGCAAGGTTGGCCATTTTGACCTCCATTTTTATTTAAACCCAATTTTTCAGTGTTTTATTCAAAATGGTGCTCTAGACCACCGGAATCCACTGAGAAAAAAATTACATATACCAAAACAAGCATTTGTGACTCGGTGGCCAGATAAAATCAACCTGATTAGTGTATTAACACTTTGAACACTCGAATTTAAATGTATAATACCCTATTCCATCTGATTCCTTGGGATATTAGAAAGATAGATATCTAACCCACTTTACCATAGAATAAAACAAGATATTTTAAATATAAATTAGAATACACTTACTTTGAAAACACTGAGATTTATTGTATAGACAAGACAACATTCAGTAGTTGAACCTGCTATGCTTTGCCAACCAACAGTTATCACCAGGTTTTCCTATACAAAGTAACAGTATATACACAGAACACAACATGCATCTTAATTGTGAATATTATATCGAATGAGTTGCAGATGGCGGAAGGATATATTTCACGAGGAGAGCGAAATGTTACTATATGCCATCCACAACAAGTTCGATTAAAGATTTGAGATTATGATCCAAGTTGTGTCCTGTATTTACTCTACACCATTGTGTCAGATAAGTTCAACCCATGACTGTCTCTTTCCTTGATACTATAGCTACCTTTTTGTGATTTAAGTCTGATGAGTAATCAGTAATGATCGGGACATCACCCAAAGCCGATTGCCATCAACAAGAATAGTTCCGGCTTGTATACAATGGCTGGGATTCCATTGAATACATGTGCCTCACGTCAATGCGTGTGAAATAAATTTATTGATGTCATTTGCTTGCGACAAACAATGTCAGATGTTCCAGCCCATATCAGTTTGTCGGTTTTCCAGTTTTTAGCTCAACTTGACAAAAGTTGGTATCCATCATCCATCAACTATTTCTTTTAGCATGCCCTACAGGCCACATCACTCATCCAATCATCACAAACTGCATATGAATGTTCGGGGTGACCTCTCAATGGGAGCTGTCAATTATATCTAAAATTCGTTAAAAAACATGCCAGCAGCCATTTTGGATTTCAAATTTGAGTCCATCGACACACCCTGCAGCCCTCATTTATTGGAGAAATGTTTTGAAAACTTACAGGAATGTTTAGGACCACCTCTAGATGGGAGCTATCAAATTTGAATGATTATCAATGAAAAACATGGCTGCTGGCGGCCATCTTGAATTTTACTCTTTGATGACTAAATCCTTTGCCACACCCTACAGACTACATCCCTCATCTAATCACCACCAAAGTTCATATGGATCTTCGGGGTGACCTTTAGATGGGATCCATTGATTATTTCCAAAATTCGTAAAAAAAAACATGGCCATCAGTAGTCATCTTGAATTTTACTCTTTGCATGACGATATCCTTAGGCACACCCTACTGGCTACATCCCTCATCCGAGCATCACAAAACTTCAGCAGCCATCACCAGCAGCCAACTTGGATTTCAAATTTGAGTCCATCAGCACACCCTGCAGCCCTTATATACCTAAGAAATGTTTTGTAAATTTACAGGCATGATTAGGGTTACCTCCAGATGAGAGCTATTGAATTTGTACGATTTTCTATTAAAATATGGCTGTCGGCAGCCATCTTGCATATTGCTCTTTGCATGAGTAAATCCTTTGGCATACCCTGCAGACCACATACCTCATCCGATAATCACCTAACTTTATATGCATCTAGATGGGAGCCATTTTCCAAATTTCGTTAAAAACATGGTTGCCAGCGGACATCTTGGATTTTACTCTTTTCATGACTAAAATCCTTTGGCACACACTACATGCCACATCTCTCATCTCTCATCCAAACTCCATATGGTTCTTTGGTGTGACCTAGATGGAAGCTGTCCCAATTCTTCCTAAATTTGTCAAAAAACATGGGTGCCTGTATCCATCTTAGATTTCACATTTGAGTCCATCGGCACACCCTGCAGCCCACATTTAGAGGAGAAATGTTTGAAATGAAATTATTTTCATATACACTCACCTATTATCATTCACCGGTTGCATACACTAATGAACATAGTATAAATGAATGAGGTATTGTAGTATGAAATACATAAGATAATGTTCAACAAAGTGAAAGACATAAATGACAAATAAATTAATATATATATGATTATCTATCCTGTATTCCCAGGCAGTTCAAGGTCATTCCTCCCTCGGTTTGATAATCATACATTAAGCCTTGTCTTGCTACATAAAACCTGTTATGATTTGGATATAACTTGCATTTACACAATACAATCCATTAACTGAAGCTTTTTGACTTTCCTTCTTTATCATTCTATTGACTGCTCAGCATTAAATTATTAATGCTCCCATCTAGAGGCCACCCCGAACATTCATATGCAGTTTGTGATGATTGGATAAGTGATGTGGCCTGTAGGGCATGCTAAAGGAAATTGTTGATGGATACCAACCTTTGTCAAGTTGAGCTAAAAACTGGAAAACCGACAAACTGATGTGGGCTGGAACATCTGACATTGTTTGTCGCAAGCAAATGACATCAATAAATTTATTCCACACCCATTGACATGATAATTATCATTGAGCTACAGTGTCATTGATATGTTCATTATTCCTTAGTAAAGATTGCAACATAAAACTAAGTGAATCACAGTTGTATCATTGAAGAAGCACAGTTGGCATAGATGCACATTTTTGAATGATTGGTATGATTATATTCATTGCTCAGTAAAAAATTAACTCCTCCCCAAGTTGAGCTACAGCATCATTGACACTTTCAATAATTAAAAAAAGGACTATGTATCGTATATAAATTAGTATTTGTTCAGTAGTTGGCCTTGCTATGCCATGCCTGCAAAACAGTTAACACCAGACTTCCCTATGCAACCCTGAATTTTTTTATTTAAGATGCCACTTTCCTCCGAGTTTATGGCACCTGACGTAATTCAGAGTTCATTCATGGCTTACCGTACGGTTTTGACTTCTTGGTCAAGGTGGTGTCTGTAGCATGTGATTGTGCACGTGTGATCTCCTATTATCATTAGTATTTACGCACGAGCTTGCTTTTGTTATTGAATAAAGTAATATTTCCACTTGGAAATATCATGAATTAAACCTGAACCACACAATTTTTTCGATGACATAGACTGGCCAGTTTTCTGGCCAATTAATTGGGTTATAGTCATTTTCTAGTTTTCAGCTGACTGGACAACCGTGTTCATAGGCCTATTGGCCCCAAGTGCACCCAATTTTTCGGCTTGAGTAATTTCCTCATTTCAAACAAACATTCATAACCTTTTCGCTGTGCTGGTGCAGCATTAAAGATCATGTCCGAGTGCATTCACTTACCTATGACAAGCACCCTATGAGAAATATAACTTACACTAAGCTACAGAGTGTGATTCGTGCCTTGTTCAACTCACAGAGCTATCCATTTAATGGGCTATCTCATTCCGGGGGCGTAACTCGTGGTCAAAAGACCAATCACTTCCAGTTGTGTCTTGTTTACAATGGATACTCTATTCTAGACTTATTATGCCCCCGATCTCCGATGGAGATTTGGGGGTATATAGTGGAGCCCTCTGTCCGTCCGTCGAGCCGTCCTTCCGTCCGTACGAACGTTTCAACTCATAACTTTGGTTTCGCTAACTCAATTCAGTTGATCTTTGGTATGCTAATAGACCAGCCTGGGGGACAAGATTTCCCCATAACTGCGGTTTCGTCCGCCCATTTTTTCCAGAGTTACGCCCCTTTTTGTACTTAGAAAATTCAGTTTTCTGTGGCATACGAATGTTTCAACTAATAACTTTGGTTTCGCTAATTCAATTCAGTTGATCTTTGGTATGCCAATAGACCAGCCGGGGGGACAAGATTTCCCCATAGCCGTGGTTTCGTCCGCCCATTTTTTCCAGAGTTACGCCCCTTTTTGGACTTAGAAAATTCAGTTTTCTGTGTCATACGAACCATTCAACTAATAACTTTGGTTTCGCTAATTCAATTCAGTTGATCTTTGGTATGCCAATAGACCAGCAGGGGGGACAAGATTTCCCCATAGCCGTGGTTTCGTCCGCCCATTTACAGAGTTACGCCCCTTTTTGGACTTAGAAAATTCAGGTTTTCTGATACTTTTTTTGGTTTCCAATGATAACTTGATTTTGGATTGTTTATTTGCAAAACGCAAAATATTGCAATACAGGTCAAGGTAAAAATTTTGGTTCAATCGGATAATTTTTGTGAGAGTTATGACCCTTTTTTGACTTAAAAAATTCAGTTTTTTTTTACTTACATTAATATTGCGTGCGTGTGAGGTCTCTGTAAGTGTTGTCATATTTTAACAAGTCATCCTCTATCGTACTAAATACTCATGAATAACATAACTTTACAAAGTGCCATTTAATAAGTATTTGCACAAAAATAAGAAAAATCCTCTCTGATTGTACAGTCGGGGGCATTACCTCCGCCCAGCGGTGCACTTGTATAGGTATGTTGACACTGTTGTGTCAGCGAGTTTATGTGCGAAAATACTATCTTTTGTGGGAGTTGTTTGTGTTATTATATAAAACAGTGATTATTGTCCAAGGATATAGCGGAAAAGGCGATCAGTTAACACCAAATATCAGCCATTGAAATAACAGGCGAACTGACTAACTTTTAAACAGTTGTTTTCATAAAGCATTGAGCCGATACTTAGCCTTAACATGCAGATACATTTCAGTAGTGATGAGCCGATTGTCAAATAGAGCATTGCGCCGATTGCCGATTATTTGAGATCACAATCGCCCGATTCAGGTGCCGATTCCTATTATTGTAATAATTATACCAAAATATGTTATATGTGATATATACTACTTCGATTTGGAAGCAACAACATCAGTAATATACCAGTATACATAAGTATTTGTTTGGGTAAGTATAAAGGTAGGTATGGGTGGACTTGTGAACGAATTCCTGTGTCCTGACAACCAATACACATGTTATAATATGCTCAATTTACCGTATATTTCTGTCTATAAGTCACTACTTTTTGACCCAGTATTTCCCCTCAAAATGTGCATGCACCTTATACAACTGTAAGTCAATAGGGGGTCTGAATTATGGCTACAATCACAGACACAGGTGAGTTTTGGCATTTGCCGCGATGACAACTCAGAAGAGTGCATGACCGTTCACATCAAAACAGGAACGAAATGTTTAATTACAAATAAAAACAATTAAACTATTAATAATTTTTACCAGTGTATGTATCCCTATCCAATTAATAAAATACAAGAATTCAACATGAGACCTGCATCTGAGGAAGGGATTTTGATGTTATACCACAATGTAACCACATTATCCTGAACTCAACTGTAGAGACAATACCATGGAAACCATGCATAACTTGCGAGGGCATGACGCTACACTTGTTTACTGTCGGATGGTTTTGTATTTATGTCGGCTTATAGATAAGAGGTCATTGAGGTCACTGGCTGACCTGATTATCAGTTTGAATACTGGTGATTAGAGGTCACTATGTTGAATAGTAGTTACGTGCGCTCGCGCAACAGTATGGCGATCAGTCAGATTCGTAGGTACATTGGTGTCACCCTACCGATTTCACTCCATGACGTCACCCTTACGCAGTACATGCCGGCGACGTTACGGAGTAGATTATAGAGTTGACGCCCTTGGCACTGACTTCCGTTACTAGCTCGTTGCTATATAAATTACGTGCGCTCGCGCAACAGTATGGCGATCAGTCAGATTCGTAGGTACGTTGGTGTGACCCAACCGATTTCACTCCATGACGTCACCCTTACGCAGTACATGCCGGCGACGTTACGGAGTAGATTATAGAGTTGACGCCCTTGGCACTGACTTCCGTTACTAGCTCGTTGCTATATAAACAAACCAGCGATGTGGCTTTTGTCGAAAATTGACAGTCAGTACATTCGCCCTGTATACATGTACTTTCAGAAAATACAAAACACCACAACGTTATACCCCACCAATGTCAGTGTCTCAATATCATTTGACCAAATTTCTTGACATGAAACCGCGACAGACACTGCGTGAAATACATCGCATTGAGTAAACAATTTCCCATTGTTTCAATTCAACTTCAAGATCGCAGGAAAAATCAAAACCGCAATTTGTAAGTGGTAAACAACTGAAAAAGACATCAGGTACATGCAGAAACTAATTGTTGTGCATATTTATTTCTATTTGAGGTGGCAATTTTTCATGTTTATCAGTATTTTTAACGATAAGAGCGATGGTAATTGGGGGACTATTTTATCTAGCGCATTAAATTTAAAATAAAAAGTTGTGAATTGGCTGAGTGTTTTCTATGGCCGCACATTTCGTTGATAATTACGAGCCATTTGTTTGTCTAAATAACATTTTTAAGTTCGAAGAGCATTAGAATGGGGATAACGAATATACTGTGGCAAATACCCGTTAACTAAATTTGCCACAGTATATTCGCCATGTACCTTTCCGAAATCACAAAACACCACACTGTTATCCCCTAAATAAAATTATTGAAGATTGTAATTGTCTTTTTTTGCTAACATTAAATTAAATTAAATTAAATAAATTAAGTAAAATACAGTGAAGTTATTTTTTAAATTATTTTTTATTACATTTTTGCGCATGTTGGCATCTCTCTGAGTGCATTCTAGTTGTTAATTGGTGAACAATGGAGATGTTGTAAACACACTACACTATATAATGGGTCCCGTCGATCTATATTACATAATTATTTCAATTCATTCAAGATATCTAATAACTGAAGCGTGGTGAATGCACTCAACTGCGTAATTATGTGTCAAGGTGACATGTACTTTCGGGGGGGTTATACCTGTTTTAGGCAAGACCTGGCTGTATATTATCAAATTTGTGTTTGGTTACAATTTCCCCATGTTTACTGGTCATTTATTCAACAAAACATCGTTATATTTAACACAGTTTATTGAAGAAAAACAAGCACGTTATTATTTTTTATTCAATTGGAAATGCCGATGTTGAAACCCGAGTACCGTTTGTCATCCAATGGGTCACAATCGGCCGATTCCGATTGTCGTTTCCGATCATCGGCTCATCACTACATTTCAGTAAGAATTTGCTTTGAGTCAAAATGGAACTTAACTGGGAATCAATAACGTGTATGGAATTTCTAATACCTTTCATTATCTTAAGACAACTCGCTTTCTTGAATTTGTGAAATAAATTGAACAGTAGAATGTTTTTAAAATAAATTTAGCACAAATCAAGCTACTTCGATATAGAGGTATTGAACTTTCATGACAGTAGTCAGTAGTTCAGTTATTAAACAAAATCAATAAAGAGCGTTCAAACATTAACTTGTGTTGCCTCAACTTTATCAATGTTATGAAAAATTGATCTTCCACCAATATAAAATTAGCCAAACCACAGCTGAAATATCGAAGTCTGTGTACAACTGGACCAAGTGTATTCAACACTTGAATAGGTCTCAAGGCCAGTATAGAAATGCACTGCTGAAGGATTGTCCTTGAATTTATCAATACTGAAAGACCTCTTTCTTGAATGATGATTCCTCTGTTTTGGGTTGTGGCATTAAATAATGATGATAGTCCTGTATCAGTAACATCAGTGTTATCAGCCGGCAGATCCACAATGATCTCGTTCACAAAGCCAGATGTTAATGATATGTTACTAATGTTAATAATAATAATCAGTCGATGGTACATGTATGTCCAGGGTCCGCACTGGACTAAAATTTACTTTTGCCAAATAATTTGCCAAATGAAAATATTTTTTGCCAAATTCTATTAGAATTTGCCAAATGTTATCCCCGATAGTATCATTTCTGCAACCTTATTTGAGTTTTATGTTTCGACACTCGCGGTTTGAACGACGTTTGATATCGACAGGAAAGCAGTTAGTTAATAATTATACTCGCATCTCTATCATGGTTTATCATGCAACAATAAACCAATCACCGAACAATCAAATGGTAGAAGAGTTGCTTCATTAGCAGGGAACATCACAAGAGGATTAGCTATGTAAACACCACCACCACACTAAATACTGGTAATCCATCCACCCATCGATAATAATGTTACCAGATTATCTGCATCTTAATGGAGGTGTTAACTTTTCTGAAACCATATAAAACACCACTAATATAATTTTTATTGTAATAGTTTCCTAAAATGAATGGTATTGATTGACCGATATTTTTCAACTTTGCTTTATTGAGGAATTAAAAAGTGACTTGCCAAAACTTTTGCCAAATGTGAATTATTTTTGCCATTGGCAAATTTGGCAAAAGGCAGCGCGAACCCTGTGTATGTCTACTTCGTGGTAAATCAACGCCATCTTAACCAGAAATTGGTAGGTCATTTGAGGCGCCACATTATTTTTTCTGAAATATGCTGAGATGTCACAGTTAATAATGAACTTGGGTGGCATGGATCTATAAAACACACTTATGAGGTAGTAACAACCTATTTTCCCTACGTTGCCCTTCACAATCAACTGCTAAATGACCTATGACCATGGCATTTATAGGGCCAATCTGGCCAGCATTGCCTCTAAGAGACAGCATTTTAATTGTCATTGCCATAACCATTTTTATTATGCCCCCGACTTGAAGTCGGCGGGTATATAGTCGACGTCTCCGTCCGTACGTACGTCCGTCCGTACAAACATTTTGCATTATTGTTCAGCAACCGCTGGGCAGATTTAGCTGACATTTGGTATGGTGATAGAGCAGCATGGGGGAACAGCTACATGCATAGCGCGGGATTCGTCCACCCATTTTCACCAGAGTTATGGCCCTTTTTTTAATTAGAAAATTCAATTTTTCTCTTGTTTTTTGGGTTTCCAGATGATAGCGTGAGCTTTGGTGGTATGATCTGATGATTTTTGCCAGAGTTATGGCCTTTTTTTCAACTTAGAAAATTTCAATTTTGTCCGTCTCTACAAACATTTTGCATTATTGTTCAGCAACCGCAGGGCAGATTTAGCTGATATTTTGTATGGTGATAGAGCAGCATGGGGGAACAGCTACATGCATAACGCGGGTTTCGTCCACCCATTTTCACTAGAGTTATGGCCCTTTTTTGGGTTTCCAAATGATAGCATGAGCTTTGGTGGTACGATTGCAAATCCCGTATTTTTGTGGATCAGTTATATGAAAATACATGTCAAGTGCGAATTTGGGTATGATCTGATGATTTATGCCAGAGTTATGGCCCTTTTTTCAACTTAGAAAATTTGAATTTTTGCTTGTTTTTGGGTTTCTGTATCGCTTGCTTTTGGGTTTCCAGTACGAACTTCTTTTGGAATGGTCATATAGACCTCCTAGGATATCCGCAGTTTCGTCCATGATTAATCCGAATTGCTACGGTCGGGGGCATATGCCACGCGACAGCGTACCTCTTGTAGAATATGTTATGCATTATATCTGATAAAATCAAATCTATTCAGTTTATTAAACATTTTTTTTTATGATTTTCCATCTTCATAAACATGAAGGGTTAACTGTGCTTTTGCAAATACAATTCACTTTACCTAGTTTGGTTATTGTATTTGTCCATTGTTTATCTCATTTTCCAGGGTTATTTCCAACTAAAGGCTAAGCCAGGTGTTTGGTTTCTTCAACTCCGGGAAGGAAGATCTGTTGGAATATATGATATAACTAGGTATACTTATTTCAAGATTCAGTAATATTCATTATGGGATGTGTTTTAATTCAAGTTGTGCTAGGAATGGATGAAATTAACCCTCTTAACGCTAAATAAATATTTTCTCCATGTGCCTGGCTGCTTAATATATTTCCATATATACATGTACTTCTGTATTTATAGTGTATGTTCACACTGCCCAATCGATCGGAGTATATCGGCAATGAATTTTACACATTTACAATCTACCAACTTGATTTATTTTCATTGGCGATATATTCCATTAGCATAATACCAACATCATTCCACAAATTATGCACATGAACAGTGTATAACCGAGTTGATTGTCCATATTAAAGATGTAAATTTTACCCAACCGAAGTTTTGCACATTATTATTTTGGTTTAGGCAAAAGCCACAATGGCCCCAGCAACCAGTTAATCGGGGGATAATCCCTCTAACTAATATAACAATAACATGATTTTTGAGGGCGTTATGGTTTATTAACGGCCCGGCTGGAATGATTAACAGCCCAAGGGCCTATTAGCGGCCCGAGACGAAGTCGAGGGACGCTAATAGGCCCGAGGGCTGTTAATCATTCCAGAGGGCCGTTAATAAACCATAATCCCCGATGAAATCATGTTATTACTATTATTACCACAGTTTTGGACATTTGAGGATTTAGTGGAATAATGAAGTAGATTAAGAGAGAAATATTTTCAAGAACATTTAAATTTGATACCATTTGACTTGTCAGCTGACAAGGACTGACGGAGTCTCGAAAATAGGACTGGGGAAAACCCAGTGCTCATTGGAGACGAGTAACAACCAATGAGAGGTTGACAGCTAAAATTATCAATGCATACTTACGCTTGATACAATAATTCAATCATATAGCGTGAATTCTAATCATAAAACCATTATAGTGTCGAGGAAATCGGATACATCTTCCCATTATTTTCTTTAAATAACCACGCCAGATCGGAAGTTGAAGGGACGTAACTCTCGCGATAATAAACGAGATCTATAGTTTCCGGGCGGCGGGCCGATATTGAACTAGGCTTCTCATTATCGGCCCGGCGGCCCGCTGTTTTGGTAACAATACGCTATTTGGAACGCCCCGAAAAACATTATCAATGGCCTAGAGAACGCCCTATAAAGTGGTAATAATAATTCATAACGGTTGATACACACCTTTGTATAAAATATGTAACAAGCTAAATTTGGTATTGTTGGAAAGAGAAGACTGTCATATACAACATATCCAAAATCTGCTAAAATTCACAGTTATACAAATATGTGTGAAATTAGAGCATCGGACAAATAGAGTGACACGGACAGAAAATAATTCTATTGCGGCCATGATATGGCTGTCAAAATGGCCACAACTCCCAATACATGCCACAACGAAAGCATAATATTGGATAACCACCTAGGAGTGCAAATACGTATTGGTAATATACAAGTCTGTTGTTAAGGTACACAGATAATTAAAACAGATTTATCTGAAGGATTTATTTGTCACTGCAACTCAAGTCAAAGTCAATGGTTTACGTCTTTAAAGTTCGGGTTTTCTGCTTATCCAACATTCAACTATCGGGTCAAAATATATTAATTTTGGAATTTTTTCAACACAAAGTAATGTTTCGCCACTCAGTGCATGCTAGTTTCATTTGGCATTGTGATTAATTATTGAAAGTAACCCAGAAACTGAGGTGCATACCCTTGTGGTATAAAGACTAGTTAGCTCAACTTACTTTTGTAAGTTTGAGCTATTGCCATGGCTTGGCGTCCGTCGTCCGTGTGTGCGTGTGTTCGTGTGTGCGTGTGTCCGTCAACAATTTCCTTTGGCGCGGGCTACAGGTCGTACCTTTGGTCTGATCTTTATGAAATTTGTCATGAATGTTGACATTGACATGTAGATGGGAACGAGTCATTTTGGGGTCATTCGGCCAAAAAACATGGCCGCTGGTGGCCATTTTGGATTTCAAAATTCAATCCATTGGCGCGGGCTACAGGTCGTACTGTTCGTCTGATCATTATGAAATTTGTCATGGATGTTAATATTGACATGTAGATGGGAACGAGTCATTTTGGGGTCGTTCGGCCAAAAAACATGGCCGCTGGCAGCCATCTTGGATTTTACTCTTTGCATGACTAAATCCTTTGGCGCAGGCTACAGGTCGTAGTTTTGATCAGAACTTCATGAAATTTGTCATGGATGTTAACAATGACATGTAGATGGGAACGAGTGATTTTGGGGTTGTTCGGCCAAAAAACATGGCCGCCAGCAGCCATCATGGATTTTACTCTTTGCATGACTAAATCCTTTGGCGCGGGCTACAGGTCGTACCTATGGTCTGATCTTTATGAATTTTGTCATGAATGTTGACATTGACATGTAGATGGGAACGAGTCATTTTGGGGTCATTCTGCCAAAAAACATGGCCACTGGTGGCCATTTTGGATTTCAAAATTCAATCCATTGGCGCGGGCTACAGGTCGTGCTGTTCATCTGATCATTATGAAATTTGTCATGGATGTTAATATTGACATGTAGATGGGAACGAGTGATTTTGGGGTCGTTCAGCCAAAAAACATGGCCTCCAGCAGCCATCTTGGATTTTACTCTTTGCATGACTAAATTCTTTGGAGCGGGCTACAGGTTGTAGCTTTGGTCAGAACTTCATGAAATTTGTCATGGATGTTAACAATGACATGTAGATGGGAACGATTGATTTTGGGGTCATTCGGCCAAAAAACATGGCCGCCAGCAACCATCTTGGATTTTACTCTTTGCATGACTAAATCCTTTGGCGCGGGTTACAGGTCGTACCTTTGGTCTGACCTTTATGAAATTTGTCATGAATATTGATATTGACATGTATATGGGAACGAGTCATTTTGGGGTCATACGGCCAAAAAACATGGCCACTGGCAGCCATCTTGGATTTCAAAATTCAATCTATTGGCACGGGCTACAGGTCGTACTGTTTGTCTGATCATCATGATATTTATCATGGATGTTAATATTAACATGTAGATGGGAACGAGTCATTTTGGGGTCGTTTGGCTAAAAAACATGTCCGCCAGCAGCCATATTGGATTTTACTCTTTGCATGAATAAATCCTTTGGTGCGGGTTACAGGTCGTACCTTTGGTCTGACCTTTATGAAATGTGTCATGAATATTAATATTGACATGTATATGGGAACGAGTCATTTTGGGGTCATACGGCCAAAAAACATGGCCGCTGGCAGCCATCTTGGATTTTACTCTTTGCATGACTAAATCCTTTGGCGCAGGCTACAGGTCGTAGTTTTGATCAGAACTTCATTAAATTTGTCATGGATGTTAACAATGACATGTAGATGGGAACGAGTGATTTTGGGGTTGTTCGGCCAAAAAACATGGCCGCCAGCAGCCATCATGGATTTTACTCTTTGCATGACTAAATCCTTTGGCGCGGGCTACAGGTCGTACCTATGGTCTGATCTTTATGAATTTTGTCATGAATGTTGACATTGACATGTAGATGGGAACGAGTCATTTTGGGGTCATTCGGCCAAAAAACATGGCTGCTGGTGGCCATTTTGGATTTCAAAATTAAATCCATTGGCGCGGGCTACAGGTCGTGCTGTTCGTCTGATCATCATGAAATTTGTCATGGATGTTAACAATGACATGTAGATGGGAACGAGTGATTTTGAGGTCGTTCAGCCAAAAAACATGGCCGCCAGCAGCCATCTTGGATTTTACTCTTTGCATGACTAAATTCTTTGGCGCGGGCTACAGGTTGTAGCTTTGGTCAGAACTTCATGAAATTTGTCATGGATGTTAACAATGACATGTAGATGGGAACGAGTGATTTTGGGGTTGTTCGGCCAAAAAACATGGCCGCCAGCAGCCATCTTGGATTTTACTCTTTCAATGACTAAATCCTTTGGCGCGGGTTACAGGTCGTACCTTTGGTCTGACCTTTATGAAATTTGTCATGAATATTGATATTGACATGTATATGGGAACGAGTCATTTTGGGGTCATACGGCCAAAAAACATGGCCACTGGCAGCCATCTTGGATTTCAAAATTCAATCTATTGGCACGGGCTACAGGTCGTACTGTTTGTCTGATCATCATGATATTTATCATGGATGTTAATATTAACATGTAGATGGGAACGAGTCATTTTGGGGTCGTTTGGCTAAAAAACATGTCCGCCAGCAGCCATATTGGATTTTACTCTTTGCATGAATAAATCCTTTGGTGTGGGCTACAGGTCATATCTTTGATCAGATCATTATGAGATTTGTAAAGGCTGTAGATGGGAACAAGTCATTTTAGGGTAATTCGGAAAAAAACATGGCTGCCGTTGGCCATTTTAGAATTTACTCTTTGCATCAATAAATCCTTTGGCACACCATAATCACCACATCCCTGATCCGATCATTATGAAACCTGTTATAAATGTTGATATTGACATGTACATCTAGTCTTACTTAGACATTTCAATTAGCACTTTTCCTATTCCTATTCTTCCATTTACTGTCGACCATTAAATTATTCCCCTACCTAAGTTGAGCTACAGTGTCATTGACACTTTCATTACATTTCTGGAATTGTGTACGCTCTCACATATAATCCCAATGCTTATCATACTGCAAATAAACATTCATCTCTTCAATAGATTAGCGCCATATCTCACCAGATCAAAGATTCGGTACATTTTATAGTTTATGTAAGACTAATTTTCACGCAGCTACCAAATCGGTTTATTAGTAGACAGTTTTATTCAAATTACTTCAGTCGCAACTTTACAACTGGAATATACTACTACCACGCAATGCACAATACTAGTTTTCAGTGTCGTTTTGTTTGAAAATATCTTACAAATACCACCCACTTAATTGAGCTAAATATCAGGTGATCATCGTCTAAAGCTGTTATTTCAGCATTGAACATTCCTGAAATGTTTCTATTTGTTGTTTTGTTTACGACTATATGTAAAAATACGAAGAAGGGGTAAACACAGTAATGCGGTTGCAGAAATCGTAGTACTTTTCGCGTATATGTGACTTTGGTGAATATAACCCATATACAATTTCCAGCTATAAACACAGTCTCCGTCAGAGAGAGTATGTAAACAATATTGGTCAAGTTTCGATTTTATTCAAAATAGTCTATGGTACTCCTTTATATTTTGATAAATTGTTTTCATAATATACCACCATGCATTATTGTGATAAAAGGGAAATATTTGGTGTTTCATCACATGATCGGAGGCCACTACGGCTACTATTTTGAGACATGTACATTAAGATCTTTATATTTTACCAAGAACTTTATGCATATCTCTCATATTGTTCTATAGCAGTGCATTTTGAAAGGTTTGATGTTGAAGATAGCAAAATAAATGATGATCGGTCACATTCTCGAGACTGCTCTGACTACATATATTTCTGCTTCTAGAAAAGGCCACAGAATTAATACATCCCTATTAAATCGCATATAACTGTTTAATGACACCTATAATCACACTATTCAAGATAAAAAGTACATATATAAAAACAAAAATTGGGTGCTCAAATGTCTAGATTTAACCGTTGCTTGAGACCCTGCTTTGCGATTGCTCTCTCATGAGATTCATTAGAGTGAATTAATACATCCCTGATAAAAAGTTTCTCTTATACTCTGTAATGATTATTCCTTGAATAATTTGTGCGTTTGTTCACTCTAAAAGGACTAGCTATTAGATTTTGAACAAAATGTAAATTTCATTGGGTTTTGTCCATTTTGGTGGCCATTTTGGGAAGACATTCTACAAATATTGTTTATGACTAAGCATTGTTTATGACTAAGCATTGTTTGTCAATATTTAAAGTTATTACAAAATTGTCATTAATTGGTGCAGCCACCTACCAACAGCCATTTTGTATGCCATCTTGAATAGAACATTTCCCCCAAGGCGGATTTTAGCTGATTTGGATATGTTGTTCCCCAGATTCTGCCCGACAAAATGACACCAAAACCAGCTAGTTACAAATTTTGTCCGGGTCAAACCCTTCAGTGACTGGACTAGTTGTGTGATATAAGAGGGCTAACTAATGAAAATAAGTTAGTGTAATCAAAAAGAGGTAACTGTACTCTATTCTGATGTGGCCAAAATGGCTTACAGGTGAGTGGTTAATTTTATATGCAGTTCTTCGAGCATGAGAACCTGTCGAAATGAAACCTAAAAAAGATAGGTGCCCCCAGAAATCTGAAAACTACCACAGGGTTTTAAGGATCTTTAAAAGACCAGAACCCGACAAACCAGCACAGGGTTTCTATGGTGTATAGAAGGTTAAAAAGATAGGTGGACCAGAACTGCCTTTTATATACTACAACATCACTAATTTTAGCTTAAGTGATATCGAGAGACTTTGAATACTTCCAGCAACAATATTGTGTGATATCAATAAGATCGGGACTGACAATAATAACCAGTTTCTTTGCAGCCACGAGAGGACGGACTCCCCTAAAGGATCTGAAGATGTTATTGTCGCTTTGACCAGCTTTAAGAGTAAAATAATCAGAGTGAAGGTAAGCCTACTTAATTTTAAGCTTTCTTTCGAAGTTAAATTTTGATTGTAAGAAAGATATTTATGGGCTATCCTATATCAGAAAACAAGATGATTCATATATGTCATGTTTTTGTTAAAAAGATTTTAAATTATGTGTAATGTTCATAGTTACTGCCTTCATCGATTCTCCTCAAATACTCCTAGCATTGACTACTGTAGCAGTCATGATGTAAATATAGAAGGCCAATGATTCTCTGCATGAGAGGTTTAGATATCTTGGTCACAGTCGTTAGACGCTTTGTGTGATCACAGAAGTTAAGCAACATCGAGCTTGGTTAGTCCTTGCATGGATGACCGGCTTGGGATTCCGGGTGCTGCCAGCTTTTGGTGCGACTGCTCCCCTCGCTCTCTCTCTCTCTCGTTCTCTTACACTTGGGGCTCGTCCACTCCTTGGAGTCTATCATGGTGCAGCAACTGCTCTGAGGGAGGACTTTGGGGAGTAGTGTAGTGGTCGCATTGTAAATATAGAACACACCAGTTATCCGACGTTGTTGTGCGTGGACAATAACGTCGTGCGTGGAGCCACAAAATGCAGCAGCAACAAACAGGTGAGTCACATTTCTGTCTATTAAATAACTTTTTTGCCAACAAAAAAAAAGAAAAAGAAGTCTGGTAAAACCCTTTGTATCATATGCCCTGGCGTCCATAGGCAGGTTTATCAGTGTCCTATCTTTAGAATTGTTGAACTGATTATAATATCAATGCGACAGTGTCTGTTTTCGAAGTAACTTTCTCCACTTCGGTGGCTCTGTTTGACATTAAAGCTCACAAGGGTGCAAACCTGTCATTACACATGTGATAAGTACTCTATTACTCATCACTTACAACCACCCAACCCGCATGATCTCTTAGGGCAATGTCGAAGAAATCCAAGTTCATTGTCATATGTCATCATAAAAGGGTAACAATTGCACGCACTAGGATTACATGTGCAGATACAAATGTAGAATGATAATATTTTGTCCACTTTTTCGTAGTTGGTGGATAACATGTGCGCAGATTAATTCCTTATTAGCTCAACATTACTTTGTAAAGTTTGAGCTATTGCCATGGCTTGGTATCCGTTGTGCGTGTGTGTGTGTGTGTGCGTGATTCGTCAACAATTTCCTTTAGCGCGGGCTACAGTTCGTACCTGTGGTCCGAATATTAGCTCAACTTTACTTTGTAAAGTTTGAGCTATTGCCATGGCTTGGTATCCGTTGTGCGTGTGTGTGAGGGTGTGTGTGTGTGTGTCCGTGATTCGTCAACAATTTCCTTTAGCACGGGCTACATTTCGTACCTTTGGTCCGATTATTATGAAACTTGTCATGGATGTTGACATTGACATGTAGATGGGAACGAGTCATTTTGGGGTCATTCGGCTAAATAACATGGCCGCTGGCAGCCATCTTAGATTTTACTCTTTGCATGACTAAATCCTTTGACACGGGCTACAGGTCGTACCTTTTTGGATTTCAAAATTCAATCCATTAGCACGGGCTACAGGCCGTACTGTTCGTCTTATTGTCATGAAATTTGTCATGGATGTTAATATTGACATGTAGATGGGAAACGAGTAATTTTGGGGTCATTCGGCTAAATAACATGGCCGCTGGCAGCCATCTTAGATTTTACTCTTTGCATGACTAAATCCTTTGACACGGGCTACAGGTCGTACCTTTGGTCTGATCATCATGAAATTTGTCATGGATGTTAACAATGATATGTAGATGGGAACGAGTCATTTTGGGGTCATTCAGCCGAAAAACATGGCCGCCAGCAGCCATCTTGGATTTTACTCTTTGTATGACTAAATCCTTTAGCACGGGCTACAGGTCGTACCTTTAGTCTGATCATCATAAAATTTGTCATGAATGTTAATAATGACATGTAGATGGGAACGAGTCATTTTGGGGTCATTCGGACAAAAAACATGGCTACCAGCAGCCATCTTGGATTTTACTCTTTGTATGACTAAATCATTTAGCAATCAATGACTACAGGTCGTACCTTTAGTCTGATCATCATGAAATTTTTCATGGCTGTTGAAATTGGAATGTAGATGGGAACGAGTCATTTTGGGGTCATTAGGACGAAAAACATGGCCACCAGCGGCCATCTTTGATTTCAAAATTCAATCCATTAGCACGGGCTACAGGTCGTACTGTTCGTCTGATCATTATGAAATTTGTCATGGATGTTAATATTGACATGTAGATGGGAACGATTAATTTTGGGGTCATTCGGCCGAAAAACAAGGCCGCCAGCAGCCATCTTGGATTTTACTCTTTGTATGACTAAATCCTTTAGCACGGGCTACAGGTCGTACCTTTAGTCTGATCATCATGAAATTTGTCATGAATGTTAATAATGACATGTAGATGGGAACGAGTCATTTTTGGGTTATTCGGCCAAAAAACATGACCGCCAGCTTGGATTTTACTCTTTGTATGACTAAATCATTTAGCACGGGCTACAGGTCGTACCTTTAGTCTGATCATCATGAAATTTGTCATGGCTGTTGAAATTGGAATGTAGATGGGAACGAGTCATTTTGGGGTCATTAGGACAAAAAACATGGCCGCCAGCGGCCATCTTTGATTTCAAAATTTAATCCATTAGCACGGGCCACAGGTCGTACTCTTCACCTGATCATCATGAAATTTGTCATGGATGTTAATATTGACATGTAGATGGGAACGAGTAATTTTGGGGTCATTCGGCCAAAAAACATGGCCGCCAGCACCCATCTTGGATTTTACTCTTTGTATGACTAAATTCTTTAGCACGGGCTACAGGTTGTACCTTTAGTCTGATCATCATGAAATTTGTCATGGCTGTTGGAAATTGGAATGTAGATGGGAACGAGTCATTTTGGGGTCATTAGGACAAAAAACATGGCCGCCAGCGGCCATCTTTGATTTCAAAATTTAATCCATTAGCACGGGCCACAGGTCGTACTCTTCACCTGATCATCATGAAATTTGTCATGGATGTTAATATTGACATGTAGATAGGAACGAGTCATTTTGGGGTCATTCGGCCGAAAAACTTGGCCGCCAGCAGCCATCTTGGATTTTACTCTTTGCATGACTAAAGCTATCAAATGTTTTTGAATTGTTGGAAAACATATCCGCCAGCAACCATGTTGATAAACTAGTATTAGACATTCAACTTTCCACATTCCTAATCACTCCATCGACAGTAACACATTAAATTATTCCCTTTCCAAGTTGAGCTACAGTGTCATTGACACTTTCATATTTTAATCAATTTAGGATTTATATTGAGATGTTTTTGGTCCCATAGATGAACAGCCATTGTAGAATCAACACGAGATTACAACTAAGTTTGTTCTAGCGAACCCTGAGGCCCATTGACACCCTGACCCAGGACTCCCCATGGTATTTTCCCTTAAATTTGATAGTGTCTTGTCACATGATGTTGGTTATTTTTTAAATTGTGACACAGGTCTGAAACTTTACAGGTTTGTCCCCCATGGATCACTGATCATTATAAGATCGAGATACTTTGCCATGCGGCAACCCCTTTGTAACGGTTGCTAGGTATTACCTGCATCAAAAACAGTCACTGGCCTTGAATTACTACGCTATAAGCTATAATTTCATTTTCCAATCAATTCCAGGCAGTTGCCCTAATGTGAAATTTGAGATATATCCAACCAGAGGAGTGAGACAAATGTCTTATTTTAGGGTAGCAATGGTTGCTAAGCAAATGATCGAATGACACCAGTGGTATTTTTACCTTAAAAACACATGTTTTTATGAATTATAGCCTATGCTATGTGCATGCGCATATATTCCTACACGATACTAGCGGGCAACCATTCCATGTACACACCCTGGCTACTGCTGACGTATATTGGGCAATTTAAATATATATTAGTGGGTCTGTTGTGTATAAGTACGCTATAGACCATTTACTTCTCATTGCACTGCTCTGCGCATGTGTGAATAAATCAACGTGATATGCAATAGACCCTTCCCCATATGTGGCAAAACACTGATTAATTTATACGCGAGGGTAATTTTAACTGAAAATATTTGTCTAAATTATGTCTGTTCTAGAAAAATGTGGAGCATGAAACTATATGCCATAAATAAAATGCCACAGTTATGGGTTTTCTAGTGAACCAGACAAAATCAGATTTCGTCCCTTCTCAACACTTTGTCCACCTGGGAATGGAGTTTCTCACCCTTCAGAACCAGGTATGTCTTCCTCAGGTACAAGCCGATTCAGTCTCTTCATGGGGCACAAACATGCAGAACAGTCAGCAGATTACAGCCCGTCAGTTTCTGCGCCTTCTCGGTTTAGCAAATGCAGCCTCGGACCTCATTTATTTAGGTCGTCTGTACCTTCGACCTCTCCAACTGCTCACATAATGTCTCGGCATATAAATCTGAAAGAAATGTTGATCGTTTTAATAGCTCTTTGAACTTTGAGCCGTCTCTTGTCGGGCAGGAATGTCCTTATCCTATCCGACAATGCGACTATGGTCAGCTACTTGAGAAAATTCAGAGGACCCTGTTCTCCTCAACTCTCCTCAACTGCTCGGAAACAAATTTTCAAAGAATGCGTCTCCCATCGCATTCTTCTTCACGATCACCACATTACGGGCACGAGGAATATCCTGGCAGACTCCCTCTCCAGGAATCTTCAACTTTTGGTTTACGGAATGGCACCTCCACTCCCACATGTTTTAGAACCTGTGTGATCGATGGGGTTGTCCAGAAGTAGATCTCTTCACCACCAGGTTCAACAACCAACTTCCTATGTTTGTCTCCCCATATCCCGACCCTTTGGCATGGGGGGGTCGATGCTTTGTCGCTGAACTGGGACAAGCTTTACGCGTTTGCATTCCCACCAGCAGTTCTCATTCCTGCAATTCTCAAGAAAATTGCACAATCCGATTGCACGGTTGTCTTTTATCCAGGCCCACTTGCAAAAGAAAGGATTTTCTCGCAGAGTGGTGGACATAATTTTGTGCGCAAGGCATCCATCAACATAACAGAATTATCAAGCCAAATTGAGTGTCTACCTCGCTTAGTGTCGAAAACATAAACTGGCTTTTGATAAACCTTCCCGAAGGTCTATATCACGTTTTCTAATATTCCTCTTTGATGTTAAGAAGTTAGCGGTCCCCACCATCAAAGGATATCGAACCATGCTTTCACATACTTTCTACCATGCCGGGTTTAAGTGGATAGACTCATGTAAAGTTCTATCCGACATGTTCTCTAGCTTCAGTTTGAGTTAGAGTTATCTCTACCTCTTGGGTTTACACCGATTCTGTGGCTCTTAACGATCTAATGGCTGCTGCATATTGGGCCAGCCCTTCCTCATTCACAACATTTTATCTACACGATGTACAAGCCCAAGCAGATAACATACATTGTATGGGACCAATAGTTGCAGCCCTACATATCATATATCATGTTTGAATCATTCTCCAATTAGAAGGGCAAATTTTGTTTTATTTGAAGCTCCATTCCATTTTTATGTGTACCCATACCATGTATGGTACACATAATGCCGACGTCCGGATCAACCATCCGTCGTTCGTCCGTCCATCTGTCCGTCCGTCCGTCGTACCGTCTGTCAGTAGACACTTGCTATCCGATTCGATTACGCGAGTATTTTTTTTATCGGATCCAATTCAAATTTTGTTTATGATGACACACCCCTCACCTGTATAGTTTTTGGTATCGATCGGTTGACCGGTTTAGAAATTATTAACACTTTGCATCCACACATGGGCATGTGCTATCCAATGCTATAACCAAAGTGTTTTTTGTCCGATTGTATTCATATTTGATATGTAGGTTTATGATGACACACCCCTCACCTGTATAGTTTTTGGTATCGATTGGTTGATCGGTTTAGAAAATAATTAACCCTTCACACACATGTTATCCGATGCAATAAGTTGAACATATTTCTTCTGATCTGCCTCATATTTCTTACCTTGATTTTTCTTAGCACGTTCTTCATCTGTATGGTTTTTGGTATCGTTTAGTTAACCCTTTCGGCTCTTGTTTTTAAATAGAATTCATCCAAGCTGTGTTGACTTAAATATTGTTCATCTGATCAGTACCAAATTTGGTACATATGGTCCTCACCCCAAAATACATATCAGATTCAAATTTGAGTTTGATTCGGTATATTTTAACAGAGTTATGGCCATTTAAAATTTAAGTAACTGATAATGTAATTAATGCCTGCAGGTACTGTGAGCTTAGAAGAGGAGATCTGATTACACAGCCAGTGTATTATTGGAAATGATTTTTGTTTAGCTGGACATTAGATAAATACCATGGCTCACAGAGTCAAATCTCTTTAGACACTTATCACAGTGATAGGGGTTCTCTCCTGTATGGACTCTCGTGTGTTGAACCAGAACACCTGACCAAACAAATCTCTCAACACTAATAAAATTTCTATCCCGACTCTCAGACTCTATCACACACAGTGGGCTAGCATCTCTAAAAAATTGTCAAAATCATGATTGATGACTCTCTGTTGTCCATTCTGTTTTCTGTACAAAATTAAAGTTAACCCCTTTGTTGAAACAGGTTCATGACATTAGAGACTGACTTATTGTATGGGTTTCTAAATCCAATGACATGATTTTATAGACTTTTTGTGTTTATCAGTTCATTAGTTTGGGTAAGATTAACCCCATTCTATCCGATTTCATGACTCAAATATTTCCATTGATTATGTTTATAGTTCTTGGCATATTTTATGATAACACACCCCTAACCTGCATAGTGAGGGTCATTTGGTTTATTTGCTCAAAAATATTAACATCCTCCACCAATCCTGTTGACACAATGTGATAACTAAATATTTTTCACACGATCACTATATAAATAATTGCATCCATGTTAATGATGACACATTCTTCACCTGTATAAATTTTGGTATCGATTGAATGGTTTTGATAATATATTAACCATAACTTCAATTATATTTCTGCTGTTTACATACATTATATCTTTCCAATGATCAGCTTAGAAGAAAATTAACCCACCCCATTCCATAGTCATACAGTATGCTATCCAATGTAATGAATCTAATATTTTCAATCTGACCAATCTCATATCCTACCCTCAAATTCTGCATAAAAACATTTTATATCCAATCTTTATTAATCATTTTATATCCAGGTCTATACAAGGCCAAACTTTTTTATTTTTCTGCTTTACGGATTTTTTAACCTTGTTTTGGTAGGGTCGGTCGGAAAAAAAATAAAAATAAAAATGCTTGAACCATTTTTTTTGGACATTCGCTAAGGTGGTAATTGTGTCTTTGTAATTCTCTGTCAGTCATTTATAGAGAACAGTTTTCGGACATATATCACAAAATTCAAATCCAGTACTATTATTTGAAACATAGCTCAGATTATTGAATAATATTGAAAAACTGCAGAAGTAATGAGTTTGTTTTTGTTCAACATTTTAATTATTGAATAAATGGACTCCCCCTTTCAGTTATAAGATATACATTGAAAAAGTCTATTATTCATCTGGATGGATGTCATCGAAAAATAGTAGCCGACAGATAATATATTTGCAGAAGGATTCCTATTAGTTGGTGGGAAATGTTCACATAATAATAAATTTGTTTAGAACTTGTTGAACTTATTATCTGAACATTTCCTAAGGAATCTACTTGCCTGGTCAATGAGTATTTAGTATAGAGAGGGTTAATACACACATGGGAATGCTGAGATTAGTGGTAGTGATAAAAAGTGAATGTGTAGTTAACTTGAGCAAACCCACATACTCATTAGCTTGTCATTCCTATCTGAGAAACCTTGTGGACTGTTATTGGTCTTCAGTCATAAAGATCATCATAAATTCCCAGGAATACAAAATGTATTCTAAAGGCCATTTAATGTTTTAAAGAGATGTCAAGTTTCATAGAAAGCATACAGGTATCTTGGTGGCAGAAGCATATATAAACTCAAGCTGACTTCTCAGTTTTCAACTTGGATGTAGTTAAAAGTAATTAAAGCCAGAGATGTCTATAGTTGGGGGTGTCCTAGGCATCTTTAATCACCAGTGAAATGTGGTTAGATAATTTGTTACTGATAAGCAGAAACAGCTATGGTCGGCTGTGAAAATAAAAATAAAAATTATATTTGATTTTTATTTCCTTGTCGGGCCACAGAAAACAGAGTCGGGCGGATCCGTAAAGCAGTAAAATAATTTTTTTTTGCCCAATGTACATCCCTCACTTGTATAGTTGTTCAGGTATTGATTAGTTTTTGAATTGAAACTATTAACTCTTTTGTCCCATCTAAATGATCCCAAGAATTTTTAATATGCAGCTAACACAAAACATAATAAAAAAAATAACAATATTAAAAAAAAACATAATATGTTATGTCTCACATTCCAGTGTAATAAGCAAATAAATAACTATTTTGTCTTTAACTGCTATCGTGCTTCTCTCTGACTATGGATTGAGCTTAATTCGATTTATCACTCTATAAGACATATCTGTGTTGAAGTGACTTAATAGGTTGAAATGGAATGCCACATCCGTGTTCCTATTGTGTTTATGTGAGCAAGGTGCCCAATAAGTCTGATTCCACTGTGACCTTAATAGTAAGTTGTCAATTATTGAAACTTTTGCACTCGTGAAAAGGTTGGTGTAAGGATTTATTAAAATAGCTAATCGGTATCGCCAAGGTATGGGTTAAACATCTGCCGATCGTGATCGGCCTCTTGTTAACTATACATGCAACATATTCAAATATCTACTTTCACAGTCTCCTCGCTGCCTCCTCATTTTTGTGAATTCTACCACATAGTTTAGTGGGTAGGTATCAGGGGAGTACCAAATTTTCACAGTATAATGTGTATTCTCTTCTAAGATACCTACCCACTAAACGGTAGCACCCTCCCTCATGTGAACATCCCTCCCCGCAAGCTCAGAGGCAACACTCAGCATAGAGAAAGAAAGAATAGAACTTACCATCCAGGTATTTATGTAAATGACCATGTGACCAAAAAATAGAATCACTTCCGGTATATAATACAAAAATGTACCGAAGTTATATTGTACCAATTTTTAATATACCGATATTAGAGTGTTTTAATAATACTTAGACAAAATTTCAAATTTTGTTTAAAACACCATCCTTCGTGCTCTGGAAAAAAGGAGGATAAATACCACATAGTTTAGTGCGTAGGTATCTTAGAAGGGAATACACATTATACTGTGAAAATGTGGTATTTCTACCCGATACTAGCGGTTAACCATTCCACATACACCATGGACAACGCTGACATATGTGGGTGCCATTTAACTAAAATCAGTTGGTCTGACACTGGTTATACTATATATAAATTTATATTATATAAATATATATATTTGTATTACGGGTTCGAAGGGTTAACCTCACAAGTAAAAACTTGCACAATGTACCTCTCGTCTGTCTAGACGTCCATCTGTCCATCCATCCCTCCACCTGTCCATCAAGAATTGTCATCTTCTCTGTCTTCTCCAGAAAATGTGTTCATATTTGGTGTGGATGATCCCCAGGTGACTCACATTCAGATTTGTTTAAATGAGGTCACCAGGTTGAATAGTTGTGAAGCCAGGACCATAACTCTCTCCCACCATAGCAAATCTTAAAACAACTTCATTTCATTTAATTAAAAATAAATGTATTTTAGGGACAACATCATTTCAATAATCTTTTCTGGCCTTTTGATGATATTATTAGCACAAATTTACAACATAAAGTGTGAGCTATTGCCATGAGTTGGCATCCATCGTCCATGTGTCCATCTGAGCATCAACAATTTTCTTTTACACACCCTACAGGCTGCATCCCTCATCTGATCTTCACCAAACTTAATACGTAGCCTCAGGATGACCTTTAGATGGGAGCTATCAATTTTTTCCAAATTTCGATGAAAAACATGGCCACCAGCAGCCATCTTGGATCTAAAATTTGAATCCATTGGCACACCTTACAGCCCATATTTATGGCTGGATCATTTTTAAGGGGGGGGGGGGGGTATACTGGAGTCAGCTTGTCTGTCCGTTGTCTGTCCGTCCATCGTACCATGGACACAAATTTGTCTGGACTTTTTCTCAGTCGTTTTTTTTATCTATTTCCGTGAAACTTGGCACAGGCATCAACCACCATGGGAACCTGTGCACGTGCGATTATGACGTTTGTCAGACTTAGAAATTTTTTGCAACATGTATAATTTTGTCCGAGCTTTTATTCCTACATTTTTAGGTTAATTCTTTTTTAACTTGGCACAGACATTTAGTACCATGGGAACCTGTGCACCTGCGATTATGACGTCTGTCCAGCATTTTTTGGTGGAGTTATCCTCCTTTTTCGACTTAGAATTTTGTTTGCAACATGCCTAATTTTGTCCGAGCTTTTATTTCTACATTTTTCGGTCAATGTTTTTTAAACTTGGCACTGATATTTAGTACCATGAGAACCTGTGCACCTGCGATTATGATGTCTGTCCGACTTTTTTTGTGGAGTTATTCCCCTTTTTCGACTTAGAACATTTTTGCAAAATGTATAATTTTGTCCGAGCTTTTTAAAATAATATTCCTACATTTTTCGGTCAATAGGGTTAAGATTACGGTTAGGTTTGTGCACCTGCAATGGGAACTGTTATTTTATTATTTTAACTAAATGTTTACTGACATGTGAAACATCTTAATATTTTAAAAACACGGGGGGGGGGGGGGGGGGGGGGGGGGGGGGGGGGGTATCCTTAGTCCCATTGGGACAGTCACACCTCTAGTTAATTTTGCAGGCACGATTGTGATCACCTGTAGATGGGAGCTATCGAATTTGAACGATTTTCGTTGAAAACCATAGGCGTCGGCAGCCAATTTGGATTTTACTCTTTGCATGACTAAATACTTTTGCACACCCTACAGACCACATCCCTCATCCGATCATCACCAAACTTTATATGGATCTTCGGGGTGAACTCTAGAAGGAAGCTTCCTATTTTGACCGAAATTTGTTGAGAAACATGGCCGCCATTGGCCATCTTGGAAATTACTCTTTGTATGAATAAATCCTTCAGCACACCCTACACACCACGTCTCTGATCCAATCGTCACCAAATTTCATATGGATCTTCAGTGTGACATCTTGATGGGGGGGGCCTCCTATTTTGACCGAAATTTGTATAAAAAACATGGCCGCCCGCAGCCATCTTGGATTTCAAATTTGAATCCACCAGCACACCCCACAACCCGCATTTATTGGAGAATTGATTTGAACATTTACAGACATGTTTAGAATCACCTCCAGATGGGAGCTATCAAATTTCATCAATTTTCAATGAAAAACATGGCCACCACTGGCCATCTTGCAACTTACTCTTTGTATGACTAAATCCTTTGGCTCACCCTACAAACCATATCTCTCATCTGAATCATGATCAAACTTTATATTGATCTTCAGCGTGACTTCTTCTTTATCATTCTGTTCATTGCTCAGCAAAAATTAACTCCTCCCCATGTTGAGCTGCAGGTCATTGACACTTTCATTTTCATATTGAAATTATTCTCATACTTTAGTTTTCCAACCAGTATTTAGGCCAAATAAAATAGTACCTTTGTTTCCGGTAACGGAGGGCAAACAATTAGGGTAGGGAGGGGGATAAACCTCTTTTTATGTTTACCCATACCATAGTATGGTAAACATAGTGTCGTTGTCCGGATTGACCACTCGTCGTTCGTCCGACTGTCTGCCTGTCTGTCCATAGATACTTTATGAGTAATGCGATAACTCAAACATTTTCTATCCGATCGGAACCAAATTTTGTATATGGGTTTCTCAACCCAAAATACAGATCGAGTTCGAATTTGGGTTTGATTCGAGTTTTTGTTAGGGGTCATCTCAAAACTCTAATCGGTACCGATTGACATTTACCGATTGTAATCGAGCCTTTTGAATCGGAAAAAATCGGTAAGTCGGATAGCGTAATTACGTTTAGAGTGTGATGAATGGAAAAATCGGTACCGATTCTACCGATCAATGCACAAGACGTCCAAAGAGGGAACACCACAGTCGGTAAGACAATCGGTGAAATCGGTACCGATTGAGACGTTTAACGTTCAACTTTTGTTGCATGAAAGAGTGAACGCCGCAGTCGGTAAGACAATCGGTGAAATCGGTACTAATTGAGACGTTTTTCATTGTGTTGTCGTTGTATGAAAGCAACACGCATCTGTCGTTGTTTACCCCAGAACAGAGATCATCGGGGATTCCCCCGGAAAAAATCCTATGACATTTACGACAATGCATGGGACAATCCTGGATCAACTCTGTGGACTACTTTTACTTTGCACGCGCTTAAATTAAAAAAATATATGTTCCAATGTGCGTCTTATGTGAGATATAAAAGTGACCATTATAAAATCCGCACATTGTGTGAATAATATTTTATTCAAAAATACAAATGGATTAATGTTAAATCTACGCTAAACAGTACTTTTTCGGCACTATTTTGACCAATTCTCTTGTATTCCTCCGCGCACATTTCGGAAGTTTGTTTTGCGCGCATTCTGTCATTTTTTAAGTCAATGTGACGTTTTCGAAGCCTTATCAACTTAATCAAGGTGAATCGACGCAGATCAAACAAAATTATTATTTATATTTTATTTTTTACAAAGACAAAAAGCCGTTCTGTCCTTTTGTTTTCAATTATAAATAGTAATCTAACAGACACTCGAAAGCATGTGTTTGTCAAAAAGTAAACAGATTCGAGGTACCTGGCACATGCAGTGAGCCGATGATTTGCAGTATGTTTTCATATACTTATTCAATTGGTAATTTTGTTTCTGAGCATTGTGTAAATGGAACTGGTGTTTTGAAAAAAAGTGCACGTGTTCTTAGATACTATTTGTTGCAGAACACCGGTCTTTCAAATTACCGATTGAATGAGTATAAGAAAACATGGATGCCGACGAGTCAAGAGTCGCTAATGGTGAAAAATGTTTAAAGCTCCGTTAATTTGGCGTCCGGAACGATTTTATCGCTGCAGAGTTGTAGCTGAGTATGTTATTTATAGGAAACAGGCGACATATGCCCAGTATTTTGTGTTTAGTGTTTTTATTTGAGATATGTTTGTCCGGGCACCTGGTTAAGCCTGCATAACTTGAGTATATTATATTAGGATACTGATTTATAAACTCGATTAAACCCTTATTTTTGGACTTTATGTCCAGTAACTGTGCCTATAGTATATATATAATACAGGCCTACGTGGTACCGGTATTAACGAAAACAAATACATAAACAAATTAAATCATGTGTTGCCAGACCAATAGTGAATTAGGGACCGTCGCGAAATGCAAAAACCGATACCGACCGATAACCGATACCGACCGATGACCGATTGTAATAAATTCATCGGTCATTCTATCTGTTCCATCGGTCATTCTATCTGTTCCATCGGTCATTCTATCGCTTCCATCGGTCGTTTCATTGGTAATTCTATCGGTTCCATCGGTTATTCATCGGCGACTGATACGACGACGTTACAGCGACGTAACAGCGACGTCGGAAAACACGGGTGTCAGTCGTGTTTTGGCGACGTCGCTGTAACGTCGTCGTATCAGTCGCCGATGAATAACCGATGGAACAGATGAATAACCGATGGAACCGATAGAATGACCGATGAAACGACCGATGGAAGCGATACTCGTGCATATAACCTTGAAATCTATGCTTATAAAGTCAATTCGAATGACTATCGCGCTGAGCATAATATACATATTTATCCATGCACTGTAGTTTATCTATAGTTATACACGCAAAATAGTGTTTGAGAGAAATCACTTACTATTATAGCCTAGTCCGATAGACCTAGGTCTCAATCCGTAATTAGACATGTATTTATACCCATACCGAGAAAGAATTTAATTGTGTTTATAAATGAATGCGTCATACTTTATCAGTTTATTTGTATAATCGCTACCTGACTTCCCCGCATTCAAATGACGGCAACTTAATAGACTCAATTGTGAAGTTTTATTAAAACTTTCGGACAGTTGTCAAATGACCAGCTGTACGTAATATGTCCTTCTGCATTGAAAACGATTGCATTGATCTTTGCCGACGAATCAGTCATGTTCGCGTGCTTACCGGAATACACATCTATTACTGTGCCACTGTGGGGTTCCTTTTAGGCACAAAATATTTTCGTTTTAATTATCTCAATCAAACACTCAATAATGCCATAATCCAACAATTTTATTTTAGAGGTTTTATAAAATATATGGATCATTGAAAGTGTAATAAAATGTTACTTTATAGTTCGGAAGCGCCCCACCCGGACATTTACCGACCGGAAATTTCCCCACCCTGCTAATAAAATGCAGACATCAAACAATGTTTTGACTGATCAGTAAAGCCTAGTCAGTGAGGCCATCGCAAGCGATGTCAACTCATCAGCCGATGTAATGTTTTGACAGACACGAAAGCGTGTTCTGACAAACATGAAAGAGTGTTTTGACGATAGTTTGGGACATCAACGCAGTTAAAACAATGTTGTGACAATTATGATCACAGTATGAATTCTAGTGAGTGAACTCTAGACAGCTATATAACCTTATCAAAGTTATCATGGAATCCCGGGGCCAGCCGCCCCAAAACACTCACTAAAAAAAAAAAAACTAAAAAAAAATGGAATCATATCTTCAATCATGGAACTGATTAAGAACAATCGTGGTGGTGACAAATTATGTTTCGAAGGTTATGCTTATACCAAAAAGAAAGTCAACAAATCGTCAATAAAATGGGAGTGTTCGCAGTGACGAGCTCTCACATGCAAGGGGTGTGTCACAACTGATGACGAGGTAAGTCTCAATTTCCACGATGTTAATTCATTTTCTGAGAAACAGACATAAAGAGCGTTCTTAGTTAATTATCCAATAATATGTGCGCAAATTTCCATAAGGAGCATTTAATTTGATATGTTTTTAATATGTAAAAACTCAAACATCGGGGCCTCATTACGCACTGTCTTTAGGGAATTTCTGTATAAAAAAATGTTGTTTCGCTGCGAGAACATGGCGGACACTTTTTGTCAAAAAAAAATTAAATATATATATATATAATCTTGCGGAGAAGAACAAGCTTGCCGAGTTATGTATAAAATATAAAAATTTCACGTCCTCACATTTGCTGGGAATTCTACCCTGCATTTTGGTCTGCCAGCTGGTCAGCACGTTTATTTGGAGCCCGAGAGTAGTACCGTACCGGTACCTCAATATTGGAATGATAACACGGAAACATTGATTTGGTATTAACTATTTTATTTTATTTATTGAATTACAACTAGATACCTATCCATCATTGGGTGTTTCGTTACAGTTTTTCCTTCGAAGTTTGGTGGACGGCTTGAATCCTTCCGTTGTGTCTGTGAATTTTCAACTTACCTGAGGCTGAGAAATAGACCTCAATGGGCTGGAATTTTACTCCATCTTTGGGTTAGCCTACCTGTGTTTAAGTTGCGTTATACACCGAAAATTACGGTATTATTACTATTTACTTGTGTGTAACGGTGATTAATTGAATTTTTCTAAAACAATGGAAAATTTCCCAATTTTGGTCTGTAAAGACACATTTTTCCCAATTCGAACGGACCCTGACCCATTCCCAAAATCCCTGGGCCCGCGCACTATAGGCTTAGATCTCAATCAGTAATTAGATATTTATTTACCCATATATATACGGTAAAATAATCGAAGAATTGAATTGTGTTTATAAATGAATGCGTCATACTAGATCGCCTCATGACTTCCCGTTCGCGAAGTGTAATATTTCTTACGGAAGAATATTGACCTATATAGATTTTCGCGCAATCACGGCAACTTAATAGACTCAATTGTGAAGATTTATGAAAACTTTCGGACAGTTGTCAAATGACACACTGTAGTAGGGCCTAGTGCATTGAAAACGATTGCATTGATCTTTGCCGACGATTCACTGTCATTGAATGTATAAAAATCGGTGCCAGAATTTTCTTCAGAATGAAAAATAAAGAGCTTTTCTGCGTGATGAGGTATTTTTCGGCCGCGAAAGATTTTATGAACCTAAATATTTCAAATACGTTCAATGTCGTAGTTACCATAAGACAAAGCCGCGGCAGCATGCAAGTGGACCTTTGATGAAACTTCAAAGGGAAAATCGAGGAGAAAGTGACATGTAATCATGTTCACTCAAACAAGAGTTACGATGTAGCAAATAATGTCGATTGCAACACAGTCGACGTCTGGGTGTATTCTGCCTGATGCACCTGGCGTTTGAGATATACAGACGTGCGCAAAAATAACGGAGATTAACAATTTCCCATTCAAGGGTTTTACTCACTTTTTGTGGCAATATACGTAAACAATACTTTATGGATATATATAACAAAATAAAATGATGCATGGTTTATACACCAATTGAATAAAGCGTCCACATGGTTTGTTTATGTGGATTTGCAATAGACCGGATATGGATGATTAGAATTGTGCTAAATTAATCGGCTTTCCGGGAAACCATGCAGTATCACGGCTGGTAATCTATACATGCACATCCAAATAATGGACATAATTGGATCATCCTGTTGTGCATGTATAGATTGATTTCTTCACCTCGACAGGTAGGTACCTCATCTAAATTAACTTTTTTTGTTGATTTCTTCATTGTTTTCGCTAAAACCACTCTTACGTTGGGATGTGGGGATGGTTAACGAACGACTACACATAGGTTTCCACGCCGCATGTGTCCCCGATTAAAATATCTCGGCGTTGTCATCGGAATTTTTTATTGTTTTTTTCTTCCCGGCGAAGAAAAATTATCACATTTTGGCATATTTCTACCACAAAACCGACTGGTATAGGTTTACCCATGATGTTATGTGTGATGTGTGGGCTAACGAACCATTTGCAACCATTCCCCGCTCGTCATTTTGCTGTTTACGTGAAAACCAGGACAAATCATTTCACATTTATTGTTGATCGGCATAATTGTTGAGACTGTGTAGAATTGGAGAGGCCATCCTCGCCACTAAATATCGCAATTTTCGACCTCATTTGTTCACACGGGGTCCAATTATACATGCCATGTTACACTGGGGAATATGTTTTCAATATACGAACGTGTGCACATAAAAATACGGTCGTGTATAACAGAGACCTGTATTGCACGTACGTAAATATTTGCATATAGACTGTTGTCATTATGTCTGCATTTGATGCGTCGTTGGCTCAACTGTAATATCGACTACCGTGCTGTACGTCGTCTAGAACTACCAATCACAACATGTCAATGAATGTGTTAGTTGTAAACGTTGGCTATATTTGTTGCCACTTGTTTTAAATTTAACACACGTACGATGTTTGAGGGGACCCGCTACTTGCAACCCGTAATTTTGTGGCACATAAAAATATAACGTGGTACACATAAATTACGGTCGTCGGTAACAGATACATGTATATTTAGGGCTATAGCACCCCCAGTATCTGCAATCATAATTATTGACCAGTATGATCACATGTTCAAACCACGGGAGCGTGGGACGTCATATATGACCCCCTGAGACAAATTTTGGGGCGATTTTTAGCGATTAGCCTACTCCGTCCGAGCGTAAGCGATGAGTAATCGCTACAAATTCGGCTCAAGAAATTGTCTGAGGGGGTCATAATATATGACGTTCCAAGCTCCCGTGTACAAACGTCATTTTTTTTAACTTGCAGAATGGAGAAAATTTCACGAAAGCGACACGAGTGCGACAGATGCGACAAATCTTTTTCGCAAAGGTGTAAATTGACTGTTCACAAACAAGTGATCCATGAAGGAGGGTCGAACACCAAATGCAACGTTTGTGAAAAAACATTGACGACCGTGTATGGTTTTAAAAAACACACCAGGGAGGTCCACATGGGCGAGAAACCGCATGCATGTGGTGAATGTGACAAAGAGTTCACTAGCAAGTATGCCCTCCTCGGCCACAGACGACTAAGTCATTCTACGACAAAGCTAAGATGTCCTGTATGCCAAATCGAATTTGCTTACAAGTACAACCTGCTTGACCACAAACAGCGGTGCGGGAAACAGGCCGATGAGTGCGAGGATTTTCATTGCTCTGTAATTTATGTGTACCACGTTATATTTTGATGTGCCACAAAATTACGGGTTGCAAGTAGCGGGTCCCCTCAAACGTCGTACGTGTGTTAAATTTAAAACAAGTGGCAACAAATATAGCCGACGTTTACAACTAACACATTCATTGACATGTTGTGATTGGTAGTTCTAGACGACGTACAGCACGGTAGTCGATATTACAGTTGAGCCAACGACGCATCAAATGCAGACATAATGACAACAGTCTATATGCAAATATTTACGTACGTGCAATACAGGTCTCTGTTATACACGACCGTATTTTTATGTGCACACGTTCGTATATTGAAAACATATTCCCCAGTGTAACATGGCATGTATAATTGGACCCCGTGTGTTCAAATGAGGTCGAAAATTGCGATATTTAGTGGCGAGGATGGCCTCTCCAATTCTACACAGTCTCAACAATTATGCCGATCAACAATAAATGTGAAATGATTTGTCCTGGTTTTTGCGGTAAACAGCAAAATGACGAGCGGGGAATGGTTGCAAATGGTTCGTTAGCCCACACATCACACATAACATCATGGGTAAACCTTTACCAGTCGGTTTTGTGGTAGAAATATGCCAAAATGTGATAATTTTTCTTCGCCGGGAAGAAAAAAACAATAAAAAATTCCGATGACAACGCCGAGATATTTTAATCGGGGACACATGCGGCGTGGAAACCTATGTGTAGTCGTTCGTTAACCATCCCCACATCCCAACGTAAGAGTGGTTTTAGCGAAAACAATGAAGAAATCAACAAAAAAAGTGAATTTAGATGAGGTACCTACCTGTCGAGGTGAAGAAATCAATCTATACATGCACAACAGGATGATCCAATTCTGTCCATTATTTGGATGTGCATGTATAGATTACCAGCCGTGAGTATGAGTGCACCGCTTCCCTTAGACGTTAAGAAAAAGACTTTTAAAATAAAATAAATTGAGCGCACAAAATAAATAACTAATTTTTGTAATCGTACCGAATTCTACTATTGAAAACATCAATTCCAACACGCTATGTTCGGGTTCACTACACTATCAATCATTACTTATTGATACAGTGCTTAAATAGGTACATATTTCACGTTTCGACTTGACTGTGGTGTTTGTTCCTTCAATACGCCGAAATGTATTTATGAAACTTGGCATGTATGGATTAGAGTTGTGTCCCGTAGCTCGGGTATGTTACAAATTGGGAATCTGTTCGGAGTATGTGCAGAATACACCCAGACGTCAAACCGAGTAATGCCGAATATCTTTCGGCATGCATGGGGGGGGGGGGGTCTTCAAAATCGAAGATCAGATAAATTGCTGACATCGTAAAATGTCGCACATTTCCAGTTTCGGGCGCTCGTAGTTAATTTTCACTGGGCAATGGATATGCCACATATGGATTGAGAATATTACAGTTGTATTTAATATGCTCATTTGTCCGTATAATAGCCACTCGAATAAAACATGGGAATAATTTAATTTACTAATTCTCGGTTATGGTGTCAAAGTATACCACATTAGAACAAAATATCGGTAAGCTCCTCCCACAGCCAACCAATTAAAGCAGAGAATAAAATCTCACTAAATAATCCGGGATTATTGACAGGTGTATGTCGACGTGCATGATGGCATGCGCGCGGGAACGATGCATCGGTATTTTTATGTTTGACAACAAAGTCCCATTAAAATCGTTAGATCGTTGAAACAGTGGGGTTAAATATAAATGTGATTCGTCATAATGACCACAAAAGCCGATGTTATGTACGAATTTAAATTTCCTTTAATTAAAAATACTCGAAAAAAAGACGATACAAACCAGAAATCTATCCCCGGTGTACATGCCGTTCGGCCGCAGTGTACTTGCCGTTTGGGACACAACAGTTTAATTCTATCTGAGATAAATTTATTTCACTATCGAGCGTCACTGTATTTAATTAATAGATAAGAATGACGGCTTTTGTTGTCAATTTGGATACATTTGTAAAAATTACTACTTTGAGCTAGATTATTCTCCATTTCTATTTTATCACCCTGTCGGAGTGTTTCAAATCACTTTAAGACTAATTTAGAGGACAATTAATTGTGTTTATACAATGTTTTGTCATAAGAACACTGCATTTAGCGGACAGTTATGATTGTGTTTACAAAACAGTTTTCCATGCACGTGCGCCGTCTCGTCAAGGAAGTCCTTGTATTCCCGCACACAAGGATTAATTGAAGTGATAATGAAAGTCAAAATAGAATTCAATATGATTTTTTTTATAAATACGAATAAAATAACCCATACAAATCCCAACCAAGAATTATTATATGACGCGTCCACATAAGACAACTTCAGACAAGTCGTCCCAAACACAAAATCACCGTCGGGGCGAGTTATCTCCCGTCTAGTTGCTCCGTTTCCTTCGTGGACACATGCATTCGAATGCTGGTAGCTGGTGACGGATTATTACCTGTACGTTTATCTGGATGCGAAGAGCGATAGTCATAGCACTGCATGGCTTACAAACATGACGTTATGGCGTCGTAATTTGAGTCCATCGGTCAACCATCGGTTATTTTGAACGTCGTCATCGGTCGACCGATGTACGCCATCGGTCAAATGATGTACGCCATCGGTCGAACCATCGGTCGTTTTTCACGTCGGTCGGATCGGTCGACCGATGATTTAACCGGTGTACATCGGCTATCGGTCGGTTATCGGTCGGTATCGGTTTTTGCATTTCGCTACGGTCCCTTACTCAGGTGATGCGCCAATTAGCGACATTATATTTGAGTACCGGTAACGTTCTGATCGGTAGATTCGGTACCGATTGTGACCGTCACAAATTGACGTAATCGGAAAAATCGGTACCGATTTCACCAGTTGACGCGTTGTTCAAAAACGTCATTTCTACGTTGTAATCGGTATTTTATCGGTAGAAATGACTTCCATAATGCGTTGTCAATCGGAAAAATCGGTGTTTTTGGCCATTTTACCGATTTTTTTAGATGACCCCTTATGGCCCTTTTTCGACTTAGAATTCACACATTCTGCCATAACTCAAACATTTTTTATCTGATTGGAACCAAATTTGGTATGTGAGTTTCACAGCCCAAAATACAGATCGAGTTCGAATATGGGTTTGATCTGATTTATTTTAAAGGAGTTATGACCCTTTTTTTTCGAGAAAAAATGTCATTGACTCTTTCATTTGTTTCATTTAGATATTGATGATTATGATACAAGTTGATAAAAAGGTTGCCAATGTGTCCCTTTAAATATTTAGTAATGAACCCATAAATTAATAGAGTTAAGGTGCCATTACACCACCGAGCTGTTTTTGCATACAGCACGGAACCCCCATTATAAATGTCAAGTAGCAGTTAAATAACATAATTTCTCCTGATATCTGATAAAAAACACATGTGTCGTTCACAATATTGGAGTGTACTTCCACTGGTTAATAGAATGTTATTTATTTGGTGATAGACTGTATCCCACAGACCAGTTAATTATGATGGATAGTCTGTGAAAGATTTCCTGATAAAGTTTGCTGGATGCTGCATTGCACAGCTGAATATATAACTCTACAGATGGTCTGAAGTCATTATAAATGTTATTGCATTAACAGAGATGCAAGCATCAATATAAACAATATCTGTGATTTGTTGACAGCTCTGCTATATAATTGATATTATGGGTCAGCAGTGAGGTGTCTTTATTTTGATGGGTGTTGTTGGTAGAATTTGAGATATTATCATTGTAAATTTAAATTGGACTCTCTTAACCCAAGTATTCCATGTCCAGGTCACCTTTTTCACATTTAACCCAAGGCTGTGGTGGTGCAGCATTACAGATCCTGTACCAGTGCATTCTCTAATATAAATGCGAGTGACTCATAAATTCCAATAATTTGTTTTATGTACATTTGTCTATAATAGTACATAACAGTATACTCTATAATTCAACATCAAAACTCTCATTTATGATTCTGATCATAGTAATTTACTATCGCCAAGGGATGGGTTAACATCTGCCGATCATGATCGGCCTATCGTTTTTGTTTTTTTTAATTCCCATAACGCACAAGGTAATAACAGCCCTTAATTTTTTGTAGATACAGATATACTATGTAATAATGTATATAGTCTATCTAGATATAATATTGTAATGAACTTGCAAGACACTTTATTTTATATTCTTTTATTTAAGTTTTTATTTATCATATGGCCTGCCAATAACAGGAGTCAAACTGCTCTTTGTACAAATCTTGCATATAGGAGTGGCTGTCTTGATAGGCAAGCTTTCACCACACCTCTACCTTCCCCACATTGGACACAAAAATACTAAGTCAATACCTCTATAAAACTGATATAGACTTTATTTTAGTATTTGAAATTATTATTTACAAATTATAGTCAAGACTATTATATGTGATTGATTCTTGGTATAATTTAGTACATGCATGTAGAATTAAGTTGTTATTCCATAATAACATGTTGCGTTAAAGCATGAGTTCCCTGTATGTGAACAATATTGACCAGCTAAACAAATTCCCACCTCCCAGCACATTCCCACAAATCATCAATGTTTCATTCGATTTTCATACTGGGGTTACATGCCTCAGTGCCTAACTATCAGAAAATTAACAACAGATTGTTGAGAATTTGTATGAAACAATCATTTGTCATATATGTCCAAAGCCATTTAATTTCTATTAATCAGCACCTCCAAACATATCAAATTGAGTTAATAAACATATTCCATTCCCATCAGTCTAAAAGACTTTGGGTTAGAGTTGCCTATTTTCGAGGAATCATGTTTTTGGATGTTTGTTAGCCCACTATCCCTGGTTTGTTTTGTGAGTGCGATTTTGCAAAATAATTAGGCTAATGAGGGGGGGGGGGTCTTCTGGCGAAGGGGAAGGAGGGTTACCGGAAACAAAGGTTTTTTTTTTATGCCTTAGTGGAAAATGTGTTGTTTTCAGACAAAAAGCTGCATATATTCTTATATTCAGTCAATTGTTAGCCACATGATTTGGCCAGTACTGACTTTTGTACAGGTATTCTTCAGAGTCCAAGTTTTCTTAGTCTGTACAGTCATTGACTGTCTTGTTAATTAATATTGAGGCAAGTTGTTGTGGCAGCTTAACCAGTTTGGCTGTCTTCCCATTGTCCCAGTGGTATTAAATATGGCCATATACAAGGATTCTCCATAAACTTCATTACACTACAGAGATTGTAGGATTGTAGGATATTAACACACACATATACCCCTTGCAGCAAGCTCTCATGGAAATTTTGGCCAGTTAAAAAATTGGGACCCAAATTCTATGGGGGGTAGGGATGTGGGCCTGAAAAGTGGGTTGCACCCCATGAATTTCAAGTGCACGCCTTGGTTTCCTAATTTGCACCCCAAGCTTAGGTCTAAATTTTTCATTTTTCGACTACATTTGAACTTTAAAAAAAATCGTTTTCACCCTCCCCCTTTTGTTTTCCAATTTGGTCCAAAATGTGGACTAAGTGCAAGTCAGAAACATCAAATTTCAACCAAATTCAGTGGAGTTCCAGTTGAAAATTTCAACCCGAGAGTCTGAAAATCGAATAATAACTCATTGCTTGGAATATCCTCGCATACAGAAATAGATTTGATGGTACTCCCTGTTTGATAGTTCAGTGAATGTAGTATACCGTCTAATTATACCCCCACTGGTGAAGAAAATGGGGGGTATACTGGATTGACTGCATCTGTCCGTCCGTCCGTATCTCCGTCCGTCCATCACACTTTCTCCCTCTGTGTGTCCGTCCATCCGACCTCATAACTCGAACAACTATGACCGATTTCAAGAATTTTTTGTATGCAATCTCCTTAGGACCGCCTCTCAGCATGATGATAATTGCGGTGCGGTCCGTCTTTCTTTTTTTAAGTTACGCCTTACTTTTCGACTTATTTTGACTTAGAAAATTCTGTCCGACTTAATAACTTTAACAAATATGAACCGATTTCAATATTTTTTGGTATACATGCTTATCACAACACCCTCTCTACATGATGCGGCTCAGGGTTGG
Organism: Siphonodentalium dalli; assembly: GCA_032622095.1. Taxonomy (NCBI): domain Eukaryota; kingdom Metazoa; phylum Mollusca; class Scaphopoda; order Gadilida; family Siphonodentaliidae; genus Siphonodentalium; species Siphonodentalium dalli. The sequence continues at coordinate 133,569,514 of CP136064.1, read as the reverse complement.
TTCGGACTGTTTTTCCTAACATTACACTTCATTTTCGACTTATTTTGACTTAGAAAATTTTGGGATTTTTATTTTGTGGATGCTATCAAGTTAGGATTTTTTGCCTGAGGTTTCTTCGAATATCGGTTCGGAACAATGATGTTTACAATCAGCTTTGTCCAAATTTTTTCCCTGGAGTTGTGTACCTTCTTAGCAGAAGTTTGCTTTGACTGACGAAACACTCGACAAAAGCCATCTTAGATGTTATGGTTGTGTTTCATTTTCTACCCTTTTTTGGGTTTCTGCAATCATTCGAACAAATATGAACCAATTTGAATTTTTTTTTGTACAAGCTTCTTGCGACACCATATCGATATTATTAATCAAAATTTTTCTTTAAAAATCTTTTTTGTTGGGTTTACGGATAATGCGGGTTGAATTTGCCATGGTGGGGGTATGCTAGCACTCGAGTGCACACCTCTTGTTTCAATTCGACTGAAAGGAAACATATGAGTAACCGCCGAAAACGGCGTCACTGCATAAAACACAGTTGTGCGCCAATTGCTGTGTGGAAGGTTCTTTATATGACTTTATCAAAATACAACAGCACTTTTTCAGACTTCAATCTATTGTACGCTTCTTTTTCCAACTTCTACAACAGGTCTCTAAGAAAGCTGGCAAGGATAAAGAAGAGCTGTTGAAAGACGATGATGAAGATAAAGGCCTCTGGGACTCAATATCCAGGTAACTGCGATTTGTTGAAATTGAGCCATTGTTCCACCATATAGGTTATGCACATAGGACCACAGGTTTGTTTTTTTTAGCCTAACTGAGCCTGTTCCTCCATCCATCCATCAGTCCATCTGTCAAAAATCGTCGTATTCTCCAGAACCATAAGACCGAATGGGTTCATATTTGGTGTGTATGTTCCCTGGGTGATTCACATGCAGATTTCTTAAAATTAGGTTACCAGGTCAAAGAGTTGCCAAGCTAGTGCCCATAGTAATTCTTAAAATGACTTCTTCTCCAGAACCATAATACCGAATGGGTTCATATTTGATGCGAATGTTTCCTAGGTGACTCACATTCAGATTTGTTCAATGAGGTCACCAAATCAAATAGTTGCAAAGCTTATATTTGATATGGAGGGTTCTTGATGTTCCAATGGTAATTATCTCCCATGGCTTGGCGAAAGGATTGATAAAGATTTATTGCAGATGTGGACTACCTTTATATAACAAAAATATGTATATATAGGTGACATAATAAATAACATAAAGGTAGCCAAAATAATGTTAAAAAAACATATGGACATATGGTTCAAAGATGCCATGAGACATGTAGAAAACTTTGATGAGATGAAAACAGATATTGAACCATGTAATGAGTCGGTGGTGAACTTAAGTGTTCGATAAACACAATCCAGTACTAGTAATAGTAGTTTCAGTCAATGGGAAAGAATAGACACTCGTGAGGGCAAGACTAGTAAATATAGTGTGATGTCTTGCTCGTGTGGGCAAGACTAGTAAATATAGTGTGATGTCTTGTTTGTGAGGGCAAGACTAGTAAATATAGTGTGATGTCTTGTTTGTGAGGCAAGATTGTCTTACATCTCATATGTATGCAATGTGATGTCTTATAAATTAACGAATATAAACCTTAACAATGACAAGAATTTTCCCAGAATCGAGACCTCAGTGAAGTGTAAAACTTATCTAGGAGCATGGAATGGAGGTGGTCGAAGGGGTGGTGGCAAGAAAACATTTCAGGGATTCTTTAATGTGAACCGCACACCTTGAAGGATAAAGTTAGAAAGGAAGTACAAATTTGCTAATAAGCATATTCCTGCAGAGTATAACATATAGTTCCGCGAGTGGAATCTATAAGTTGATGGAAATTTATGTAAACTTACTAATTACTCGCAAAACTGTACGATGGTTAATGATTCACAACATTGTGAAAGAGCTATGTATTTACTGATAGAATTGCACCATTTTTAAATAAACTTTTCCTGTCGGTAGCTCGCAGGTGATGTTGTGATGCGGTAGCTTCTCATAAATTCTCGTGTTGTGAGAATCAGGATCACAAGTGCAAATTATGAATTATGGGCACCGTGACGGGGACATAAAACCATTGGACCGATGTTCCAATGGTAATTTATCTCCCAGGCTTGGCGAAAGGATTGATAAAGATTTATTGCAAATGTGGCCTACCTTTATATAAAAAAAATATGTATATATAGGTGACATAATAAATAAAATAAAGGTAGCCAAAATAATGTTAAAAAACATATGGACAGTGGGTTCAAGACATTTATGGCAAGCAAATATACACATTATAAAGTCAGTATATGCACTTGACCATGTCTCAACCCACTGAAATGGCAAAGAAACGGCAAGTAATAAAAAGGGGGGGGGTCCATGCTCGGAAGAAAAGTTCTGATAACGAGGCAAGTATGCATAAAAGTAGTACCAAAATTTGAGCTCAAACAACTTGAATAAACTATATAGTAAGAGCATACATGTATAACAAAAAGATACATGCACAAAAAACAAGCTGTTAGGCCAAAAAAAAAAAGTGTTTTGGTTCTCTGGCAATTTTTTTTTCAAATCAATGAGGGAGGGAGGGTTTTATTTTTATTTTTATTTTTTTCTGCGCATAGTAAGCATGGACAAAGATACCTTCCTCTGTCTAGTAATAACCAGAATCGTAGAGGGAACTGTTATGCATATAAACTCATTTAGTCTTATATAAAAATGACATTGTACTACCAGTGTATGACTGGGATTACCTAACAATATATAATGCCTCTGACATTAACTACTGTTATTGTTGTCTAATAACTGATACCTCCCCATTCTAATATGTGATCCTGAATTTAGTCCTGTGCCTTTCAATTGTATAAAGTTACAATTAGTGTAAGTTGTTCACAATGACTAATTGTAAGAAGAGCATGAGGATCAGCTAATCATTTTCTTAATTGTAGTCATCTACTTCATGTTGTAAGCCTGCAAGTCACTTTTTAACACATTACATGTTAGAGCTCAATGCACACTAATATTCAACACATATCTGCTTTGGACATGTTGATAAAATCCCCCAAAAAAATATATATATATTTTCTTGTAAGTTTTTTTGTCATAACATCAGGCATTGCAATAAAAAGGCCTAATGCGGCCCTTTTTATTCAATGTGGCGGGGCCTGAGAACCAAAACCTTTTTTAGCTCAACTTTACTTTGTAAAGTTTGAGCTATTGCCATGGCTTTGTCGTCCGTCGTCCGTGTGTGCGTGTGTACGTAAGGCGTCAACAATGCAGGCTACAGGTCGTACCTTTGGTCGGATCATTATGAAATTTGTCATAGCTATTGACATCAACATTTAGACCAGAATGATTAATTTTGGGGTCATTCGGAAAAAAAACATGGCCGCCAGTGGCCATCTTGGATTTCAGAATTCAATCCATTAGCACGGGCTACAGGGCTACGTATCATCATGAAATTTGTCATGGATGTTTATATTGACATGTAGATGGGAACGAGTAATTTTGGGGTCATTCGGCCCAAAAACATGGCCGCCAGCAGCCATCTTGGATTTTACTCTTTGTATGACTAAATTCTTTAGCACGGGCTACAGGTCATACTTTTAGTCTGATCATCATAAAATTTGTCAAGAATGTTAATAATGACATGTAGATGGGAACGAGTCATTTTGGGGTCATTCGGCCGAAAAACATGGCCACCAGCGGCCATCTTGGATTTTACTCTTTGTATGACTAAATCCTTTAGCACGGGCTACAGGTCGTACCTTTAGTCTGATCATCATAAAATTTGTCATGGCTGTTGAAATTGGAATGTAGATGGGAACGAGTCATTTTGGGGTCATTTGGCCAAAAAAGATGGCCGCCAGCAGCCATCTTGGATTATACTCTTTGTATGACTAAATTCTTTAGCATGGGCTACAGGTCGTACCTTTTGTCTGATCCTCATAAAATTTGTATTGAATGTTAATAATGACATGTAGATGGGGACGGGTTATTTTGGGATCATTCGGCCAAACAAGAAATTCAATTAATTGAGGAAAAACACCCACTGTCCTGAGTGGTATTGATAAGCTATTGGGGGGTCTACCACTTCGCATTGCAAAATAACATGAATGACACCAACAGCTTGAATGTGAGAATAACCCACCATATATGGTTGATATTCAACCAGGATGTGCTTAAGTTTCTCAATTGATGACTGATGTACATATACACTACACACAAATAGTAATAACAATTAACGTTGTGATTTTGAAACTAACCATGCTAGAATATTGACGGTAAGGTGGTATTAACTACTACGAGCACTATTAATAATAAGGGAATATTTAATTGCGCTTAAGCGCAATGAAGAATATTCAAATTGCACTGATAAAGCCCAATAATGAATCTCTTAATAAGGAATAATATATTATATATAGTACATAAACTCCTTATAATTCAGGTGGTGTAGTCCATCTCCATGGCACAATGGGTGGAACAAATATAGGATTATTCTACTATTTGCAGAAGGGTGATCTATTGAGAGAGATATTAATTGTGTTTAAGTGCAATGAGAAGTAATTGCGGTTAAGCGTAATAAGGAATGTAATAAGGAATGTCTTATTGCATTCTCATTGGGCTTAAGCGCAATTAGAGATTCCTTAAGTTATTGCGGTTAATCGAAATTGTCTATTAAATGTCAATTTTGATTCCCATAGAGATCATCAATGATGTCTATGCGCAAGGGACCCACGGCAATCTTCTCTGTTGGGATTCCAATTGTTGGCTTATTAAAGATGCACATATGCTGAAGATACAGTCGCGCGCAAAACGCGATCCCGTACATGTAGGTCGGGTTTTGGCCCCAAGTGAATTAAAATGTCATTGAAATAATCGGTTTCTCCCCATAAACATCCATATATTCAAAATACATGTTTTTGGAGCAGAATTAGGTACCGGGTAGTCCATATTGGACGCCGTCATGGAATTTAATTTTTTTGTTTAATTTTCAGACATAATTATTAGTTATGTGGATGGAGTTATAATTAACCTCACATCCTTATATTGGTTATGCGGATGGGGTTATCATTAAACCTCACATCCTTATATTGGTTATGTGGATGGGGTTATCATTAAAGGGGTACTGTACACAGAGATAGGCATTATTTTTATTTACTCCCATTGACCTAACTTTCAAGTTAGATTGTGTTCGTGTTATATGAGTTTCGTATAAACCTAGTTTAGCTACAAAAATATTACGATTTCAAACTACGCGCCATGTTTTTGACCTTCACCGGAGAAGACGCAGGTTGCAGGATGAACCGGAAGTTCAATTGATGCCTGCAATCTCTTCCATCGAACAATCTCACCCCCTATAAAAATACTTTATGAATCTTGTTTCTTCTCTTTTTTTCCAAATTGGTTATAGCGGGACTTCCTTTTGCATGTAACATATTTTGTTCGCAACTCAATAATGTTCGTCGTAAACGGCCGTCGATAAAAGACACCCAACATGTGAGATTTCAAGAACGGTAACTCGTAATGGCATAATTCGCCATTTTATGACTCCAGCCATAAATTCATTTATATTAAATAATTCAATTTGACTTTTATGATAGCCTGTTAACCGGAACGTTTCCAGTAGACATCGTCGACTCAAATACGTTATTTTAAAATATAATATTGATATTAGATCGCAATTGTTACCGGGAATTTTTTGAAATTGGCGTCAGTACCCCTTTAAACCTCACATCCTTATATTGGTTATTTAGATGGAGTTATCATTATACCTCACATCAGTGTGTTGGGGATTTTGGACCTTGACTTGGGACCTTTGTTCTTTGGTGAGTTTGAAGCCTGTTTACATTTCGAAATGTTGTCAATTTTGTATCGTCTGCAGCGGAACTCGGCATGTTGAAGCAAAAGTTACAAGGCATTGCACCGTTATGATTTTGGCATTGTTGAACAGAAGAGAAATACAGAATACAAATCAGTATCAAATGATAAAATGTATATGTAACGAGTCTATAATACAAATGAAAAACTTGGGGAGGGGTGGGCGATACGGGGAAATATGGGTTGATACCGATATAGATTTGAAGAGCGATAATGACCAATGTTGATATATTATGCATCTCAACTCTATTGTTGCGACAAGGCTATAAAATAGAGGGGGTGTCAGAAACTTACTAGTAGTTATCTCTATATAGTGCCAGAATAGTTATTTATCGACTTCTATAGTGGTACAATGCAAATTAGAATCAAATTAATAAATATGTATCTAACACAACTATACCGATGAAAAGAAAAATAATAATTTGGGCTGGGCTTAGATGTTGGGTTGGTTATATGGAGTAAAAGGAGTTCATACGATGAATTGACATAAATTAGTAGAGCTATAGCGATCAATATTGCCATGTAATGCATCGCGACTGTACTGTAGCGACAATTGTATAAAATTTAAGGGGGGGGGGGGGGGGGTCTGAAATTATATCTATCTCTATAGATGGCACCAGAATTATATAGAAAGGAATAGCAATTGATATACGTATGCGGCATAGTACATGTAAGGGAGCGTCTCAAAAGTCTTTGCGGAATTCCGAAAGTATTTTCCGAAAACAAATGACGTTATGAACACTTTGCGGAAAACTGTTTGCGGAAATTTTTCGGTAATTACGTTCCTTCTTTCGGAAAATAGCGCTAAGGTTTGCGGAAAAGAAGACGACGTTTGCGGATTTTTTTCGGAATACGTCCGACGTTTTCGGAATTTGCGGAAATAATTGCGGAATTCAACCCAACGTTATCGGAATTTTAGTTTCCTCTTTCGGAATTTGCGGAAATAATTGCGGAATTCACCCCAACGTTATCGGAATTTTAGTTTCCTCTTTCGGAATTTGCGGAAATAATTGCGGAATTCACCCTAACGTTATCGGAATTTGAATGCATGCGGACCTCGTTCCGGAAAATTTGCGGAATATATTCATGGGTGTCGGGCCGGTAAAATCGTAAACATCACCGCATACTAGAGTATATAGGTCTATTGCTATTGGGTTCGTTTATTTATTAGGTTTACAGTGTTTATTAACTTAATAAAAACAATACAGCAATTAAAACACTTTTCCTTGACGAATCTTGGTATGGCTTCATCAAGCATTCATTGCCACAGCTATCTAGTCAAAACGTGTTTTAATTCACAAGCACGAATCATGTATATATATGGCATGCAGGGAGTGAGTACCGGTACCCTATATAAACCTCCTGACATGTACTCATATATATTTGACACGAGAGTGCGCAATTATCGCTACATGTATAACAAGTTCCATGACACTGGAAAAGTTCACGGCTGACCTAGTTAATTATAGCAATGATGTCAGTTTGACACTGTTTGCAATGTCAACACTGTCCTCCCCATTGAAGTCCGTGCAATGCGTGTAGGCCTAATGACTTCTTTCATTAATAGTCGCATTGCGATTGGTTAGACAACAAACAAACACCGACGTCAATCATAGTATTTAAGGTATTGTTCCCACCGGCCTCTATCTCAGTCTGAATGGAGTTACCACTGATTGGTTAAATCAAGCTCTGCCCACGCAAAGTGCATGTCTTTTGTGGATTCCGTTTTCGTTAGCTAACGACCAGAATATGCGATGAGGTGTGACTGCATGCATCCTTTATATTTCACTTAAATATATGATATATATGTTGCCTATTGTGGACCCCCCCCCCCCCCCCCCAACTTTTCGCAAGTAGGGGAACCTAATACAGTCGTAATAGTATAATTTTCTAATCTAGTTATCGCCATAGAATGACATATTTTTTTTATTTTTCTGAAACACTTATTTGCACATTACATTTTAGATACATTAGGTCCCGGCTTTAATTCGGCTTTACTCCTAACAATTTAATAAAGAGCGTTCCGTAGTTTTTTCATGAATCCTGATGGATAGTAAAAATTAAAAGAGCGCAGGAAATGTCGATACAAATCTCCAGTGCAAAGGTTATACGCGAAGCAGTCATATTTAACTGACAAGTGTACACGTGCATATGCCTATATGGGCTACTAGTTATAAGTAGCTGTAAATGAATGTTGTTTTCTTTAATACGGCTACACTTGATTTTTTTTAAATTGAAAAATAGACCCAACATTCTATAAATGTATCTTCAGCCAGATAAATACGTATTGTTCCCAATACTGCATTATAATTATTAAGTCACACCCAACTATATTTGCAACTGTAACGTTTACTCAGGCGATTTGCATTGGAAGACATGTCCATTCAAATTAATCCGACCACTTTTTTTCTGGACATGTTGTGTGAATTCAACTTCGAAAATTAATGTGACCTTCAATTAATAATTCCGTCAGAAACGGCATGGGTAGAAATTAAGTACAAATCTCAGTATAAGCAGGTCATACACTGACACACTTGGGTAACTTTGACAAGACAATAAAGATTACCAATGTGGTCAGTTGATGACCTATATCATATTATTCATATATTTATATCATTAAGAGGTAAACCTATTATATGCCCATTTACAGTAGTAATCTTACGAACATTGCCACAAAAAAGTGAATAAAACCCCTGATTGGGAACTTGTTAATCGCCGTTATTTTTGCGCGCATCTGTATCTCTCAAATGCCAGGTGCACGCGAATTACGTCAGCACGAGGACTGTGTAGCAATGAACATGGTTTGCTACATCGTATACCGTTGTTTGAGTGAACATGATTGTATGTCACTTTCTCGGCGATATTCTCATTCAAGTTTAATCAAAAGTCCACTGGCACGATGCCCCGCGACTTTGTCTTTATAGTAACTATTGAAAAGATTTGAACACACATTCAAGAATGGTGGTCAACAATGCTCGATTTCACCAATTCCCATAATACACCGCGCGCTGGGTGCCGGGTTCCGGTTTACGCTGTACAAGCAGATTCGCATTTCGCAGGATTATAAAGTCAAATTTGAACGAGAGAATTACCTATATCCCCTGATGATAATAGAGCAGTTCACAATAATTTAGCTTTCCGCACTAGAAACCACAAACTGCCAAAAAGAACTCGGCGCTTGGACGAATAGGCCTACGGATTATTCAGACAGAATCTGCACTCTCTGTAATCTCGAAATCGGCGATGAATACCACATGGTACTGAATTGTAGGGAACTTAGCAAACTAAGAATAAAATATCTGAAACCCGACTTCTATCAGAGACCAAACACTTATAATTAGCCGCTCTATTTAACTCCCTAAATCATATATATTGTATTTATGTATACAACTCTTCTGTAATGTCTATAATTGACGACCAGAATAAACTTAATTGAATTGAATAGCCAGGACAACTCTGTTAGCCGGGACAACTTGGTCCATGTAACAGCATAGATGAAGGAAGGATTTTTAGTCTATGCTAACAGCGAGTCATCCCGGCTAGATATGGAACGTTACACGATTCGTTGTTACTTTCATGACGTCAGCCAATAGAATGTTCGCGTCATGTGAGTGACGTCTAATGACCACCCACATTACGCCGTGACTCGGTGATTGACAGCTAGTTTTGTGCACGTCAACCGAGTTGTCCCGGTTGACCGAGTTGTCTCGACTCATTTAACAGCGCGACCGAGTTGTCCTAGCAGACCGAGTTGTCTTGGCAGACCGAGTTGACTCGGCTAGCCGAGTTGTCCCGGCTCATGTAACAAGCCCCTTTGGTTCATAAAATGTTCGCGAGCGAAACATACCTTACCACGCACAAACGCTCTTTATTTTTTATTGTGAAGAAAATTCTGGCTGGCTGTAAATTCCAAAAGGAGGCCCACATGGACGGATGTAGTCAATGTAATTTCAAACCAAATAATTATAGTTTAAATTAGTGTAATTTAATTTAGTATACCGGTAGGACGTCGACTATATACTTATAAGATTATCACACCTTGTCGCCTGACGTAGCAGATCGCCAACACACTGAATAGATCGTCTGGCTAAACAATGGGCTCAATCAAACCACATTTATAGTGCCCTCTTTGTGTTTTTCAACACATTCTAAAAACGGCAAGTACACTGTGACCGAAAGGCAAGTATACCGCGGGCGAACGGCAAGTATACCGCGGTCGAACGGCAAGTATACCGCGGACCATTAACTGCAGTTAGCCGGTGTGGCCGCGATGTTGTTGCAGTTCGGCCGCGGTGGAAACACAAACCGCACCGCGGTTAAGTGGACACTTGTTTTGTCCAGCGTAGTAGCTAATTGCTTGTTATGGAAATCCCTCATTTAGGTGAGAAGCACCCCAGTATATTGGGTATATAAACGATAATAGTAAAACTATTCTGATAAAACTATCGTAATGATAGAAGAGTTTATAAAACTGTGGATACAGTGTGTTGAATGATCATATTAAAATATAGCACGTTTGTTTGTTGATTCGAGCAATTATATTTACAGTGCTGATTAACAATCCCTTTAATGCCTTGTGTGTCAGGTTCCCGTTTGTGATGCGTCTTGTCTCGAGATTTAATTGCGACGTGACGATTTGCAGAAGTATATTTCGCCGCAACAATTTTCCGGACACTTCGCCGAGATTTGGGACAGTTCGCCGGAAACTGACGACAACTTCACCGAAGGTCGGGACTATTCACCGTAATTTAAGACATTTCGCGAGATATACGACTTTTCGCCGGAATAGACGACTGTTAAAAAACTGGACTGGATATTATTTTATTACTCATATTGAGGTTGCTCGTACACGGGCGTAGAGAAGAAGTAAGTAAGTAAGATAGGGGTTGATACGATAGACTGAAGTACCTATGTCAAACAGTCTTCACTAATGACTAATTAGCAGTTCGCAGGATTATAATACCTGTGTCAATCAGTCTTCACTAATGACTAATTACGGGATTATAATATTCCGGCGAACTGTCACTCCGTCGAAAATGACTTTTGGCGAAATGTCCATTCCAGCGAAATTTACTTCCGACGAGGAATCCAGTCCCCAATCATGAATTTTCAACGTTTTCGGAAAGTTACTTTTCGCAATGTCGACGTTGCGGACTTTGCGGAAAATAGCGGAATGTTTGCGGAATTCTTTATTTAACGTTTCGGTAATTTTTGCGGAAAACTCAATTTAACGTTTCGGTAATTTTTGCGGAAAACTCATGGCGTTTGCGGAAATCTTTATGTAACGTTTCGGTAATTTTGCGGAAAACTCATGGCGTTTTTCGGAACATTTGCGGAAACATTCAGACGATAGCGTTGCGGAAATCTCGACGTTTCGGAAAATATTTGCGGATTCCGCAAAGACTTTTGAGACGCTCCCTAATACCATACACATAAGTATTGATCACATGATGAAAAATATGTACATAACTCGACTATACCGATGAAAAAAGTAATAAATTGGACCAGGATTAGAGGTTGGGTTTGTTACATGTGGATAATTGGATATGCAGTTAATACGATAGATGAAAACAGACAGCACTTTCTGATAAGATGTCCAGCCCTGAATGAAGTCAGAAATCGAACTTTACCACAGACTGAGGACGAATTGAGGGAGTGTGTTGCTGTCAACTACACCGACTTGTCTGAAGACTCCAAGATGGATGTCATACTAGATGTGTCCAATCTATCTGAAGATATTCATAACTCCAAAGACATCACCCAGCTGCAGTTCCATACTGCCAGGTTATGCTATGCGCTACATATCGAGAGGTACAATAAGCTGTTACTTATGAAAGAGCAGAAGAATTCTATGAAACTACAACACAGTTCCCAGTCATATACACAGCAACAAAATGTCAATTAGTATTTTTAGATCAACTACTGTATATAAACTCACTAAATTGGAAGGTGATGATTATTTTAATACTCATATTGAGGTTGCTCGTACACGGGCGTAGAGAAGAAGTAAGTAAGTAAGATAGGGGTTGATACGATAGACCGAAATAAATAGACCGAAATAAATTTGTCGAGTGATAGTGACCAATGTTGACGTAAAAAGTAATGGGACTGTACTGTCGCACAATTATCAGGTAGAAATTGTCAAATATGTTCCCTGGTGTCCAATATGGAGCACATCAGAAAACATTCGCAGGGCCCTAAAATTTATTTAACACAGGATTTCCCATTCAAATCGATTTATGTCCATAAAACTCTTATTTTTCAAAATTTTAAGCTGTTATCTGTCTGGGAGAATCCATTTAGTATAGAAAGGAGATATAGTTTACCTGTAGTTTGTTATCATAACTTCTGAGGATGGTTGACGTATATTTAACAGAATTATGTGGTATTCGGTTGTCTTTAATGTCAATTTTGTTTACATATGTACCTAAAAATGGTATATGAGTTTTCCAGACCAAAATACAGGTCAAGTTCGAGGGGTTGGTCAGAATATTTTTTACTGACATATGGCTCTTGTTTCTAGTGGTCATTGGCTCCGTAAACCACAAAATAAAAAAAACTTTTTGGCCTAATGTTACCACAACTAACAAAATTCATATGAATTTGTAAGTTGGGGCAAAAGTGTCTTGACTATTATCCGAAATATTTCTAGTCTATATATGACAACTGGTGATGATGCGAGTCTGCAGCCGTACTGCGCCTAATTTCCACCCCAAAAAAATGAATTTAACAGTCCTTGTAATGCTTGTATCCTAACCCTGCTAATAATTGTTAAATATGTGATCCATTTAAATGTAAATATATATATTTTTTTAACAGCTCTTTCACAGGGAAAAAAGAAGATAGTGACCAGGATGAAACGCTGAATATATTCTCTCTAGCATCTGGCCATCTGTATGAAAGACTTATGAGGTATGTGAGTTAATCTGACATTGCTGTGTGTCATCCCATGGAACCTTTGAAATAAAAAATAAAACTACCGTGGCTGTTGAGCCTGAGGTAAATAACTGTAATAATAGTGGAGATTAGATCAAGTCCAATTTTCAAGGCAATTGTTCAAATTGTAAGTAAAGCATGAAACATGTACATATTCACATACTTATTGTTATTAGATATGGACTCCGCTGAAATTTCGCTTTGACCCTTCTTTTAAGTGGTTTTCCAAATTTAAAAAGCGTTTCATGATTATATAATTTATTATTCAGTAAGTATGACTCTGAGATATAATGCCACAATTTTAGGATAAAATTGTAACTCCATGTCCAAGATGGCCGTCAAAATGGCACCTGAAAGAGGAAATTTGATATTTTTTCACTATTATATCTTCTAAATTAGTTTATGTTTTATGGAACTGGTTTGGAAATGTGACTTTATTTTGTATTGTTCATGTTAAGTGATCATTAAAGCAATGAAGTATGCTAATAGTGTGATCCCAGTCCCTTCCGATCCCTCAATAATTTGATTTTACATAACACGGTATGAAATTTCACCAAATGGAAAAAAAATTATCACTAGGGCTGAAAATGGCTGCCAAACTGGTAGCCAAAACCTGAAAAATGGTAAATATTGCCCCAGCATGCCATGTAATAACCTACAATTTGTGATTGACAAATAAATTGGCTGTGCTGTCTTATACACAATAAATTATAACATTTCTGATGCACATTGGTTAAGTGTTATTATTGTAAGGGAGCGTCTCAAAAGTCTTTGCGGAATTCCGAAAGTATTTTCCGAAAACAAATAACGTTATGAACACTTTGCGGAAAACTGTTTGCGGAAATTTTTCGGTAATTACGTTCCTTCTTTCGGAAAATAGCGCTAAGGTTTGCTGAAAAGAAGACGACGTTTGCGGATTTTTTTCGGAATACGTCCGACGTTTTCGGAATTTGCGGAAATAAATGCGGAATTCACCCCAACGTTATCGGAATTTTAGTTTCCTCTTTCGGAATTTGCGGAAAGAATTGCGGAATTCACCCCAATGTTATCGGAATTTTAGTTTACTCTTTCGGAATTTGCGGAAATAATTGCGGAATTCACCCTAACGTTATCGGAATTTGAATGCATGCGGACCTCGTTCCGGAAAATTTGCGGAATATATTCATGGGTGTCGGGCCGGTAAAATCGTAAACATCACCGCAAACTAGAGTATATAGGTCTATTGCTAGTGGGTTTGTTTATTTATTAGGTTTATAGTGTTTGTTAACTTAATAAAAACAATACAGCAATTAAAACACTTTTCCTTGACGAATCTTGGTATGGCTTCATCTAGCAGTCATTGCCACAGCTATATAGTCAAAACGTGTTTTAATTCACAAGCACGAATCATGTATATGGCATGCAGGGAGTGAGTACCGGTACCCTATGTAAACCTCCTGACATGTACTCAGATATATTTGACACGAGAGTGCGCAATTATCGCTACATGTATAACAAGTTCCATGACACAGGAAAAGTTCACGGCTGACCTAGTTAATTATAGCAATGATGTCAGTTTGACACTGTTTGCAATGTCAACACTGTCCTCCCCATTGAAGTCCGTGCAATGCGTGTAGGCCTACTGACTTCTTTAATTAATAGTCGCATTGCGATTGGTTAGACAACAAACAAACACCGACATAAATCATAGTATTTCAGGTGTTGTTCCCACCCGGCCTCTATCCCAGTCTGAATGGAGTTACCACTGATTGGTTAAATCGAGCCCTGCCCATGCAAAGTACATGTCTTTTGTGGATTCCTTTTCATTAGCTAACGACCAGAATATGCGACGAGGTGTGACTGCATGCATCCTTTATATTTCACTTAAAGTATACGATATATGTTGCCTATTGTGGACCCCCCCCTACCTTTTCGCAAGTAGGGGAACCTAATACAGTCGTAATAGTATATAATACTGCCAATTTTCGAATCTAGTTATCGCCATAGAATGACATATATTTTTTTCTTCCGAAACACTTATTTGCATATTACATTTTAGATACATTAGGTCCCGGCTTTAATTCGGCTTTACTCCTAACAATTTAATAAAGAGCGTTCCGGAGTTTTTTCATGAATCCTGATGGATAGTGAAAACTAAAAGAGCGCAGGAAATTTTGATACAAATCTCCAGTGCAAAGGTTATATGCGAAGCAGTCATATTTAACTCACAAGTGTACACGTGCATAGGCCTATATGGGCTACTAGTTATAAGTAGCTGTAAATGAATGTTGTTTTCTTTAATACGGCTACACTTGATTTGTTTTTAAATTGAAAAATAGACCATCATTCTATTATGTATCTTCAGCCAGATAAATACGTATTGTTCCCAATACTGCATTATTAAGTCACACCCAACTAAATTTGCAACTGTAACGTTTACTCAGGCGATTTGCGTTGGAAGACATGTCCATTCAAATTAATCCGACCACTTTTTTTCTGGACATGTTGTGTGAATTCAACTGCGAAAATTAATGTGACCTTCAATTAATAATTCTGTCAGAAACAGCATGGGTAGAAATTGAGTACAAATCTCAGTATAAGCAGGTCATACACTGACACACTTGTGTAACTTTGACAAGCCAATAAAGATTACCAATGTGGTCAGTTGATGACCTATATCATATATTTATATCATTAAGAGGAGGTAAACCTATGATATGCCCATTTACAGTAGTAATCTTATGAACATTGCCACAAAAAAGTGAATAAAACCCCTGATTTTGAACTTGTTAATCGCCGTTATTTTTGCGCGCATCTGTATCTCTCAAATGCCAGGTGCACGCGAATTACGTCAGCATTAATTATTCAGAAATTGGGCACGAGGACTGTGTAGCAATGAACATGGTTTGCTACATCATATACCGTTGTTAGCTCAACTTTACTTTGTAAAGTTTGAGCTATTGCCATGGCTTTGTCGTCCGTCGTCTGTGTGTGCGTGTGTGTCTGTGTGAGGGTGTGTGTGCGTGATGCGTCAACAATTTCCTTTAGCACGGTCTACAGGTCGTACCTTTGGTCAGATCATTATGAAATTTGTCATAGCTGTTGACATGTAGATGGGATTGAGTCATTTTGGGTTCATTCGGGAAAAAAACATGGCCGCCAGTGGCCATCTTGGATTTCAATATTCAATCCATTAGCATGGGCTACAGGTCGTACTGTTCGTCTGATCATCATGAAATTTGTCATGGATGTTAATATTGACATGTAGATGGGAACGAGTAATTTTGGGGTTGTTCGGCCAAAAAACATGGCCACCGGCAGCCATCTTAGATTTTACTCTTTGCATGACTAAATTCTTTGGCACGGCCTACAGGTCGTACCTTTGGTTGGATCATCATAAATTTGTTCATGGATGTTAAGAATGACATGTAGATGGGAACGAGTCATTTTGGGGTCATTCGGCAAAAAAACATGGCCGCCAGCAGCCATTTTGGATTTTACTCTTTGTATGACTAAATCCTTTAGCACGGGCTACAGGTCGTACCTTTAGTCTGATCATCATGAAATTTGTCATGGCTGTTGAAATTGGAATGTAGATGGGAACGAGTCATTTTGGGGTCATTCGGACAAACAACATGGCCGTCAGCGGCCATCTTGGATTTCAAAATTCAATCCATTAGCACGGGCTACAGGTCGTACCTTTGGTACGATCATCATGAAATTTGTCATGAATGTTAACATTGACAAGTAGATGGGAACGAGTAATTTTGGGGTCATTCGGCCCAAAAACATGGCCGCTGGCAGCCATCATAGATTTACTCTTTGCATGACTAAATTCTTTGGCACGGCCTACAGGTCGTACCTTTGGTCGGATCATTATAAAATGTGTCATGGATGTTAACAATGACATGTAGATTCCCGGGAACGAGTCATTTTGGGGTCATTCGGCAAAAAAAAATGGCCGCCAGCAGCCATTTTGGATTTTACTCTTTGTATGACTAAATCCTTTAGCACGGGCTACAGGTCGTACCTTTAGTCTGATCATCATGAGTCTGTCATGGCTGTTGAAATTGGAATGTAGATGGGAACGAGTCATTTTCAGGTCATTCGGACAAACAACATGGCTGCCAGTGGCCATCTTGGATTTCAAAATTCAATCCATTAGCACGGGCTGCAGATTACCACCGACTCAAATAATATAATATGCCACGTGCTACAAGTTCCCTAATTGTTTGTTGGTCAATATTGATAGGAAACCCACCACTGGGCCCAAATGAGAAAAATTATCATTTTTGTGCTTTAGGTTACAGTGAAGTAATTATTTCCCATAGGCCTCAGTGTTAACATATAATGGCCTGCAGCCCTGACTATCCACGAAAATTGTGATAAATGAGTACATGGTCACCAGGATTGGCATCTGCGCAAAGTTTCTGCATGAAAAAAATCATATTGTCGAGCATGGAATGTACCTTTAAATTTGGGATTTATAATCGAGAGTCAGAATTGCATGAAAAAAATATTGACATTTTTTACCTCACACCAAAACAATTGAATCTAGGAACCACGTGCTTTACAATGTGCCAATGTTTTGTTTGGAGTCTGAAATTTCAAGAGGAGTGATTGCATGTATTTTATATGTTTAAATATCGAAACTACTATTAACCAACCAGAGCCCAGAATTTTTTTCAATTCTCTCCTGCATCTTAGTCCAAAATCCGTTTGAGGGCGCTACCAACGAATTACTTCACTGTAACCTAAAGTGACAACAGCGGCAATGACATGCCATCTGAAAATGACATAAATCGGTCCCTGGACTCTTCACATTTGAAAATAAAATACAAAATCTCTATCCATGACTTTGTTTTCGTCTTATTAACCCTTTCCTGACCCCACCCCTGTTTACAATTGCAACACAAAATATCTTAAAATGAACACGAATAGTCACCATGTCGATAAAGTAAACGATGGTAGCATATATACCCATCATTTGTGTTATAGCTGACCGATTTCTCTCTGAGAAAATATGGACGATGGTTCACCTGATAAACATGGACACACTGGAGCTTGAATTGGGCGCACTTGACAAATTCTGAGTCCTGGTAAACTAAATTTTGGCATAAAACTGAAGTTTTGAGTGCAGCAGAATTATTCTGTGCCTACATGTATGTGCATGGAAACAGCCACATCACTCAAATACACCACCGTGTTACACTTTTTGTCGACAAGCCACCTCAAGCAGACTAATTGGCTGCCATTTAACCCTGCACTGGTCATGTTTTACATCAAATTTTAGAGACCTGCCACAGATAGCGATGTAGTTTGCTCTCATGGCTAGTCGAAAAGCCTTTATTTCAGTTGTGTACTGACCCTCGATGTTCAGTGCGTGATTTGTTACCATGACATTCATTAAAGGCACACATATGGGCTCATAACGGACAAAAAAGGGAGATTTTCGAGGTGAAAATTTGAAGCAAAAATTGTCCCAGATGGGTTAATATTGGCTTCTCATTGATTACCACCGACTCAAATAATATAATATGCCACGTGCTACAAGTTCCCTAATTGTTTGTTGGTCAATATTGATAGGAAACCCACCACTGGGCCCATATGAGAAAAATTATCATTTTTGTGCTTTAGGTTACAGTGAAGTAATTATTTCCCATAGGCCTCAGTGTTAACATATAATGGCCTGCAGCCCTGACTATCCACGAATTTTAAATGAGTACATGGTCACCAGGATTGGCATCTGCGCAAAGTTTCTGCATGAAAAAAATCATATCGTCGAGCATGGAATGTACCTTTAAATTTGGGATTTATAATCAAGATTCAGAATTGCATGAAAAAAATATTGACATTTTTTACCTCACACCAAAAAAATTAAATCTAGGAACCACGTGCTTTACAATGTGCCAATGTTTTGTTTGGAGTCTGAAATTTCAAGAGGAGTGATTGCATGTATTTTATATGTTTAAATATCGAAACTACTATTAACCAACCAGAGCCCAGAATTTTTTTAATTCTCTCCTGCATCTTAGTCCAAAATCCGTTGGGGTGCGCTACCAACGAATTACTTCACTGTAACCTGTACAAGCAGATTCGCATTTTGCAGGATTATAAAGTCAAATTTGAACGAGAGAATTACCTATATCCCCTCATGATAATAGAGCAGTTCACAATAATTTAGCTTTCCGCACTAGAAACCACAAACTCCCAAAAGAACTCGGCGCTTGGACGATTAGGCCTACGGATTATTCGGACAGAATCTGCACTCTCTGTAATCTCGAAATCGCCGATGAATACCACATGGTACTGAATTGTAGGGAACTTAGCAAACTAAGAATAAAATATCTGAAACCCTACTTCTATCAGAGACCAAACACTTATAAATTAGCCGCTATATTTAACTCCCGAAATCATATATATATTGTATTTATGTATACAACTCTTCTGTAATGTCTATAATTGACGACCAGAATAAACTTAATTGAATTGAATTGGATAGCCGGGACAACTCTGTTAGCCAGGACAACTTGGTCCATGTAACAGCATAGATGAAGGAAGGATTTTTAGTCTATGCTAACAGCGAGTCATCCCGGCTAGACATGGAACGTTATACGATTCGTTGTGACTTTCATGACATCAGCCAATAGAATGTTCGCGTCATGTTAGTGACGTCTAATGACCACCCACATTACGCCGTGACTCGGTGATTGACAGCTAGTTTTGTGCACGTCAACCGAGTAGTGCCGGTTGACCGAGTTGTCTCGACTCATTTAACAGCGCGACCGAGTTGTCCTGGCAGACCGAGTTGTCCCGGCTCATGTAACAAGCCCCTTAGGTTCATAAAATGTTCATGGGCGAAACATACCTTACCACGCACAAACGCTCTTTATTTTTTATTGTGAAGAAAATTCTGGCCGGCAGTAAATTCCAAAAGGAGGCCCACATGGACGGATTTAGTCAATGTAATTTCAAACCAAATAATTATAGTTTAAATTAGTATACCGGTAGGACGTCGACTATATACTTATAAGATTATCACACCTTGTCGCCTGACGTATCAGATCTCCAACACACTGAATAGATCGTCTGGCTAAATAATGGGCTCAATCAAACCACATTTATAGTGCCCTCTGTGTTTTTCAACATCATTCTAAAAAGGGCAACCGCGGCCGAAAGGCAAGTATACCGCAGCCGAACGGCAAGTATACCGCGGCCGAACGGCAAGTATAGGCCTGCACCGTGGCCGAACGGCAATTAAACCGCGGACCAACTGCAGTTAGCCGGTGTGGCCGCGATGTTGTTGCAGTTCGGCCGCGGTGGAAACACAAACCGCACCGCGGTTAAGTGGACACTTGTTTTGTCCAGCGTAGTAGCTAATTGCTTGTTATGGAAATCCCTCATTTGGGTGAGAAGCACCCCAGTATATTGGGTATATAAACGATAATAGTAAAACTATTCTGATAAAACTATCGTAATGATAGAAGAGTTTATAAAACTGTGGATACAGTGTATTGAATGATCATATTAAAATATAGCACGTTTGTTTGTTGATTCGAGCAATTATATTTACAGTGCTGATTAACAATCCCTTTAATGCCTTGTGTGTCAGGTTCGCGTTTGTGATGCGTCTTGTCTCGAGATTTAATTGCGACGTGACGATTTGCGGAAGTATATTTCGCCGGAACAATTTTCCGGACACTTCGCCGAGATTTGGGACAGTTCGCCGGAAACTGACGACAACTTCGCCGAAGGTCAGGACTATTCGCAGTAATTTAAGACATTTCGCCGAGATATACGACTTTTCGCCGGAATAGACGACTGTTCGCCGAAATAAATTTACTTATATGTAGGTGTATTGTTGGACAATTGAAAATTTCTGACATTTATCGCAAGTTATTGCATTATTGTGTGCATACGCAGTTTTATGACAAGCAATAGCCTACACAACTCAACATTCGTAGTTCTATCCATCTTGGATGATATGGTAAATGTTGTAAAGCCAGTGATATATATACCATATGAAAGTCGCTAAAACAACCTAGTTACTATACGGATCACCACCGCTAAAACAACATAGGCCTACTTACTACGGATCACCAATGGCTTCGTGTGAATTGTAATATGTACGGTAATATGAACACACCTCAGGTAACAGTATTGTCGGTAAAACACAAATGATGGTAATAATCACACGTGCGAGGAAGGTAGAATGGCTTCGGTGAATTGTAATATGAACACACCTCAGATAACAGTATTGTCGGTAAAACACAAATGATGGTAATAATCACACGTGCCAGGAAGGAAGCCCGAAGTTTGTTTTCATAGTACCTATGTCAAACAGTCTTCACTAATGACTAATTAGCAGTTCGCAGTATTATAATACCTATGTCAATCAGTCTTCACTAATTACGGGATTATAATATTCCGGCGAACTGTCACTCTGTCGAAAATGACTTTCGTCGAAATGTCCATTCCGGCGAAATTTACTTCCGACGAGGAGTCCAGTCCCCCATCATGAATTTTCAACATTTTCGGAAAGTTACTTTTCGCAATGTCGACGTTACAGACTTTGCGGAAAATAGCGGAATGTTTGCGGAAATCTTTATTTAACGTTTCGGTAATTTTTGCGGAAAACTCGTGGTGTTTGCGGAAATCTTTATGTAACTTTCGGTAATTTTGCGGAAAACTCGTGGCGTTTTTCGGAACATTTGCCGAAAAATTCAGACAATAGCGTTGCGGAAATCTCGACGTTTCGGAAAATATTTGCGGATTCCGCAAAGACTTTTGAGACGCTCCCTAACCACTGATACTACCAGAAATATCACAAACTTGACATCAAAATTGGCAAACTTTTCAGGTTTGAACCATTTTTTCAAGTCAAATGGAACTCTCTTTGGTATCAAAGATGTTTATTATTTTGATCTGTTTTAAATGTGTCACACTGATGTTTTTAGACAAAATTACTCAAGATGGCTTGCGGCTTGCCATGACAAATTCATTTTAAATGATGCCGTATGGAATTTTGAC
Organism: Siphonodentalium dalli; assembly: GCA_032622095.1. Taxonomy (NCBI): domain Eukaryota; kingdom Metazoa; phylum Mollusca; class Scaphopoda; order Gadilida; family Siphonodentaliidae; genus Siphonodentalium; species Siphonodentalium dalli. Next base: position 133,547,672 of record CP136064.1, on the reverse strand, counting down.
ATGTATGTCAGGAAATGAATGTGTGGTCATAGGTGAGGTAAATAGTGGAGTGAGTTGTTGTATGGTCATGAATGAAATGAGTGGCCACATGGTGATGGGTGGTGTGTCCATGGTGAGATGTATATGTATACAAGGAATGACTGTGTGGTCACGTCTGAGTTGAATAGCAATACAGGGATTGGCTGTATGGTCATTGAAGTGGTGTATGGTTATAATGATAGTAGCTACATGGTCATCTGTGTGTTGTTTATGTATATATAGAGTGACTGCATTGTCATGTGTGGGATATACATGTGTACCTTGGGTGACTATTGTCATGGATGGGTGTATATTTATATATATGTTGACTGTATGATCATGTGTTAGGTGTATGAATAAATAGGGAGTGGTTGTATGCTTATGTGTAATGTATATAGGTGTACATGGAATGACTGTATGGTCATGATTGTTGAAATGTATATGAATACCTGGAGCATAGCTGGATGGTCATTGGCGGGTGTGTGGTATATATATGAAGTGCCCTTGTGGTCATGGTTGTATATGTGATGTATATGCATCTCTGTCATGGCTGTATTGTCATTGGTGAATGTATAGTACAGGGTGTATGTTCATGGATAGGGTGTATGAGTATACCTCGAGTAGCTGAATTGTCATTTTGGCATGAAACCTCTTATCACATTTTCGGAATCTATGGGTTCGATTACATAAGTTCATCAGATAACATTTCAAGTATAAATGCCATTTTTTGCTGTTTTTCGTGTTCCGATATGTCGTATCTGGGTTTTGCGTTAATTCTAAAATGGCTTAATATTAATTTTTGTAACCGTTCCTGGTGGAAAAACTCCTGATTGGATTGCTCATAAAAGCAATGACTAGAGGGCTTATCTTGAGTGGCAGAGACTATTGAAACAGCAGAAATCGTCAAAATTAAAATGTGTCTTACAGATTTCTACTTTTTCCTTTTAAAGTGTTGTATAACATCATAAAATCATGTTTTATCATCAACTAGGAGATATTTAATATAAGAACTGTGATATTAAGTATTATTGTGCAAAGTTATTGGCAGATACCCATTCTAGTCCAGATATAAATTGTTCTTTTTGTATCTCCTGTACAATATGATTTCCCTGAAGTACGTTTTATAAGCCCACCGACGATATATAGAGCTCTTTGAACATGACTTTGACGTCTTTAGTTTGTCCATTGAAACTTACTATCGATATGAATGGCTCTTTGGTTTGACCTCTGGTATTGCTTAAACATTTAAACTTTCATCATTCCTTATCGCTCCATTGACTTTAATGTATGACATTATCCCCTCTCCAAGTTGAGCTACAGTGTCATTGACAATTTCATTATAGATACAGAACTTATAGGCGATTTTTACAAATTAATCAATGGGAATTATTAAACTGCCCACCAGAGCTGTTAAGTTTCACGGATTGTCCGTGAGACTCCCGGATTGCCACGGCAATTCCGCAAACACGGATAACCCCCAATTTCTCCCGGATTCATCAAAACCCCGCATTGAAAATCCCAAAACGAAGTTTTTTTATTTTTTAAATTCGTGCATATCCGGGAATTCCCCAAATTACAGTGACTTCCTTATTTCCGGTACCGTAAATATCCACACATTGATGACATTCACAGATTGTACCGTCGGTAACTTTGATGTTCCCTCTGATTGAAGACTTTTGTATTAATTGATTTTCACACCCTGGTGAAGCCACACCTATAAAGGTGTGTTTTTAGCTCACCTGAGACGAAGTCTCCGGTGGAGCTATAGTCATCACTCCTCGTCCGTCCGTCCGTCCGTCTGTCCGTCCGTCCGTCAACAATCATCTTCTTCTCCAGTATCATAAGGCCAAATGAGTTCATATTTGGTGTGGATGTTCCCTGCTTGACTCAGACTCAGATTTGTTAAAATAAGGTCACTGAGTCAAATAGTTGCGAAGCTAGGGCCATAACTCTTTCCCGCCATAGTAATTCTTAAAACAACTTCTTTTCAAGAACAATCAGGCCTATTTAGCTTATATTTGGTATGGAAGGTCCTTGAGTGACTGGGGGTCAGATTTGTTCAAATGGGGTCACTGGGTCAAATAGGGGCAGAATCAGGGACATAACTCTATTCTCCCTAGTAATTATTAGAATGACTTCTTCTCCAGAATCATCAGGCCGATTTAGCTAATATTTTGTATGGTGGGTCCTTGTGTGACTGGGGTTCAGATTTGTTCAAATGGGGTCAGTGTGTCAAATAGGGGCCGTGTCAGGAACATAACTTAAAAAAAAAAATTTAAATCCTTGCTCAATTCGAAAAACAAATCACAATTCAAAATGAACCAATACAAAAATATTTTTTTCATTTTAACCCCTGATTTTTTGTATTTTTTTTAGACACAAAACACCCCATTCCACCCCTTTCCCTCCTCACCCCTCTACACCCCTGTCCCCACTACCACCCCCCCCCCCCCCCCAATCTGCGCCGCCCTGCACCCACTGCAGTCAAGAAAAAATTAATTAGAAAAACTGACACCTTGTAACATCCATAAAGTATGGTATTAGCCCCAGACAGAAAGAGTTAATAACAGTCATCAATTCAGATGTTATCTAGCTGGCTGACAGCTAGGTGTAAACAGTCATGCTCTGTGTGTATCATTAACATATCATATCAAAACAAAATGCTGTATGTCTGACATTTGCAGAATGAGGTCCCCAGAGGGTGTTTTAGTGATGCTACTCTGCACAGTAGGCTAGCATCACCAAATACACTCTCCAGGGACCTCATTCTGCTTAGGCCTCATCTTCAGGGAAGTATACAGGTCTTAAATTGACATTTCTACTTACTTTTTCCCTTCTGTTCAGTTTCTATATTCCCTAATTTGCTGTCAGAAGATAAAATTGATAATTGAAGTGCCCAATGGGTGCACATCACCAATTAACTGGACAACTTCAATCTGTTCCTATGTCTCCCATGGCAGTTGAGGCCTAAGCATAATGAGGTCCACAGAGGGTGACTTTGGTGATGCTAGCCCACCTTACAGGATTGCAGCACTAAATTCACCCTTTAGTGACCTCATTCTGCAAAAGTCAGACACTATATTCAGGCTCGGCTGTTCCACTATTATATTCTTAACCACCACCTATCCAGTTGTACTCATTATACCCTGATTTGCAAAGAAAACTTGGGGGGGGGGGTATATTGGATTGAATTTGTCTGTCAGTATGTCCTCCCGTCCATCCCTCTGTTGGGATGTTTCCATCCATCCATCAATTTTGTTCTTCTCCACATACATATTAAAGACCGAAATGGTTTATATATTTTGACTCACATTCAGATTTGTTCAAATGAGTTCATCAGGTCATATAGGTGAGAAGCCAGGGCCATAACTCTTTCCCTCCATAGTAATTCTTCAGAAACCATCAGGCCTATTTAGCTTTTGGTATGGAGGGTCCTTTGGTGAGTGGGGTTCAGATTTGTACACGTGAGGTCATTTTTAGGAAACTTTTGAGGAAAATCAGTTTTCTTCAACTCTTAAAATCTACCGTTTGAAATTTCTAGATGAATAGATCTCATAGATGGGGATTCACATTTGTTCAAATAAGGGCAGAGATAAGAGATTTAACTCTCAACCACCCACCCTACCTGTATGTATGCTGTTTGATACTGGTATAATAATATATAGATTCCTATTGATTTCTAAGCTGCCTGGGTGGAGGCAATTAGGCTGTAGATTTGATTTTTCAACCAGTAACAGTCCACATTTTCCTACTTCGGGTTAAACTGTTCGACCGAAATCGCCACAAATGTTAACAGGTCTATTTTGCTGATATTTAGTATGAAGGGTTCTTTGGTGTCTGGTATTGAAATTTATTCAGATGTGGTCACCAGGTTAAATAGGGTGGGACCAGGGACATAACTGTATGTCTCTATAGTCATTCTTAAATTGTCTTCTCAAGAGAGGTTGGACTATTTAGCTTACATATAGTATGGATGATCCTTTAGTGACTGATATTCAGATTTGTTAACATCAGGTCAACCTGTTAAGAAATGACGGGGGCTATGGGGAGTTAACAATTTTGTGTTTAAAAAATCATTGAAATACCAAATTCATTAAAACATCTTCCTTGGAACTACCTAACTGATTAATCTGACATACATGTATGGTGTTTTGGGTCCATGGATAAATGGGCTTCAAACATGTCTAAATGGTTTTATAAAAAGGTGCTTGTGAGATTGGAAATTTCCAAAAATTGAGAAAGTTTGAGATGTCGGTTGTGAAATTCCAACCCAAGACTTGGGAGTCTGGAGCCCGGTCGGGAGGGGACTTGTTGAGCTGGAGGACGGGGGTGATCAGTAGTGAACAGTGGGCAATTTCATGGCGGATATTCACCTTGAAATTACCCACTGTACATTACTGAAGCCTCTCTAGCCACATATCGTGTTTAGATCTACTTTTTTCAAAGTGCTTATGAAAAGTTCTGACTATTGTGGTCTCCAGAGTCCCAGTCTCATCAGTCTTTGCAGTCTGGTGAGCGACCCCACCGTCTTTGACTGTCTTGTTATAGTATACAACACGTATAATCACAAGTTTGCAGCTGTATTGTAAGGCCCCATTGATGCAAATTTCTTAGTTACGGATTAGTCACAATGGTATGCATTACGATGGAATGTGTCCATGATTTCATTTGCGGGTAAAACTGTAAGACGGGTCATTTTGTATAATCGATTTCACGCATACATGTCCGGTTGAAACCTGTGTATTAAACTCGTGTTCGTTTTAACTTATTTTAAACAAAGTTTCTGCTTCTTAAAATTAGTTGAATGTGTGCGTTTCTTTTGGGGGGTTAAACCGTTAGGCGAGTCCACTTTGTAGTTTATTCCGAATTATACTTTCGGTTTCACGCTTATCAGGCTATATCCGGTGGAATTCTGAGAATTTTTACTTAGTTTATACGAAGTGTCTGCTTCTTTCTCTTCAATAAATGGTGGTATATCCCACTCACAGCAGCTCTATTACAACTACCAACAGGACAATCATTACCATTTTATTTAGGTCTATATATTTATAAAATAAACACAAATAGAAACTCAAAAAAACTATATAATATTCATCATAACAAATATTTTTGGAACATGAGCATATTTGGGCATACCTCCCACAAAAATCTCCCAGATTGACATTTTCAAAACTTAACAGGTCTGCTGCCCACCATCGAGTATCAATCTGACATAATGTTAACCACTACAATTATTGTTTACAGGATTATGATGTTGAGTGTTTTAAAGAATACAAAGACTCCTGTTAAATTCTGGTTTCTCAAAAATTATTTATCTCCAGCTTTTACTGTAAGTGCTTAATTGAAATATTTGATGATTGGAGTTGACTACACCAAATTAGAAGTGATGTAGTTCTCCAAATCGATGCAGGGGCACTGAATTGACGTGGTCAAGAAGTAGGCCCCTGTGAAGTTTTGAGTATTCTAAATCATCCCAAAGCTTTAATTCGAAAGTTTGGGATTAACAAATTTCAAATCATGGTCAATGATGGACTTTCAACGATCACCATTCTCACAGTTAATAGGGTGTTACTTTTGTCCTACACAGAGATCAGGAGATCGAAACTGCGTTCATGAGCAATTTACAGCATTGCTGATCAGATTATGGGTCATAAAACAGGGTCCCAAGCAGAGCTGTTAAGTTTCATGAATTGTCCATGAGATTCCTGGATAGCCAGGTTACTTCTGCAAATATGGATAATCCCCAATTTCTCCCGGTTTCAGCAAAACCCTGCATTCAAAATTTAAAAAAACGATGTTATTTGATTTTCCTGAAGTGCCCCTGCATCGGAAAATATTTTTGCTTTTGCGGGGAGGGATTTCCTTATTTCTGGTACCGTAAATACCCATATTCACAGAATGTACCATCTATAACTTTTGATGTTCCCTCTGATTGAAGACTGATAAGTGGTGAATTGTGACTGATATTAATTGATTTTCACACTCTGGTGAAGCCACACATATAAAGGGTGTTGTTATAGTATACAATACGTAGAATCAAACATGTGCAGCTGTATTGATGAACATTTCTAAGTAACGGATTAGTGGTATGCATTGCGAACGGAATGTGTACTTTCGATTTCGCGCATACATGTCCGGTTGTAACCTGTGTAACTCGGGTTTGTTTTTACTTGTTTTAAACAAAGTTGCAGCTTCATTAAATTTATTAATAAATGGTGGAATGTGTCCATTTCTTTTGGGGGGTTAAACCATATTAAGACCAGTCCATTTTGTAGTTTATTCCGAGTTTGTACTTTCGTTTCGCGCATATCTGGCTGTATCCAATGGAATTCTGAGCAGTTTTACTTAGTTTATACGAAGTGTCTGTTTCTTTCTCTTCAATAAATGGTGGTGGTCTCTCGATCAACACAGGTGGAATTTGTGTTTTGAACCGAAAATTAGGTGGTCGCATTTAACAAGTGATCGCCCATTGCAGGTGATATATAGGATAAACCAGTCGTTGAACAGGAAATGTGGTCGCAAATTGGACATGGTCCCTCCCGCGTGTCTAATCAAATAAAGTTGGGTGTGTTCATAACTTAGACAGTTGGAAGCAAAGTATGATTCAGTGACTGTCCAAGAATCTAAGTGTTCATGCTTAAATTATAACTTTGTAGGTACATTGGGAATGCAGAATGGTCTAACATATAATAAACTTTATCCTAAATGTAAATGACAACTTTAGTAAAATCTGATGAAGCCATGTTTCATTATTTTATGAGCTTCAAACCCATCATGTGTGTTTAAAATTTAATTTTTGATGCAGAGTTTCATGGAAATGTTCCTGCGATATGAGTTCATGCCCTTGAATATGAAGAAGGGCTAAATTGATTGAAATAAAAATTATTACCCTTTTCTTTGTTTAAATTTTCAGGATTTCCTATCCTATATGTCTGAAGAGTATAACTTCAAGTATCAGTTAGTGCAATACAAATGGCCTCGATGGCTAAACCAACAAAAAGAGAAGCAGAGAGTTATATGGGGGTAAGTCTGTTACCATGTTCTACTTTTGTTATATTCCTCTTGAGAGATTCCTTATAGAATATTCTAATCTACTTGGATAATGCTTAGATCTCTTCAAAAACCAATTGATGCTAATTTTTACAAAGCAAATATTTATGGAATTAGTAGCTTAACTATGGGTATTCCTAACATTAAATGTGGAAAGGTATTCATCATTTCATTGATAAATGGGAATTAATTCTTAGGCCACCATTGAACAGATAATGTCTGGTAATTAGACATTCCTGTAGTCTCATTTAGCTGTTTGTATTTGATGTTATAGGTTCCATTATGATGACCTAATTATTATATGATTAACATCTTCACTGCTCACTCTTTTGCTGTGCTATTGTCCAATGGAAAAATACTACAGAAAATTTGTGAAAACTCTCAAATTCTCAAATCACATGTTACGCATGAAAATCATGTGGATTCAGAAAATTAGAATGCATATGACACAATGAGTTTTTTATTTCTGTAATTTGCATTTTTCAAAAAAACTTGAAACTGATTCCTATATGACACCTTTTATAATATCTTGTAATATCTGATATTGTCTCAACATACTGTTTTTCGGACTCAGGTTTTGACTCACCATTATCCTTGATAATTATACCCCCCCCCTTTTTAGGCTCAACTTTACTTTGTAAAGTTTGAGCTATTGCCATGGCTTGGTATCCATCGTCCGTGTATGCGTGTGTGTGTGTGCGTGTGTGATGCGTCAACAATTTCCTTTAGCACGGGCTACAGTTCGTACCTTTGGTCCGATTATTATGAAATTTGTCATGGATGTTGACATTGACATGTAGATGGGAACGAGTCATTTTGGGGTCATTCGGATAAAAACATGGCCGCCAGCAGCCATCTTGGATTTCAAAATTCAATCCATTAGCACGGGCTACAGGCTGTACTGTTCGTCTGATCGACATGAAATTTGTCATGGATGTTAATATTGAAATGTAGATGGGAACGAGTAATTTTGGGGTCATTCGGCCAAAAAACATGGCCGCCAGCAGCCATCTTGGATTTTACTCTTTGCATGACTAAATCCTTTAGCACGGGCTACAGGTCGTACCTTTGGTCAGATCATCATAAAATTTGTCATGGATGTTAACAATGACATGTAGATGGGAACGAGTCATTTTTGGGTTATTCGGGCAAAAAACATGGCCGCCAGCAGCCACCTTGGATTTTACTCTTTGTATGACTAAATCTTTTAGCACGGGCTACAGGTCGTACCTTTAGTCTGATCATCATAAAATTTGTCATGGATGTTAATATTGACATGTAGATTGGAACGAGTCATTTTGGGGGTCGTTCGGCCAAAAAACATGGCCGCCAGCAGCCATCTTGGATGTTACTCTTTCTATGACTAAATCCTTTAGCACGGGCTACAGGTCGTACCTTTAGTCTGATCATCATGAAATTTGTCATGGATGTTAACAATAACATGTAGATGGGAACGAGTCATTTTGGGGGTCATTCGGCCAAAAAACATGGCCGCCAGTAGCCATCTTGGATTTTACTCTGTGTGTGACTAAATTCTTTACTGCTCATTTTTACACTCCTTTTTAATCTCTCTATTCACTGCTCATCAAAAAAAATTACCTTCTTTACAAATTTGAGCTACAGTGTCATTGATACTTTCATTTTAAAAGGGGGAGGAGGGTATACTGGTTTGCATCTATCTGTCTGTGTTTGCTCCCAAAAAATCATGGGGTTGTACCTCCATTTTTAGGGCGAGTATACATTGATGTCAGGTTAACTTTGAATGAAGATGACGAAAATTGATACAAAAATCAGACTTGCCACTGAAAGGGTTAATATTACCACATGCCCTATTGTGTCTTATTATACCCCCTTTTAAAAAAAAAAGGGGGGTATACTGTTTTGCACCTGTGTGTCCGTCCGTCCGTCGTACCGTACGTCCGATGTCTGTTCATGTCATAACTTGAACAGTAGTGCTCGGATCTCAATGAAATTAGGTATGGATGTTCACTACTATGAGGACATTAAATAGAGGGTTCCATCGTTTTGTTCGGATTTTCCATTCTAGAGTTATTCATCTTTATCTGGAAATAGTGGCTTTTTGGACCGTCTGGTGTCTGTTCATGTCGTAACCAGGGTTGTAAAAGTACCGACGGTACCACAACTTTCGGTACCGGTTCCGTACTGATGTTCAGTACCGCAAACCGGGTCGGTATCGGTACTCTTCGAGTGGACTTTTATACGGCAAATAACTTTTGTTTCATGGGGTTCTATCGTCAATTATTCGTTAAGTTCGAGGTTTAGTCAAACAACGAAAATAAAAATCGCAACGACATTTACGATTAAGTTGTTGTCTGCAGGGGTTTTCGGCAAGTCGCAAAGGGAGGATTTTTTAAAAGACGGAATACAGAGTGGAACGAATGTAGACATGTATGTTTGACTACTGGGTCGGCTAACATTGTAGACTTATATGGATACACGGTACACCATTTTATTAGAGAACTCACTAATCGGCCATATTACTCGCATGTTGTAATTTCATAAATGATGTCACCCAATGAAAGCAAAGTCGTTTCCAGTAAGCCTAGTTGTAGTTGGCTAGTTCGAAAATTGAAATAGATTTAGAGAGAAAATAGTCAAATACACTCTGTGTCTGACATTAATTTTATATCACAATGAAAGTTAAAACAAGGGAAAATAAAACTCAATAGATGTCACTCATGTGATCATAAGAATCATTACGTCATAATGCTCTGGTAACTCTGCCCTGGTTCCCCATGCCTCCATGTCACGACTCACAAGTCACAACTCACAAATATCCTGTCATTCGAGTTCTACAGTGTCAACATCCATGTCATCATATATATCCATCGATGGTAATTTGGGTGTTTGGCACTTTTGCGCCTTGTGACCTTGTCGTTGCCCAACAAACTCCTCTCAAATGATGCATGTGTCATAAATTGATACCGCGAAACGGCACGTGAAGAATTGCATCCTGCGGCATTCCAGCCGCATCCAAGAAATACAGTTATCACAAGCGCCTACACAATTCATGCATTTTGTCAATTTAGTGACAAGCTGTCATAGTGCGGCATACTGTGCCTTTGATGTTTGAATGTGCTAACGATATCACGATGACCAATAGCAGTTTTGTTTGGCACGATGTTGAGCTGCTTAATTAACCCTTTATATTTGTTAAGATGTATATTAATAGAAATCAACAATCAGTACCGAGAACCGTCGGTACTCGACATCAGAACCGGTACCGATTTAATTCCTGATTACCGCCGGTTCCGGTACCGGTACCAGTACCTATTGACAACCCTGGTCGTAACTTCAACAGTTGTGCTGGGATCTCAACCAAATTTGGTGTGGATGTTCACAACTATGAGGACATTAAACACTGGGTTCCATCGTTTTGTTCGGATTTTCCATTCTAGAGTTATTCATCTTTGTTTATCTTGAAATGTTGGATTTTTGGTCTGTCTGGTGTCTGTTCATGTCATAACTTGAACAGTAGTGCTCGGATCTCAATGAAATTGTGTATGGATGTTCACTACTATGAGGGCATTCAATAGAGGGTTCCATCGTTTTATTCGGATTTTCCATTCTAGAGTTATACATCTTTGTTCATCTGGAAATATTGGCTTTTTGGACCGTCTGGTGTCTGTTCATGTCGTAACTTCGACAGTTGTGCTGGGATCTCAATGGAATTTGGTATGGATGTTCACTACTATGAGGACATTAAATAGAGGGTTCCAACGTTTTGTTCCGCTTTTCCATTCTAGAGTTATTCATCTTTGTTCATCTGGAAATGTTGGCTTTTTGGTCCGTCTTGTGTCTGTTCATGTCGTAACTTCAACAGTTGTGCTGGGATCTCAATGGAATTTGGTATGGATGTTGACTGCTATGAGGACATTCAATAGGGAGTTCCATTGTTCTGTTCCGGTTTTCCATTCTAGAGTTATTCATCTTTGTTTATCTGGAAATGTTGGCTGTTTGGTCCATCCGATGTCTGTTCAGCTCATAACTTGAACAGTAATCCTCGGATCTCAATGAAATTTTGTATGGATGTTCACCACTATGAGGACATTTAATGGCACATTCAAATGTTTGTTTTGGTTTTTTGTTCTATAGTTATTCATCTTTGTTTATATGAAAATGCTGATTTCTGGGTCCATATGTCTGAGTATAGCCATCATAAGTTATAGATGTGCCCACACTAGGCACCGGACGACAGTCCATCTCTTGTTTTAAATATAACTTACTGATGGGCGTATATAGTAATCACATTTTTACTACAAAATGTTAGGCAGGCACTTTGGATTGATACTTTACCCAATCAGATTCAACAGGGCGTTTACCACTGATAGTGACATCTGAGATTCCATGGCACCCATCCAAATAATAATTGGGCTCAATAATGCCTAACTATTTACTTCCAGCAATTTTCGTAGCTCAGCTATATATTGTGGACATGTATACATATATTTCATTTGTTTCAGGTATAAAATACTGTTCCTCGATGTATTATTTCCACTCGATGTTAAAAAGTTTATATTTGTTGATGCGGATCAAGTGAGTACTTGCAAGTTGTTGAAAGTAACATTAAAAAGCAATCATACACAGACTTTCTGGTACCATATTTAGACCTGTTATAGTAAATTTATACACCCACCAATGGTCCATGCCAGTTACCTAATCAGGTTTAGTATGTACCCAGAAATAAGAACTCACTTATATTTTCTGGGATAACCAGTACTTGACAGATGTGTATGCTGGCAGAGGCTTGCACTTGTCTATTTCAGAAATCATTTTGATCTTACCAGCATGATTAAGATAGCATGGAATTATGTATAGTGCAGTGGCCAAATCGACAAAGAGCTCTACTCTCAGGTGCCAAATAAACGTGCCGGCACGTTTATTGATTTGGAGCAAAAATACACACGATCACGCTTATTGTGACCCATCACGTTTATTATTTTTTGGGGGGTAAATCCATCACATAATGTGACATTTATTCTTTTTTGGGTGATAAACAAACGAATATAACAATGGAACGAATCACGAGTTCGCTAATGTCAATACTAGAAGTTACAAACCACTAAATAAAACTGTTTTTGGTTGGCTGAGATGCGACATCGCTTCGATATAAAACCTATTTTGAGAGTCACGGTTCGCCAAATCTTTTACTTCGTCTACTTTCGGTTTGTGATAAAGCGCAAAACGTGAACTGGGTCGAGTTCACGGGACCCGAAACGACAGAAAAGCTGATTAATTAGAGTACAAACACTACCTGTTGACCAATGAGAAACCTCGTCTCCAAAAATCTCAGTCAATGTCACGAGATTGACAGTTAAATGGGAGGGGCTTTATATTAATAACTCATGTCAAGTTGTCAACTTTATAACGGGAATTGGGGGAGATTCATTGTCTGTTGACGAGTTTATTCCGGGAAGTTTAACAATTGCTCAGCAACCCACACGGGCCAGTGCCCAGAGTGCAGTGTCCAGTGTTGACGTGACACGGAGAAAGACGTACATGTAGATTGATATGATATTATGTTGATACTACAGCAGCCGCGTCTCTCTGGTTAACAGTGAAATAAAATTGCAGCAATAGCAGTAAGACAGACATCAAAGGTTTGCCGCCGGTTGTAAACGACATGTCATTGACAAAGTAGGTCACTTGCTGCATGACGTGTACTATTGAAATAGGTCATTAAAATTGAGGTCACTCAGGTCAGGTCTGTGCTTTGATCAGTGGACCACTAGCGACTGATTGATCTATTTATACAATGTGTTTCAAGAAGATGGCATCGTATTGTCCACACATGCAAATACAAAGCGGTCTGCTGGCCTCATGGTTACTCTGTGATAAATAGGGAATGCTTATCATTTTTATTACTTATTGTGGGGGATTACCTTAATTTTTTGTTAGATACTGATTGAACATTGATCGTTCTCTTCGTGGCGACCGCTGCTTATTATGCCCCCGATCTCCGATGGAGATTTGGGGGTATATAGTGGAGCCCTCCGTCCGTCCGTCCGTCCGTCCGTCCTTCCGTCCGTCCTTCCGTCCTTCCGTCCGTCCGTCCTTCCGTCCGTACGAACATTTCAACTCATAACTTTGGTTTCGCTAACTCAATTCAGTTGATCTTTGGTATGCTAATAGACCAGCCGGGGGGACAATATTTCCCCATAACTGCGGTTTCGTCCGCCCATTTTTTCCAGAGTTACGCCCCTTTTTGGACTTAGAAAATTGTCCGTACGAACGTTTCAACTCATAACTTTGGTTTCGCTAACTCAATTCAGTTGATCTTTGGTATGCTAATAGACCAGCCAGGGGGACAAGATTTCCCCATAGCCGTGGTTTCGTCCGCCCATTTTTTCCAGAGTTACGCCCCTTTTTGGACTTAGAAAATTCAGGTTTTCTGCTACTTTTTTTGGTTTCCAGATGATAACTTGATTTTGGATTGTTTACTCATGAATAACATAACTTTACAAAGTGCCATTTAATAAGCATTTGCACAAAAATAAGAAAAATCCTCTCTGATTGTACAGTCGGGGGCGTTACCTCCGCCCAGCGGTGCACTTGTTTAATACCTGAATTGGTAATAACAATATGCAGTTTGTGTATCGAGATACCTATCGTTTGAACGCCCGTATCGATGACCGTATCGTCAGTGCTGTATCGCAGTCGCATCGATACATCGATGTATCGTTACACCCCTATGTAGAATACAACAATCAACATGTAACATAATCTATGCCAACTATATATCATATGAGTAATATGTAATTGCACTCATTGTCATACATAATGTATGAATGGGGTAAACAAGATAGTGAAGATACATGATGCATAATACCTAAATGTCACTTCCTCCGCACAGGTATGATTCCCTGTACTATATAAATGTACACATAAGCCTTCATGGCTCGAGTTTTAAGCATACTACCATGAAAAGTAAAATCCGTAACCCAGCACATTTATTGTGCACCAGCACTATTATTCTTTTTTTGGTAAAAATGTCACCCAGCACTTTTATTTGGCCAGCACTTTTATTTGGCACCTGAGAGTAGTTTTCGAGATACCGCTACCCACAGTAGAACAAGATGAAACCAACTTTTTTAGAAGAAAAAATATCTATTGTTCACAAAAATGATAGTGAAAAATAACGGAATTGGTGGTGGCTATTGACAAATCGACCATGAACTATACCCACCAGTGACATTTTCCAGAAATTAGCAATATTCGTAAAGTGAGAGAGAGAGAGAGAGAGATGATTTATTGATAAAGAGCTGCTCCAACAAAATATACACAAATAATAGCGAAGATAATGAGGTTTATACAGATTAAAAGAGAAAAAATAACAAAATCTATGTCTATAACTGTGTCAATCTATGGGGTTAGGGTTAGGGCTAACCCATCTGGGATAACTATCCACCAGATGGTCTGAGTGCTCCTTGCCTGGAGAGGGCATAGCCATGAATTGGCTGTCTTACTGCCCACCCCAATTAGTCACTAAAATAACACTCTGCTCTGTCTGGAAGCTGCGTGGACATTGGTATATTATATAGAATAACTGTGGTCAATTATAAGATTTACAATTTTATGTATAGAATCATTTGGAAATGAATTCGGAATCAAGGGAGCGTACGGATGAGTGACCACGCGAGTTTAACCTACAGTGAATATATTTGCCAACATTGCTGGTTTTAAAATGACTACATCATACCATATCTCTACTTGGTTGGGAAAAAAAGTGTTGGTTAATTTCAATTTTCCTGCCATTTGGAGCTGAAACATTTATTTTTTGCTGAAAATAAATCTGTTATTTTCATAAAAAAAAACATTTCAAACGTTATCATTCAAACGGATATTGCAATAATGCTAACATATTTAATCCATATAGTGTATTGGTGTAGTAGTTATCTGACAATCGTATGCAGAAAGAAGTTAATAGAAGATTAGTTATGACCCCCTAAATTGATAAAAAATTGAAACAGTTATAAATTTCATGCCTGATACAACATCAGTTCTGTAAATTTTATTTTCACACCAAAAATAGGTTAGAATTGTTCTCATAGTTTGATTTTCCAACCAGTATTTTTTTAGATTAACAGTCTTGTCCTACTTAGAGGTGCCACGATTATTTATTTTGATAATCGATATTCAGTCGTCTATAATCGATTATAATCGATTAATCATACCTAATATCAACAGTGGAAGTACCGTATTCCGTAATATGGCCTATTGGGTGGGTGTTGGTTAAAAAACTCGGCTGATGTAATTTTTACGCTAATAATGTGCACCATAAACCACCGGTAATGACTAATGAGCACAATGTATTCAATACCAGCTCATTTCTCGATGATGTCAAGGTTATAATAATTGTGAGTTCATTAGAACGAACATAACCATTAATTTCAGTGTTATGAATAGCCAAACATACAAACAATATAAGAATAGGAATGCATGACGGACCGCCGGCGGTTCCCAAAAAAGGAATCTGATGTCACAGAAACTATATAAGTTTCAGCAAACTTCCAGAGTGGATAACAATCACAAAGGTGCCCCCCCCCCCCCCCCCCCACCCAGAAATTTCAGGACTCAGAACAAGTTGAGTAATTCTGATAGTTATAGTGAGTTTCATTTAGCAGTCACCACACGATAAGTGATAGCCTGTAATAGTAACATCTAAGTACCGGTATACTCATGTTGTCAGACTCTCTCTGATGCACGATCAAATGTTGTTAAACCTTCGGTCGTAGATTAAACTGTAAAACAAACACGGTATTCAATAATACCCAGCACTGTCCGACGTCCGAAATAAATAACAGATTAATCGACTACAGAAATGGTAATCGATTATCGGCTTTATCAACGGTTCATCGATTATATGATTAATCGTGGCACCCCTAGTCCTACTTCTGGTTAATTTGTTGTACCGCAATGGCCATAAAAAAGTTTGATATCTGCCATCAAAACGTAAAAAAAAAAGAAGAAAAAAAACGAATAGCAAACAACAAGCACAAACTTAAAAACAATGCCAGGCTAGCCTTCAATTTAAAAAAAAATGTCGTTATGCCAAACTGCAGCCTAATTAATAATTATTGTAGCCATCATTATTCGTTATATAATTCAACATTCTGGCGAATGATTCAACATTATAGCGAATAATTCGGCACATTCAAACAGTTTTATTCCGTGATCGTAAATGCCTTGGTAATTAAACGGCCAAATATTTTATACGTAATTTATCAACTCGTTTCACGATTGGTGGAATTATATCAAGCTCCACCCACTGCTGTCACCGGTATGCGTCTATGCAGATGATCGGTCATGTGAACGTGGTCATGTGATCGCACTTCAGATATTTCCGCGATTTTTTTAATATCATAATAATTAAAATACTCTATGCTCGATTTTGAATTTTCTTGGCGAAATGGGTCTGTTAGACATATATTATTAGTATTATGACGATAAAAAAAATATTTTTTTGACAGACTAATTCCTTTAAGTCATTTTGACAAGTATTGACTGTTGTAGTCTTCAGTTTACCAGTCTTCTCAGCCTTTGCAGTCAGGTGACTCCACAGTAATTGACGGGAATGGGCCCATCCATAGTAATTGTATATTTCCAGATCGAATAGCCTTTTCTCCATACCTTCTGTTTAAACTTATAGCATAGAATTTTAGTTTGTTGTGTGTTCAAGACTTCAAATAGGGTAGGGGCTTGTTATTCCATCCTCATTTGTTGAACACGTATATTAAAATTGTCAGTGTGATGTTCTATTCTTTTGTTCAAATAAAATATTGTTAACAAGACAATGGTCACATAGTGTTAGTTATTTGTCAGTATAATATTGGACTGAATTACTTGCCAATAAAGTCTATAGATGTATCTATATTCTATATCTTAAAATTGAGCAGGTGAATAGAATTAATTTGAATAGATTTGATAAAATTAATATTTCGTTTCTCAGCTGACAAAGAGAAAGAACAAGGAAGATAGTTTTAATGGAATTGGCTAAGTTTTGTAACAGTCTTCAGTATTAAAATGCCTGGTACACACTGAATTCAAATGATGGATTTGGCACTGTTAAATTTAACTACTGTAGAATTGAATAGTTGGAATTAGTTAAATTTCGTATGTGTCAGACCTCAGAAAACTGCTACATGTACGTGTTGTCTAATTTACCCTTTCTTTCTGGAATGGATTATCCCATGTCATCTGATTTCTGTTCATGTCATGGCAATATTGTTGCAAAATTGCCAAGGTAAAGAGTTTTTGCCAAGGCCAATTCTTTCATCTAGGCAAAAATATTGCCTTTTGGTTTCTTTTCTTAATTCCCGGGACTGCATGTTAATACGATTTGCCAGAACTGATAGAGTGAACAACGATTTTGATGAGTCATTGGATGTGATAATATTAATAATTAGATAATATACATTTTTTTCGATAATTTTTATTGAATCTAAATCTGAAACTGAAACATTAGTTTAGTTTCACTGAAAGTGATTAACATTATTAGCTCAACTTTACTTTGTCAAGTTTGAGCTATTGCCATGGCTTGGTATCCGTCGTCCGTGTGTGTGTATGTGTGCGTGTGTGTTGCGTTATTCCTCAACAATTTCCTTTAGCACAGGCTACAGGTCGTACCTTTGGTCGGATCATTGTGAAATTTGTCACGGCTGTTGACATTGACATGTAGATTGGAACGAGTCATTTTGGGGTCATTCGGCTAAATAACGTGGCCATCTTGGATTTCAAAATTCAATTCATTAGCACGGGCTACAGGTCGTACTGTTTGTCTGATCAGCATGAAATTTGACATGATTTTCAATATTGATATGTAGATGGGAAACGAGTAATTTTGGGGTCGTTCGGCCAATAAACATGTCCGCAGCAACCATCTTGGATTTTACTCTTTGCATAACTAAATCCTTTGGCACGGGCTACAGGTCGTAGCTTTGGTCGGATCATCAGGAAATTTGTCATGTATGTTTAATAGCAATGACATGTAGATGGGAACGAGTCATTTTGGGGTCATTTGGCCAAAAAATATGGCTGCCAGCAGCCATCTTGGATTTTACTCTTTACATGACTAAATCCTTTGACACAGGCTACAGGTTGTATCTTTTGTCGGATCATCATGAAATTTGTGGTGGATGTTAACAATGACATGTAAATGGGAACGAGTCTTTTTGGGGTCATTCGGCAAAAAAATATGGCTGCCAGTGGCCATCTTGGATTTTACTCTTTGCTTAAACTAGTCCATTCATCTTTCCACATTCCTAATCACTCCATTGACTGTAAAACATGAAATTATTCCATTTCCAAGTTGAGCTACAGTGTCATTGACACTTTCATTAATATTATTCTGTATGATGATTTTAACGTCCATGTCAGGTGGCCACTAATTTTGCAGTGTTTTGTCACTGATAACTTTTGTGAGGCACAGGGTGAGGCTGGTTAGTCCGTTGAAATTGAATTGACTAGATTAATCTTTTCTTGGTCCCTATTCAGCTATTGAGTACTGTATTGATGCTAACTCCTCGCTGATAAATTTGACAAACTGACAAAACATCCAAATAGAAAATGATGAGATATGTCAATCAACACTTTATATATATTAACCATCTGATCACACTCATACACTGACATAGTCCAAGAATTGGCTGATCTTTAACAGCACAGATTTAGTGCCAAATGCCAAACTTGGCCTAAAAATTGTAAAAGACAAAATTTTGCCACTTCGGTTTTCACTTGTTGTTTTCCGGCAATTCATTATCATTTCTCATATCAGAACGGATTAAACCAGTCAACAGCGGGTTCTTCTTGCACCACACAAAATCGAATGCACACTTACTATACGTATAATATATAAAAAACAAGCAATTATAACATGCAGCCCTCATAATTGGCTATGGCAATCAGCAATGCCGAAGCCATTTGCTGAAGCAAACTGAGCCATGACAAAGGGTTACCGTAGCAGATTGCAAAGCCGAACTATCTGAATGAAGAGGGCTGAGTATGATAAAACAATGAAAAGAACACTAATCTGAACTTCTAAAACCAGAAGTACCAAGGCGAGGGGTGATAATTACAGCTAGCCGAAAAAGTTGACCAAAATTGTTGGATGGATTCTAATCCCCCGCAAGTTGAGGAATAAAACTTGTTATACCCCCGCAACAAAGTTAGGGGGGGTATACTAGAGTCAGCTCGTCCGTCCGTCCGTCCGTCGTCCATCATTCCGTCCGTGGACACAAATTTGTCCGGAGTTTTTCTCAGTCGTTTTATAATAAATTTCCTTGAAACTTTGCACAGACAACAACCACTATGGGAATCTGTGCACCTGCGATTACGACGTCTGTCGAACCTTTTTTGGTGGAGTTATCCCCCTTTTTCGACTTAGAAAATTTTCGCAACATGTATACATTTGTCCGAGCTTTTATTCCTACATTTTTAGGTCAATAGGTTTAAGATTAGGGTTATGGTTGTACACCTGCAATGGTAACTGTTATTTTATTATTTTAACTAAATGTTTACTGACATGTGAAACATCTTAGTATTTTAAAAACAGGGGGGGTATCGTAGTCCCATTGGGACAGTCACACCTCTAGTTAATCTTTCTTTTGTATTGATACCTCACTTCAGTCCATTTGAATTGTAAATAACTTTTTTTTAACCAATATGTTGTGTAGGCATTTAAAATTTATGAGCTTTATTATTATTCATGAATTGACATTCCATTATTTAAAATGTGAGGGGGGGCTATATATGGGCAAGATACCACGTTTGTTTGTTGCGGTTCCATATATAGTGCTGATAAACAACCATTTGAAATGCGCCTTGGCTCGAGATTTTATATGATATTATTATAAACCATCGAGAGACTTTCCGGAATTGTTTCGGAATGCATTGCGGAATGTTTTTGGAAAACTCATTTCAACGTTTTCGGAAAATTACTTTCCGGAAATTTAAGACATTTCTGACATTTCAGAAAATTATATGGTAAGCATCTTTCCGATATGCTTGCGGAATATATTTCAGAAATTGTTATGTAAAGTTTCGGTGATTTTGCGGAAAAACTAGAGGAGTTTTTCAGAAAATTTGTGGTAAGACAGATCTTACAAACAACAGATCTTACAAAGTTGGTGTATTAAGATATGGGTGGGGTTCCATTGATGACACACCATTCTAATTGGGTCACATAATTTATTTTTGACAGATAGTGAGAGCAGATCTACAAGAGTTGGTGGATCTGGATTTAGGTGGGGCCCCATATGGGTATACACCATTCTGTGATAGCAGAAAAGAAATGGATGGATTCCGGTATGTTTAACAAAATACAATGACATGCTAATCTTATTAAGTTTTATGACTTATTATTTTTATTATAACAGCTCTTTCTTTTTGTGTTGTGTTAGCAGTTAATGTGTGAGAGTAGTTTTTGCAAGAAAATTTGAGAGGCGGAGACTTTATGTGGCAATTACCGACCTCTTTCAACATGAGTGTAAATGTGCCAGCTTTACATGTAACACATTTTGATATATATTCATAGCTCTTTTGGTAGATATTCAGCATTTTTCTGTTATTTTGACAAAATAAAATTATGTAGTTCTAATAATGTGGCATTTGGTAATGTCATTCAAACTAGGATTACCCTTCCCATCGTGGTTCCAATTTCTTCTAAATATCAAAACCTTACTTGATTGGTGTCTGACATAAGCACCCACACCTCAGAAAGCCATATGTATATTCCTGTAAAATGATCAGTGTCCTTTTTCAGGTTCTGGAAATCGGGATATTGGGCCAGTCATTTAGCTGGCAGAAAATACCATATTAGGTTTGTCTAATTTGCTTACCTTGTTTTATCGAGTATTAAATTCTGTGTATTTATTCCACTATATGACATGCAATGTAGCCCTTTACCCAATTCGCTTATTACCAATGTCACTGCCCACAGACAATGTGATAACATCACCATCCCAGACAACGCAACTTTAATTAGTTTGCTTGACCTAATAAATGTAAAGGTGTCATCGAGAAAACAATGTAAATCTGAGAAAAATGACAGATTTACCTCAAGAAAGGTAAGTTTTGTATGATGGATTAATCAAATATGTAGCTAATGTTGCTTAAACTGTTTTATGTCCTCTCGGGGGATTTGGCATCCATATTGGACAGATAGATGCTCAAATCCCCCTCACGGACATAAACATTTTAAACGTCGAAACTAGCTACATATTCTATATTTATTAGGTAGTAAAACATGTCCAGAGTTGTGAATGTCAAATTCCCCCACAGATTGGTATGGTGAATATTTAATTAGATTTTATATATGATATTTTATAATAATTAATATAAACAACTAACAAAAGGTAAGCCTATTCTGAACAATTTGTCCATCGGTGGCAAACAATGAAATTGGGTGAGTTTAAAATTATCAACGTTTTAAGTAATTGCTATGCGATGTAATGATACATAAAATACACAATCAAGTGGCATATTAAATCTAGTGTATTTACATGTGAATGCAGTTAAAAATATATGCTTTATTAGTGAAACAAATCCATATTTTATTGTCGATAACAACACCATGTGTAGGCCTGCATTTTGTTTATGCTTCTGACCGACAAATGAAATGTCACTAGCTGAATAGAACAATCTGCATTTCAGAGTTATGGATCCTTAGCTCGTCCATTTTTAGTGATTCTCGGTTGGACAGATTTACTCTTATGGGCAACCCTTGTTTTTATTTTATTAAGATAGAAGTATCGTCTTTCTTTGCAGTGCCTTGTATGTAGTTGATTTGAAAAAGTTTCGAAGGATAGCAGCTGGCGATCGGCTGCGAGGACAGTATCAAGGTCTTAGTCATGACCCAAACAGTCTTTCAAATCTGGATCAAGATTTACCAAATAATATGATTCACCAGGTCAACATAAAATCTCTGCCACAGGAGTGGTTATACTGTGAGACATGGTGTGACCCAAAGGATTTGCCAAAAGCAAAAACTATAGATCTGGTAAGTGTTGGTTTGTACTGCAATACATGTGACACATCATGGACATTGAGAGACATATAGTCCAAATCATACTCAAGATGGCCACCCATCCGAGATTTAACAGACTCAGAATGGTTTAATTTTGATAATCTAATGAGAGCTACATCTGGATTTTAATCAGTAAATTGAATAATCTGTAAAATTTTCCTGTAAAGAGGCCATCACATTGAACTATATGTATTACTTCTACACCTTTGTACCGACAGGCGGAATGAGTTAAACTTTGTGACGTTATCTCAGACCCGACACTTGCTGGAATTAGAGTATAAGCAGGGTTTCCGCTGGGGGTTGGGGGATGGTACCCCTATGGCCGCTCAGTCCATCAAAAAACTGTGATTATCTAATAGTAAATCAGTCAATAATTTAAGCCAAGGTGTGAAGTTCTATGGTAATACATGTAGATAAAGTCAAGGAATCATAATTTTTTTTTATTTTTGACAATTTGAAGGGTTAATGTAAGGATGTTGTCATTTGTGCCAACGGGGAAGACAAAACCTGATTCCGATTTGGACTACTCATATATTGTGAAATGAAGATAGATATGTATAATATAGCAGAATACATGAAACATAATATTATGATATTATAGAGAACAAGTGTATAATTAATACATGGGTAGACAAATGAACCATATATACAAAAGATGTACCTTGATGGGTGGCAATCTGCCAGCTAACCATTTATTTTACCGTTAAGCGAGAAGGGTGGGTGAGTGTTTTTAATTAAAACATTTTCACATAGAGGTGTTTACACTCCAAAACAAACAGGTCGAATGAATTCTACTCACTTGGCACTCAATATGGTTATTGGAATTCACTGCTTCCGCGAGAGAAAATAGTTCCGTGTTTCATAACGAGAGGAAAAGTGTGATGTTATTTCTTCATGACAAATATTCTCAACTCGCTTGAATAGAATGCAGTGATTATGGAATTATTATATCCAACTTTTACTTGAGACAATTAACCCTGCATTAGCTAATTGAAGCACATTGATTTACTAACTTAGACAAAGGGGATGCTATTTACATATTTGGAAAATCCAAGTCTGTCATGTGACAATGTGGAGCGCTATCACGTAACATGCGCCTTCTTCTGCATCAATATAGAGTGCCTTCCCTGCTAGCACAGTCAACAAAGCCCACAGCTCTGCTTCCAATTTGGCATGTACTGAATGTACACATTGATAATGTATAGACACCGTAAACTCTGTGACAAAATGTCAAACTATTAAAAGTTGGAGGTAAAATAAGTGTACCGCCACCAACGATGGAGGAGGAAATTGTAAAATTCGCAATTTAATTTGATGTCCGACTTCACTACATTCATGATAACATGTTATATATACCATATAATATTCATGATCATTCTTCAGTGGCTAATGTCTGTACCCCATCTAAATAATCATTAATGAGAACCAGTCAGAACAGTGTGTTAGTTGAGAATGTAATCACGACGTAACCAGGCATAATCAACCATGTGGCTTTTATCAATGTCTGCTTCAATATCTTGCAGAATACGGCAATAATAAATACCAGTAATAACTTAATAAAACCAAAATCACTAACATTAAATATTTGTGAAATTAATAAGACCAAAATCAATAATATTTAGTAGCCATTTTATCACTGTTCAATGTTTGCATCAACAGGACTTGTGAAGCACCAAGTTTGGTGAGATAGTCTGCTAACTGCATTTTGTATCAACCCACAAAACATCCCAAAGAGTCTTATTATCTATTAGTTCATTGACAGCACTCATTTCAATTTTTCTCTGAAACAATGTTTATTGACTTCAAGGCATCTACTAGCAATTTTGGAACAGTGACACATTCAAGAGGTAAATCACTGTTAGTTAAGAGCATCAGCCGTAGCTAAGGTCTCTCCTGCTAATGTACTACGCACAATTTGCCTAGAATTCCAACAAATAGGTGAGAAGTTACCAGATTGATCTGAGAGTAATATCACATAGCCTCCCTGACTTCCACCATCCCTTAAGTTGCCAAAGGAAGCATCACTGAAAATTTTTAGCCACTTTATTTACATGTATAATATCTTTAATAGTTGCTTCCTTCACATTTGTTGCTAAAGCACAAACATCGAACATCAGGTCTGCTTTGTTTAGCAATCCAATGAATTTGCCCATTGTTCGAACACAACACGCTTTTCTCTGTGTCATCTAAATGAGAATCTCTTTGGGTCGCTCTGTCTTTCTTGATAGCCATTGGATGTAAAGTGTCAATGTATTTTTCAAGAGAGAGAGTTCAATTGTTCTGCGATTGCTATAGAGGTTTATACCAACATATTTGAATGCATCGGAACATTCTGTCCCTACTTTGCGCACAGAATATATCTGACTGATCACATGTCCACATTTCCTCCCCAAATAAAGTCATCTCCCATAAGGTTGCCAGTTGCATCTTTCCAATAGAAAACAGCTGGGTCCACTTTCTGCATTACATCACAGACTCGCTTATACCTTTGTATATACTCCAACCATATATACACTTTCGGAGATAATGAAGTTTCCCAATTGGTGATTGCTTCTTTCGGAGGTAACATAAAAATGTTCCTATACATTGACAGTCCTTGTAAGAAAGCAGTTTTTATGTCCATCACATTCGCAGATCACCCGTTATTAGACATAATAGAAAAAAATAAATCTTAAGGATTCTTTAGCACATGTCAGTGAATATCTAGGAATATCATTGTCCATCTCCTCGAAGCTACGTGTAACCAATCATCTTTAGGTTTGAGTCCATCCTCATTTTTTTTCATAGTGCAAGCCCACCGAGATGTTATGTATTTCTGTCCTTTATGTTCAACTTCTTTGTATACATTGTTCTCCCTCCAGTTGTTCAATTCTGCTTGCTTGACTTCACACCACAATGCATCCTCTTCCAAAACCATAACAGATTCTGAATGTTTACAACATGTATACTGTTCATCATGGTATTTCATTATCTTCAAATCATCCGCTTTACTCAAGTCAACTGACTGTTTCACACCCTCAAAGTTCTCAGGCACACAAATATTCAACATTAAACCAGTATTGATTTTGTCCAGACATTTTCCCAGCTTTGCCAATTATTCTGGCACAAAATGATTCTCCAGTTTCCATATGTTTATATTTAATTAGCTGGCCAGCACTGCAAGAAATTTGGAACTTAATTTCACGTAAACAACACATATTTTCCATTAAATGTCTAGATTTACGGTTTATATGGATCACTTAAATTTCCATAAACTTCACATATACGTGGGATTTACGGACACATATTATTCCACATTTACGTGGAAAATACATGACATTCGATTTAAAAAATATGTGAAATTTACTCATCAATTATTTTCGAAATAACACCTTTATGGATGCATTAATTTTCAAATATATGTGCAATTTATTCATTTCGAATTAACACATTTATGGATCGAAATAACACATTTATGGATGCATAAATTTCAAATATACATGCAATTTACATGCGTTCATATTCGAAATAACACATTTATGGATGCATTAAATTTCAAATAAACGTACATTAATATTCAAAACAACAATTTTATGGATGCGTTAAAATTTCACATATACTTGCTATTTACATATAAATTATATTCGAAATAACACATTTATGGATGTATTTATATCCACATCAATGTGCCATTTACAAGAAACTTAACATATTCCAATGCTATGCATTTTTAAAATCAGCTTAATCCATTATAATAGATGGCATAATCCATGTCACCCATCCAATTAGCCTTGTTAGATAATTGTAAGATATTTATATGAAAATAGAGGGAAAGTTGTTAAAATGATCCAAATGTCCAAAATATGACAACACTGCACAGTGGTTATTCCCTGGAAAATAGAAAGAGAAAATATAAATTATATGCATAAATATTTTTACATTTGTTCACCCTCGCTTCAAATTATCTATTGGCAGAGTACAGTATAGTGCATTTGTGCCTCTTGGTGGTCAGTTCTAAATTGTTTGGGAATGCTGCCTCTCCGTTATAGAAGTCTTACAATGTGCGCAGGTCCAGATGTTATTAAATCACACTCCCACACTGTGGGTAAATTTGTGATGGCTCAATTCTCTATGTGGCCGGCGTCTTTGAGCTTGCCAATCCTGATAATAGATCACTTATTGTACATTGAAGTCATACAAGTGTGGTGTTAACTCAGCGGGATATTTATTCAATAATCTAAGAGCGGTCAACAGAGACCTGAGTTACATAACACCTAGCGCGGTGAGATGTTAAAAATTGATATTGAAAACTGCCCTGCCGGAATAGAAGCCAAATGCAGGCGAATAATTGTAATTTAAACCGAATCAAACTTCAAGAATACAGAAAAAGCAAATTTAAGAATCAACGCAATATAAATGTCACGTATATATTTGATACATGGAAAATACGTGAAATCGCCATATCTGTAAACATCCAGTGCAGGTTTCATAGATAATTCCTTTTTGGAAATACCAGCAGCAGTACTTTGTGTATGAATGTCTGTGTTACTAGATGTTGCATCATTATTAGCTGTTGATAAATTAGTTTCTGTGGATTCATCATTATCACTATCATCATATTTCCATATTTGACATCTTATTATTCTTAGGGGTCATCTCAAAACTACTATCGGGAAATCAGCCTATTTCCCGATAGATCCCGATAGCATATATATACAGTTATCGGGAAATTATCGGGAAATGACGCAATGTTTTTCGGGAAATTATCGGAATATTTACTTAGTCTATCAGGATTCTATCGGAGTTTACTTTCATTTCGGAGTATCATATTCCGAAAACAACACCGCTTGTTGTTTGGAAAGTTTCTGTATCGGGATTACTCGGGACTTTTATCGGGATTATATGTTTTATAGGCCTATCTTTATAATTGATTTAATAGTTTCCTAATATGAGAAATCGTCAGTATAAAGTTTTACAGTATTGGGGAACACGTATGTGTCGTAGAACTATTATCTATACTGTGGTGATCAGTGTGTGCTACGTAAAATATCGGTATTTTACCCGGACAATACACCCCACCCATCGGGAAATCTTCAAAATCAAGTCGCGGGGAGCATACCCAAATATGTATGCAGTTGTATACTATCTTCAAAGCTTGTGTTTGTAATATGTTTAAATACCTCCGACTTTTAGATATGGAGGAAATAAAGATATATATTTATGGCAAATGCAAAAGATTTGTATTTATTCGAGTGCAGTCTTAACATGAGATGTCGTATGTTCTATTTTTAGCCCGATTTCAGGAATTGGGGTCATCAATATTTACGTTTCTGGGAACAACACATGTGGCATTGCAGAGTATATACCGGTATAGGTCCCATATATAATACTAGCAGGTGGACCCGACTTCGTCCGGGCTGTTTCCCCTCTGCTTTTCGGCGAATTGCACCTTGAACTGTCCATTTTGAAGGTCAGGTGGGGTCACGAATTGACCCGTCCAAAACACTGCCCCGACAAAAGTACCCGTCGAAATCCATCCGGTTTTACCCGATTTGACCTTGAATTGATCATTTTGAAGGTCAAGGTCAGGTCCGGGTCACGATTTGACCCGTCCAAAACACTCAGTGGACAAAAGTAACCCTATGTATCAAATTTCGTGGAAATCCCATCAAAATTCGCGATTTGACCTTGAATTGACCTAATTTCAATGTCACATCGCACGGGCAAATGAATAGGCTTATGAGACTCCCCATACGAAAGTATCCCTAGACACTAATTTTCATCGAAATTCCGTGATATTCGGGCGTTTGACCTTGAAATGACCCGATTTCAAGGTCAAGGTCACGTCGCACGGGCAAATTAATAGGCCTATGCCACTCCCCAGCCGAAAGTACCCCCAAATACCAAGTCATCGAAATCCCGTGATATTCTGGCATTTGACCTTGAAATGACCCGATTTAAAGGTCAAGGTCACGTCGCACGGGCAAATTAACAGGCCCATGCCACTCCACGGCCGAAAGTACCCCCACATACCAAGTTTCATCGAAATTGGTTTGGTAGTTTTCGAGTCCATCGCGAACACACAGACAGACACACAGATCTTCCAAAATATATAATAGATAACCGATGAGCCCGACGTTGTCCGGGCTATTCAAAAACCAAATTTCAAGTCGATAGCTCTACCCGTTTCCGAGATCTGGTCTGCGCATGCGCGAAGCTGGCGTCGCCCGGGCTCGGCGACCCGATAAAATTTGTATCCGGGGCAAGATACATTCACATAGCAAATTTCAAGTCGATAGCTCTACCCGTTTCCGAGATCTGGTCTGCGCATGCGCAAAGCTGGCGTCGCACGGGCTCGACGACCCGATAAAATTCGTATCCGGGGCAAGATACATTCACATACCAAATTTCAAGTCGATAGCTCCACCCGTTTCCGAGATCTGGTCTGCGCATGCGCGAAGCGGGCGCCGCACGGGCTCGCAATACGACAACGTCCACCGCCTGGTCAAACTACACACACGTACCAAGTTTCGTCCCGATCGGTCGAGAATCGTAGATTTGTATAAATGACAAACATACAGACATACAGAGGTCTTCAAAATATATATGAGACTAGCCGATGAGCCCGACGTTGTCCGGGCTATTCAAAAACCAAATTTCAAGTCGATAGCTCCACCCGTTTCCGCGATCTGGTCTGCACATGCGCGAAGCTTGCGTTGCACGGGCTCGGCGACCCGATAAAAATCGTATCCGGGGCAAGATACATTCACATAGCAAATTTCAAGTCGATAGCTCCACCCGTTTCCGAGATCTCGTCTGCGCATGCGCTGCACGGGCGTCGCACAGGCTCGCCACTACGACAAGGACGACCGCCTGGTCAAACTACACACATGTACCAAGTTTCGTCCCGATCGGTCGAGAATCGTAGATTTGTATAAATGACATACATACATACAGACAGAGGTCTTCAAAATATATAGGAGATATGCAGTCATGTGTGAAGTCACTCCGGGGGGGGGGCAATTAATGAGTCCGTATTGGGAAAACACATAACGCGACAGGACGACCATGGTTCGTCCCGTCGTGCGAAAAATTTGTTATGTGACACTGAAAAGAAGCTATTTCCTTGCACCTGAGTGTGCCACAAAGCTACGTGTATTATGCAAGTCGATCATTTCTGTGGGTGCATTAATTCTGTTGATGGTATCCAAATAGTTAGTCATTTAATTACTTACGTAAGACAGCCGTCTGATTGAAGACTATTCACATGAACGAGCTACGAGTTTAATACAGTGTTAATTTATAACTTACAATAAGATTCCAACAGGTATATATAATGAATCTAAACACTAAAAAGCATCTACGCATTGACCTATAATACCTAGCAAGGAGAATTGAATAACGTATTTCTTAGAATTTCAAGTAGCGTCCGTGAAAATGAAACTGACAGGATTATATATTCTGTCAATCGTAGTGGCGAAATACGAATGGTAGAGAAATTTTTCGTGTGTTCGTGTTTATCCTCCATGCATGTAAGATGGCTCAAATGAATGGTGTTCTCAATAATGTCGCTATTTGACACGCTCTTTCTTATTGTTTTTTCGGGAGATGGACTGTGTCGATTTCATTTTGTCAATATTAATAAAAATAAGTGTAGATATATAGCCTGTCGACACAGACAAGATTGAAAAAGTTTTTAATAGCGTCATTTATTTGTGTGTGAGCGGGATTTCATGCAACAACCGACGGGGGGAATGGGTTCGTGGGACTGACCCACAGCCGGCCTGGCGGAAACCCTGAGTCACTTCATCGTGCCTGTCTTGAAGAAGACAAATCATTTTCAGATTTCATACAGTGAACGGATTTATAAAACAATTTCAAACATGGGACAACTCCAGCTTAAAAAATATCGGACCTGTACGTATATTCCGAATATACATAGCCTAGGCGAAATTTATTGCAATGTGCGACAGAATTTGATGTGCTTTATAACGCAAGTGCATTTTTGTTTACCAGCACATGCATGGATCGCAAACAACAAAACTCGCCAGTAGACACTGTGCACAGTAGAAAGAAAAATATAACTCCACAGTGGGTTAAACTTTAAGCATGAAATTTTGCTGTTGTGCCTACATTCTGCATGGTCATGCAGTTTCGGGGGAGGGGGGTAGATCGATCATGTACGCCATGAATATCTACTCTGTTCTCTATCTTTTAGTATAGAGTAAATAGAGATTCGTAACATGACATGTATATGGGGGGGGGTGGGGCGTCCTGCTGTATATGTAAACTTTTAGCATTAACAATTTAGTATTAATTCCATAGTTTTTCCATGATGTTATTGTTTCCATGAATCCTAATATGGTAAATAAAGAGCGTCTATACAGACCTGTGAAAATATGACTGGAAAATTCCATGTGCGAATCTGCAGTGCAAAAGTTATAAATACGCGAAGTAATCATAACATTTAACTGACAATTAAATGTATGCATGGGCTACGATAAGTTGAACATAGCCTAATTATGTTGACAGTGTCGAATTTTACGATTGCATCATCAAGGTCAAGGTAACACGATGCGATTTGTTTGTAGTAGGCCTATATTTCGTCATATTTTTTCAAAAAGATGTCTTGCTAACTTTTATTTAGTTTGATATCTCAAATGCGCGTACCTTTATCGATATTAATAGCCAGTCCATCATTTTAAAATGACTTGCCAATATTATGTCATATATGACTGGCATGATCGAAGCATCGAAATGTGTAGGGAGGGATCTGTCACATGCAAGAGTACGCGCCATTTTCAAAAATAATGATTTAGCGCATTTCGTTATCTGCATTTTAAGAATTACCTTGTCAATTTTACACTGAGTATGGTTGATAAAACAAATACACTGGGAGAAATTATATTTATTGGCCGTAGTTTTGAGAACAAATTTATTCTTGAATGATGGTTTGAAATCCTGGCATCGTGAATTGTTTACTAGACACTGATGGCGCCAAAAAATAAGCACAAATCATGTGGTGGGAAAATCAGCCGAACAATATAGTTCTCAAATATTGTTTAAAGAAAGCTACCTGCATTTGAAAATCAACTATTTGAAGCCAATGTGTAGTAATTATCGTAATCTTATGGCATTTATTTCACATGTTGGTAATTTATTCGATTTTTATCAAATATATATTTGAATTTTTTATCACGTTCACTTTGGACCAGTCTATTGCTAGTGTTGAAGGGATACTACCTTTATGAAACCATTCCTTTTTATGTTTCCTTCAGAGCGCTCTAGGAGATATGTGCTGTATGAATAATATGCAAAAATAATTCAATGGACAATTTAATAACTTCGAATCAAAACTTGAAACATGTAGAGTTTTAATTCTTTTAAACAAGCTTCCACCCCAATAGAAATGTGCTTACGAAGGAAGCTGTGGACGAATCCAAAAGTAATGACAACACATTGTTCACCGGAAACAGAAACAAATATATAAACAAAACAACATGCTCGATTCATCGATTATCAAAACAGACATAATTGTTTTTGAAATAAATGGTCAATCAGCGTGTTATCGGAATATTTAGATGCTGTATCGGAATATTTTCGGGAAATGGCGACCGCTCTATCGGGATCAATCGGGAAATTTAGAAGATAGTTTTGAGTTATCGGGATATTTATCGGGATCCCGATAGTAGTTTTGAGATGACCCCTTATTAGCAATCGGAGTCATTTCCTCAGAATGATGACCTGATGTATCAGCTACTACTGGATTATAACAGCGAGTGTGTACCTTTTGCATTTTGCACTGATGAACCATAATAACCATGCCTCCATGCTGTAAGAATACAATCACACCATCTCTAGATGGGAGCCTCATATTTTGACCAAAATTTGTTAAAAAACATGGCTGCCAGCAGCCATTTTGGATTTCAAATTTGAATTTATTGGAGAATTGATTTGAATATTTACAGGCATGTTTAGAATCACCTCTAGATGGGAGCTATCAAAATTGAACAATTTTCTATTATAAACTTTGCTGCCAGTAGCCATCTTGGATTTTACTCTTTCCACGACTAACTCCTTTGGCACAACCTCCAGACCATATCCCTCATTTGATTTTGATGATCATCAAAATTCATATGGATCTTCGGGATGACCTCTAGATGAGAGCCTCATATTTTGACCGAAATTCGTCAAAAAACATCTTGGAATTTACTCCTTGTATGACTAAATCCTTTGGCACACCCTACAGACCACATGTCCCTCATCCGATTATCACAAACATCATATGGATCTCGGGGTGACCTCCAGATGGGAGCCTCCTGCCCTCCTATTTTGACTGAAACTTTTTTGAAAAAACATGGTTGACCATCTTGGAATTTACTCTTTGTATGACTAAATCCTTTGGCACACCCTACAGACCATATTTCCCTCATCCGATCATGATCAAACTTTATATGGATCTCCAGCATGACTTCTTCTTTATCATTCTTTTCATTGCTCAGCAAAAAATTAACTCATCCCCAAGTTGAGCTACTGTGTCATTGTATACATGTACCATGTATCATTTTCAGTGTAATAATCCTCTGACAAAGGAGCCAAAACTGAAGGCTGCCATGAGGATAGTCCCAGAATGGAAGGACTATGATTATGAGATAAAAGTATTATGGGATAAAATATATGGAACTAGCACAAGGTTCCAAACAGAATATGAGGTTGCTGAGGATAAAATAGAAGAGATAGATAACAGTAAGCAAATATGAACATATATCTTATCTGACCGTGTTTATGTGTGTATATATTTGTAAAACAGATTTGAATGACTAACAAAAGTAGTTTAGAGAAATTAAAAACCCTGAAGCTTCTTAGTGTCAATTTTCAATGAAAGTAGACAGTTTTATAAGGTGTAGACTATGAAAGAGAATAGAGGAGTCCTATTGCAAATGTGTGTTCAGATGTTGTAAAATTTCTTGAAGACAAAATGCTTTATAGCTTGTCTGCATATTTCCATTCTCATCAGAATGAACACAATTTAAATATCCATCATTCCCTTGCTGGGTACTCATTTTATTAGCTCACCTGAGACGAAGTCTCCGGTGGAGCTATAGTCATCACTCCTCGTCCGTCGTGCGTCCGTCTGTCCGTCAACTTTAAAAAAAAACATCTTCTCCTCTGAAACCATCATACCGAATTGGTTCATATTTGGTGTGGATGTTCCCTAGGTGACTCTCATTCAGATTTGTTCAAATGAGGTCACTGGGTCAAATAGTTGTGAAACCAGGGCCATAACTCTATTCCTCCACAGTAATTCTTACAACAACTTCTTGTCCATAACCATTGTGCCGATTTAGCTAATATTTGGTATGGAGGGTCCTTGGGTGACTGGTGTTCAGATTTGTTCAAATGAGGTCACCCGGTCAATTAGTTGAGAAACCAGGGCCATAACTCATAGTAATTCTTACAATGACTTCTTCTAAAAAAATATTTGGCTGATTTAGCTTATATTTGGTACAGAGAGACCTTGGGTGACTGGGGTTCAGATTTGTTCAAATTGGGTCACTGGGTCAATTAGGGGCAGAGCCAGGGACATAACATTTTTGCATTTTGATCATATTTGGTCTGGATGTTCCCTAGGTGACTGTCATTCAGATTTGTTCAAATGAGGTCACTGTGTCAAACAGTTGCGAAACCAGGGCCATAACTATATTCCTCCTTGGTAATTCTTATAACGACTTCTTGTCAAGAACCATTATGCCGATTTAGTTTATATTTGGTATGTGGGGTCATTGAATGACTGGGGTTCTGATTTGTTCAAATGGGGTCACTGGGTCAAATAGGGGTGGAGCCAGGGCCATAATTCCCCAAAAAATAATAAAATATTCAGGAACTCCTTGATCAATTTTACATACATACATACATGACCCAAAACCCCACCCTGCCCCCAACCAACAGCATTCCACCCTATCTCACCTCCTAACTCACAGGTAAATAAAGTATTCTGTAGCTATAGGCAGAGTCCCCAGGGAGTGTATTCATGTCATTCATAATTTAAATGAGATTAATGGTGTTATCAATGAAGCACCCTTGTTGTTTATATTATCACTCAGTGGTCATTAAAATCAGATTAATTTCATTTTCTCCAAAAGTGTCTGGCATTTGTAGAATGAGGTTCCCAGAGGGTGAATTCATGTTGCTCCACACAGCAGGCTAGCATAACCAAATACACCCTCTGAGAACCTTATTCTGCTTAGGCCTCATCTTCTGGGAAGTATATAGAGTCTCAAGATCTCATTCTGCTTAGGCCTCATCTTCTGGGAAGTATCTATAGTATCAAATTTACATTGTTGTTAGTTCAATTTCCCTTCTAGGAAGTTTCTATATCCCCTAATTTGCAGAAGATAAAATTCATAATTGAGGGGCCCAATGGGTGAACATCACCAACTTCAACTGGGGAACTTAATTTTTATCCTTATCAGATTTGTGAAAATGGGATCACAAAGTCAAATAAGGGCAGAGCAAGAGACTTAACTATTTCACTACATAGTAATTCTTAAAATATGTTTGCAAGAACTAGTTGGCTTATATAGAATGGAATGTTCTTCCTTGACTGCATTCAGATTTTTTTAATGGGGTCACCTGGTCAAATAGGGGCCAAGCGAAGGACAGTTTCCCTCTTAATATGCTTCCTTCACAAGGACCACCAGGTCTATTTGATTGATATTTATGATATGTATGAAGGGGTCTTTGATGTCTGGGATTCAAATTTATTCAGATGGGGTCACCAGGTTAAATAGGGTGGGACCAGGGACATAACTATATGTCTCTATAGTAATTCTTAAAATGTCTTCTCAAGAGAGTTTGGACTATTTAGCTTACATATAGTATGGAGGAATCAGGAGGATCCTTTAGTGACTGAGATTCAGATTTGTTAAAATGAGGTCAACCTGTCAAGAAATGGCAGGCTATGGGGAGTTAACACTTTTGTGTCTAATAAAATCATCGAAATACCAAATTCATTAAAACATCTACCTTGGAACCACCTGACTGATTGGTCTGACATACATGTATTGTGTTTTGGGTCCATGGATAATTGGGCTTCAAACATGTTTAAATAGTTTTAGAAAAAGGCGCTTGTGAGATTGGAAATTTCCAACAATTGAGAAAGTTTGAGGTGTCGGTTGTGAAATTCCAACCTAAGACTTGGGAGTCTGGATCCCAGTCGGGAGGGGACTTGTTGAGCTGGAGGAGGGGGGTGATCAGTAGTGTACAGTTGGCAATTTCAAGGTGGATTTTTCACCAAGCAACATACTTGAAGTCTCTCTAGCCACATATCCTGTTTAAATCTACTTCTTTTAAAGTGATTATGAAAAGTGCTGACTGTTTTGGTCTCCAGAGTCCCAGTCTTATCAGTCTTTGCAGTCTGGTGAGCGACCCCACAGTCATTGACTGTCTTGTATATGACTCCAGTCAGTGTTTACACTTCTTATCTGAACTGCCACAAGTAGAGTACATTCCTAAATGGCAGTCATCTTTCAGTTTGAAATACATTATGCAGGCGGGGGAAATAATGCACATGAAAATGCCAAATGTCTCAAGTCTCAATCACTGTTCACATAAAAGACCTGACCACTCTAGGTTCGAATGCTGAGCCTCTGTCGAAACTGACCATTCAAAATAATTACATGAGAAAGAACAACTGATTAAAGACATTTTATTTTATTTTTCAGAATTCCGCCACCATGACGAACTATAATATTCACAGATATTAACAGGATCTTCCATTTCATTCAGTCATCCATCACATTTATTTGTAACATCCTATTAATATTTTCTGCACATCATTTATTCATTTTTTAGTTCAACTTTACTTTGTAAAGGTTGAGCTATTGCCATGGGTTGTATCTGCTGTCTGTGTGTGCGTACGTCTGTCCGGTCAACAATGTCCATTAGCAGGGGCTACAGGCCATACCATTCATCTGATCATTATGAAATTTATATTGGATGTCTACATTTAGGAGATAAACGTTGTACATTTTGGGATTTGAGCATGAAAACAGTTTGTGAACGAGCCGGCTTACCGGCGAGTTTACAAACTGTTTTCATGCATGAATCCCAGAATGTACAACTCAACAGGGTACGTTTATCTCCATTGTAATTCAATCTAGCAAGGAATTTGCAAAAAAACTGTATAAAAAGTATCATTTAGTCATTTTCATGACACAAATCGAGACTTTCATTTTGCCGTTGTCACCGTGCACAAATTGTTGGGTTTGTTCATTGCGTTACTCGGAACACTGCTCCATTACAATTTCCTGTGGGGCGGGTTGGCTCGTTTCGCAACTCCGTTCTGCGCCGATGAAATTTTACCATGCTACATTCAGATTTTGATGCACGCTGAAACGGCCGATGAACAGTATCTATAGACAACAACGCGCGGGTGTGCTCGTTTCGTTACTCTGTTCTGCACCGATGAAATTTTACCGTGCTACATTCAGATTAGATGCACCCTGAAGCGGCTGATGTCGGTGAATCGAAAACTAAAGTTAGCCGCTTTCGGCCTATCAGAATTAGGGACCTACGAATATTCGAGATTCGGTTCGATGTCGATATCGGGCACCCGATCCGAGATCGACACCGAATCGGTCCGTTGATTCGGATATTTTCGAATCGGTGTACCTTTGGTGTAGTCTCGTTATTTGTGTCTAGATAACACTTGCCAAATGACCTGAAATCACAAAGATTGAAGCACAAGGTTGACAAGTTAGCCAATGTATGTAATGTAATGTATGCCGTTCAGAATAGACATGCATTATGCAAATTATGTGCTTCGATCGCAACCAGTGACAGTGATCATTCGCCACATATATATGTAATCTGTATCACAATATATATATTGTATACTCAGTTGATTACCATATGTTTAGAACTTCAGATATCCAATTCAGATTACATGAATAAAATTCAATGTCGGCCGTGGTTATGCGCGACAAAACATAGATTGGAATGAACAGAAACCTTAGAACAATCGGTCTATTACGTTCTTAAATTACTTCATTATGTGCGACCAGTTTATCTGCGACACTGCCGACAGAATTCCTGGAAATTTCCTGCTTTCATTTTCTGTTTCCCTGGAAATCGAGTGCGTTGCACCATCCGTTTAATCTTGTTGATAACATTTAACACTTGTAAATTATGTCTGTTTTCTGGGACCCCCCCTCCGTGAAGACAATTACTGTGAATATGTGATGTAGGTGTGTGATCTATGTCCAAGTGTGTCAAATCTTTATTATCTTTATTAAAGAATGTAGACAAGTGACTTCCATTCCATGGGATATGTGATACATTGATTGAACTGTCTTTAAGTTTCTTAGTGTCACTACTGGTGTCAGTTCGCCATGACACATCTAGATAGAAATTCAATGCAACATATCACAAACACTTCATGAGAATGACTTGCTATGTAATGATTTTCCTAAAGAAAACACAAGTTCCAATGGATGTTTAAAGAGATTAACATTGTTATATAGTATCTAGTGAATTTTGCAGTTTTTCGTCATGAGACAAGGAAATAAACACTGGTAAACAATGTCAATCGATTTGATGTCGATATCAGAAAGGAGATTCGAAACCGAGATTCGATTCAATGCAATATCCCCAATTCGCAGATCCCTAATCAGCATGGTTCGCGCTGCCACTTGCCAAATTTGCCAATGGCAAAAATAATTCACATTTGGCAAAAAAATAATTCATTTGGCAAAAGTTTTGGCAAGTCACTTTTTAATTCCTCAATAAAGTTGAAAAATATCGGTCAATCAATACCATTCATTTTAGGAAAGTATTACAATAGAATTATATTAGTTGTGTTTATATGGTTTCGGAAAAGTTACCACCTCCATTGAGATGCAGTTAATCTGATACCATTAGTGTGATGGTGGTATTTACATAGCTAATCCTCTTGTGATGCTCCCATCTGATGAAGCAACGCTTCTATCATTGTTTTGTTCGGCGATTGGTTTATTGTTGTTTGATAAACCACAATAGAGACGAGAGTATAATCATTAATTAACTGCTTTTCTATCGATATCAAACCGCGAGTGTCGAAACATAAGACTCAATCAAGGTTGCAGAAAATGATACTATCATTGATAATATTTGGCATATTCTAAATAATTTGGAAAACAAAATTTTATTTGGCAAATTATTTGGCAAAAGTAAATTTCGGTCCAGCGCGGACCCTGCTAATCAGAATGCTTGTTTTTAGTGACAAATACTCAAATGAATTACAATGACATGTAGATGGGAACAGTCATTTTAGGTTCATTCGTCAAAAAAACATGGCCAGCAGCTATCTTAGATTTCAAATTTTAATCAAATGGTATACCCTGCAGCCCGTATTTATTAGAGAATGGGAACTTACCTTTTTTCCGAATTCTGTTAAAAAACATGGCTGCCAGTGGCCATCTTGTATGTTACTCTTTTCATGACTAAATCCTTTGACACACTCTACAGACCACATCCCTCATCCGATTGACACCAAACTTCATATGGATCTTTGGGGTAACCACAAGATGAGAGCGACAATCCTTTATTTAAATTATATTGAGAAAATGGCCACTGGGAGCCATCTTGGATTTTACTCCTTGCATGACTAAATCCTTTGGCACACCCTACAAATCACATCTCTCATCCGAGCATCACCAAACTGCATATGCATCTTCGGGGGGTAAACTCTAGATGGGAGCCTCCCATTTTTACACACCAGCAGTCATCTTAGATTTGGATCCATCAGCACACACTCCAGCCCGTATTTATTGGAGAATTGTTTTGAAAATTTACAGGCATGTTTAGAATCACCTTTAACCCTTTACCCAACAGAACGACCCTGTGCCAATGCATTCTCTTATATATGCGAGTCGACCATAGGTCGCCTCGCATATATAAGAGAATGCATTGGCTTAACACATTAAAAATTATAAAATTGTTAAAGAATGTAAGAACAAATGGTAAAAAGTGTTAAAAAAAGATTTTTTTTAGGCCAATGTATTCTCTTATATATGCGAGGCTACCTATGGTCGACTCGCATATATAAGAGAATGCATTGGCACAGGGCATAACTGTAACTATCACAATGTGGTCAAGGAGCCGGTTCCAATGATATCCATATTTGTATGGTTCTATTGAGACAGACCGAAGATATTTTAGGCTGTTGAAGCTTTATTTGGCCGTTTTGGCCGGTTTATTGGGTAAAGGGTTAAATGGGAGCTATCAAATTTGAAAAAAATTCGGTAAAAAACATGGCTGCTGACAGCTATCTTGGATTTTACACTTTGCATAACTAAATCCTTCAGCACACCCTACCACACCCTACAGATGTCATCCCTCATCTGGTTGTCACTAGACTTCAAATTGATCTTTGAGGTGACCATCCTATTCTTTTCAAATTTTGTTTAAAAACATGGCTGCCAGGCGCCATCTTGGGTTTCACTCTTTGCATGACTAAATCCTTAAGCACACCCTACAGGTCACATATCTCATCCAATTGTCACCAATTTTCATATGGATCTTCAGGGTATCCTCTAGATGGGATTAAACATTTCAACTTTCTGCTTTCCCCAATGAAATTATCCCTTTTCCAAGTTGAGTTACAGTGTCATTGACACTTTCATTTTGGGATTCGTTTTGTTTGGTTTCTTTAGAAACATTGAGTCGTTGACAATATTTCCCAAGACATATTTAGTCAAGTGACTAATTACCACAATTACTGAAACATTATTTATTTTTCTCAATACAAAATTTAAATTGACTGTCTAGTCATCTAGATTTCCAATATATGGATGGCGCCAAAAAGACAATATAATTAGTAGAATTTAGCCATGGTGTCCTCATACCATGGATGGTGGTGGCTACATGGCTCCATAGAAGGCAGCAAGCCATAAGAACAGCATAATAGAACTTCATAGAATATTCAGGCCACCAAAAGCATTGGATGGCAATGGGGCAGCTTCTCCAGAAAAAGCACTCATAATACACTTAACCCTTTCATGATGGTAGCTGCGCTGTTGCAGCATTAAAGATCATGTGCCAGTACAGTCTCTTATATATGCGAGACTCCCAATGGGAAACTCACATATATAAGAGAATGAATGCATTGACACAGTGTTGTTGCAAAATTTCAGGAAGCTCCAGTCATGGAAGAGTTAACACAATGATAAATATTTATATTAAACTGACAGAATGGAAACATTCCACTTCTGAAAATCTATAAAAGTTGTGTTTGGTGGTATGTTTACTCTGTTAGAGCAATTCAATTACTATTAACATCAATTTGGAAATCATCCATCCATTAAAATCCATCTCAAAATTCCATGTTCATTGCAGTCTCATAAAAGCCAAGTCAAATTTTAATATATAACTTGAGCTGAATGCAATTATTTTCGAATTTCACACTCTACCATGGCATGCTTCGTAACAAATGATTTTTCACATATTGAGTGCATGCTCAGTTATGGGTTTTTATAGCTAAAATAAATAGTGATAATTAATTCACTAATACTCATATACACAAACAACAAAATGTAAGCAGACACCAATACCACAAAAATCAAGCTTCAATTCAATAAGGAATTACATGTGCGTCATTGAAACTTTTGAATACATCTTCAAATTCCCATATTTGTGAATCTGAAAACCAGTGTGCGCTGGTGCAAGATGAATCCATCAAACTGTGATCAAGATAAATATAACCAATCCAATTGAGCTACTTGTAAGTAACAAATTTAGTCAGATTAATTCAAACCACACCACCCTATGGTAACTAATGATCTCTCACTGAGAATTGGATATTGCATATATTTCTGTATATCAAATCATGCAGTGGAATTCCATGTGGTGCTGTGTGGTGCAGAAGTAAATTCAATATTGCAATTACAGAGATGTTGATGTAGAATATAAGTTCTGATTTTTTTTAAGAGACCATGTTGAGAATTCCAGTGTAATTGAATGTGTAACTGTTGAGGCAAGAAGGCCTCATGTATGTTTGTTAATTATTATTCACTTTCTCTTTTTGAAGTGATGACACATGTCTTTACTATTTATAGTGCTGCTGTCCTTTTTAAAATCGATCAACTTTACTTTGTAAAGTTTGAGCTATTGTCATGAGTTGATAATTGTGCATCCATCAACAATTTCCTTTGGTACACCCTACAGGCCATATTCCTCTTCCAATCATCACCAAACTTCATATGGATCATCGGGGTTACCTCGAAATAGGAGCTTACCATTTATTTTCGATTTTCAATGAAAATAAAAGGTCAGCCGACCACAGTGTCCCCCGACAACGTGGCAAGTCGATGCCGCTTTGTT
The DNA here is from genome assembly GCA_032622095.1 of Siphonodentalium dalli. Lineage (NCBI taxonomy): Eukaryota > Metazoa > Mollusca > Scaphopoda > Gadilida > Siphonodentaliidae > Siphonodentalium > Siphonodentalium dalli. Next base: position 133,506,223 of record CP136064.1, on the reverse strand, counting down.
AAAGAAATTAAAAAATCCTTTAGCACACCCTATATATCACATCTCTCATCCGATCGTCACCAAACTTCATATGAATCTTCGGGGTGACCTCTAGATGGGAGATCACCATTGTTTCCTAATTCTGTTAAAAAACAAGGCCACCAGCAGCCATATTGGAATTCAGATTGGAACCAATCGCCACACCATGTAGCCCACAATTATTGGTGAAATGTTTTGAAAATTTACAGTCATGTTTGTGATCACCTCTAGATGGGAGCTATTGAATTTGAATGATTTCCAATGAAAAACATGACCTGGATGGGAGCCATCAATATATGTTGAAAAACATGGCCGCCAGTGGCCATCTTGGATTTTACTCTTTGCATCATTAAATCCTATGGCACACCCTACAGGCCACATCCCTCATCCGATCGTCGCCAAAATCCATTGGCTGTTTAGACATTGGCCACATAGACATACAAACTTTCTACATTCCCTTTCAGTCCATTAACTGTAACATTCGACAATAGCCCCTCTCCAAGTTGAGCTTCAGGGTCATTGATACTTTATTTTTCAAATTTGAATCCTCGGCACACCCTGCAACCCGCATCTATTGGTGAATTGTTTTGAAAATTTACAGGCATGTTTGTAAATCACTTCTGGATGAAAACTTTTTGATGAAAAACAGGGCTGCCGGCAGCCATCTAGGATTTTACTCTTAGCATGACTAAATCCTTTTGCACACCCAACAGACCACATTCTTCATCTGATTTGTCTCCAAACTTTATATTGATCTTCCGGGTGGCCACTAGATGGGAGATATCAAAATATTTTGGAATTTCATTGGAAAACAGGGCCGCCAGCAGCCATTTTGGATTTTACTATATTTTATCTCTTGATTTTGACATCTGGTATTACTTAGACATTTCAACTTTCCGCATTCCTAAATTGACTAACATGAAAGTTGAGCTACAGTGTCATTGACACTTATTTTTTTTAAGGGCAGATCTGTGTTCAAATGAAAGTTGGCACCATGAGTGAAGTCTTTATTCCGAGAAAAGAGTTGCTTTTCTTCAAATTTGACTTATAGCTTCAAAGAAATTTTATTTTTAATTTTCATCTCGGTGAGTGAGATTGAATCAGAAAATATTTTCACGCGTCAGATGAAAGAATAATTCATTATCAGATGCTGTACATTTTGACCCAGTCAGTGTAGAAACCGCATATGACACAGTTGGTTGGACATGTTTGGGAGGTGTAACATTGTTTTGTTCATCAATCAACCACTGGACATGTTTCATTTTGATGAGAAATTGTGATGTTGTTTATGACTTTTTTGTGATGCATTTTAAATCATGATTGACTGACATACTCATCTCGATAAATTACACAAGCTCTAGGTGCTTGGAATTTTTTTAGGTTCACCATCATGTCTTAGAGTTACTCACCCCATGTTGAAGAATACTTTTGCAAATATAGAAATGCGGAAGGTATTTGATGCAACATTGGAAGTAGTGACAAATACCTGTTGCATTAGGTTTAGTGCAGAGTTCAAAACTCTCAAACCTATGAGGTTGGCTCATATATCTTAACTTTTGATTGAGATTTTCTCATTAACCCTTTCTTTGCTAAATACTCATTGAAGAGTAGTTCCCTCAGGGACTGTTCAGATAATAAGTTCATCAAATGACCATACAGGTGTCGTTTGTTGTCAATTAAACTTATTATCTGAACATTTCCCATCAATCATTATGAACAGTTCTGCACTTGTATTATCTTTTTGTCTGTGTTGTCTGCTTCAAATAACGTGAACTTCCCTCAAAATGACTAATAGATCATTCCAATGTAAAAAAAAATTTAACTGGGTGGAAAAATCCATTTAGTAAAAAAAAAGGGTTAAACACCCCCCAAGCAAATGAACATGGTATAGAAATTTTACTATTCGTTATCCTGGACAATTGACAAAAGACCTGCACATTGCTTGAAACCAAATTACAATTATGTATATCATATAAATCATACTCTAGATAAAATACTATTGGCATCTCCAAAGTTATCTGATAGACAAGAATTTTGGTACCATCAGGTCTTTATTGGCAAAGTACCAACATCTGTTTTCAGCAATTTTGCAATTTGAACCAGACTGTACCTGTTGACTTTTTTAGTGGAGAAAGGGGAGCACTTTTTCTCTCGCATTCTCCCTTTTTTCTTTATTATATGCTTGCCTATAAAATAACGGAAAATTACTGAAACGTAGATCATTGTATGTATCTCTTTAAAGCTATATAGTGAAATACAATTAAAATAACGGAAAAATACCGAAACGTAGATCGTCATGTATCTCTTCAAAGCTACAGTGAAATACAATCTCGTTGTTTCACTGTAGATTTGTTATTTCACTACACCTTATTTTTTCGCTGTAGCTTGCCGAATGATTGCCTTTGAAGCGGTTTGATACCTAGCTGATCAGTGTAAGAAATTTGGGTCAAACAGATGCATGTTGCCTTATGAGTACTGTCCAATTTGTTGTACTATTAAAAGTTAAAATGCTGCATAATATAGCAACTGTGAGCATTATTAAGGAGCAAAAATAACACCTACAGTTTTTGTTGGAAAACCTGAAACATCTCAATCGTCTGGAAAGAAATATAAAATTTTCACTCGAGACTTGCAGCTGCTTGTAAAAATTGGATATTTATTTCCATACACTCATGAGAAATTTCAAACAAAAACTGTTGGTATTCTCAAAATTTCACACAACATGTGACTGTTGTCCACGTGGCTGATTTGCATACTTGTAAAACACAAAAACTTCAACTTCAACTACAACTACAAATGCAGAGTTGCATACAATACACTATAAATGACTATATGTGTGAAACGGATCAAACAGAAGGCCAATTCTCCAAAGCGAAATGGGCAGTACTTGTACATTTTGTAACATGTAAAAAATAGACACTTCACAAGAAAATAGTTCCACTTTCGAAAATTGAAATCGCATTAATAACAACTTATCAATTCAAGACTGAGCTTCTTTTGAAAACAGCCAAGCAAATGGAATATCATTGGCGTCCTACTTCATAGTTTCATTGTCTCATGAATTATTTTTGTATGTCTGTTGAAATTTCAGAGGAGTTACAATCTTATGATAAGAAAATCATTTGTGAGTGGGTTCTAATTATGTTGCCAGAGATTGTCTGATCCTCATTGTTCATTTTGTTTTTAATAAATGCTATATTGTTACAACTCTGACTCCGAACTTATTTCCATAAGCATGGGATTCCCTTCTTGTCCCAAACATTTTAGCTCAACTTGACAATCTCAAGTTTGAGCTATTGCCATGGGTTGGCGTCCATCTGTGCATGTGTCCGTTAGCACACCCTACAGGTAACATTTCTCATCCGATTGTCACAAAACTTCATAGTTATTCGGGGGTGACCTCTCGATGAGAACCAACAATTTTTTAGCTCAACTTTACTTTGTAAAGTTTGAGCTATTGCCATGGCTTTGTATCCGTCGTGCGTGTGTGCGTGATTCGTCAACAATTTCCTTTAGCACGGGCTACAGTTCGTACCTTTGGTCCGATTATTATGAAATTTGTCATGGATGTTGACATTGACATGTAGATGGGAACGAGTCATTTTGGGGTCATTCGGAAAAAAAACATGGCCGCCAGCGGCCATCTTGGATTTCAAAATTCAATCCATTAGCACGGGCTACAGGCCGTACTGTTCGTCTTACTGTCATGAAATTTGTCATGGATGTTAATATTGACATGTAGATGGGAACGAGTGATTTTGGGGTCATTCTGCCAAAATACATGGCCGCCGGTAGCCATCTTAAATTTTACTCTTTGCATGACTAAATCCTTTGACACGGGCTACAGGTCGTACCTTTGGTCGGATCATCATAAAATTTGTCATGGATGTTAACAATGACATGTAGATGGGAACGAGTCATTTTTGGGTCATTCGGTCAAAAAATATGACCACCAGCAGCCATCTTGGATTTTACTCTTTGTATGACTAAATCCTTTAGCACGGGCTACAGGTCGTACCTTTAGTCTGATCATCTTGAAATTTGTCGTGGCTGTTCAAATTGGAATGTCATTTTGGGATCATTAGGACAAAAAACATGGCCGCCAGTGGCCATCTTTGATTTCAAAATTCAATCCATTATCACGGGCCACAGGTCGTACTCTTCGCCTGATCATCATGAAATTTGTCATGGATGTTAATTTTGACATGTAGATGGGAACGAGTCATTTTGGGGTCATTCGGCCGAAAAACATGGCCACCAGCAGCCATCTTGGATTTTACTCTTTGTATGACTAAATCCTTTAGCACGGGCTACAGGTCGTACCTTTATTCTGATCATCATAAAATTTGTCATGAATATTAATAATGACATGTAGATGGGAACAAGTCATTTTGGGGTCATTCGGCCAAAAAACATGGCCACCAGCAGCCATCTTGGATTTTACTCTTTGTATGACTAAATCCTTTAGCACGGACTACAGGTCGTACCTGGAGTCTGATCATCATGAAATTTTTCGTGGCTGTTGAAATTGGAATGTAGATGGGAACGAGTCATTTTGGGGTCATTCGGAAAAAAAACATGGCCGCCAGCAGCCATCTTGGATTTCAAAATTCAATCCATTAGCACGGGCTAGAGGTCTTACTGTTCATCTGATCATCATGACATTTGTCGTGTGTGTTAATATTCACTTGTAGATGGGAACGAGTAATTTTGGGGTCATTCGGACAAAAAACATGGCCACCGGCAGCCATCTTAGATTTTACTCTTTGTATGACTAAATCCTTTGGCATGGGCTACAGGTCGTACCTTTGGTCGGATCTTTATGAAAATTGTCTTGACTTTTGACATTGACATGTAGATGGGAATGAGTCATTTTGGGGTTAACCGGCATTAAAACATGGCGGCCATCTTGGATTCTACTCTTTGCATGACTAAAGCTATCAAATGTTTTTGAATTGTTGGAAAACATAGCCCCCAGCAACCATCTTAGATTTTACTTTTATATACATGTATATATATATCTCTTCATTGTTGATAAACTAGTATTAGACATTCAACTTTCCACATTCCTAATCACTCCATCGACAGTAACACATTAAATTATTCCCTTTCCAAATTGAGCTACAGTGTCATTGACACTTTCATTCCAAAATTCGTCAAAAAAACATGGCTGCCAACAACCATCTTTGGATTTCAAATTTGAATCCCTTGGCATAACCTGCAGCCCGCATGGGACTCTGGAGACCATAACAGTCAGAACTTTTCATAATCACTTTAAAAGAAGTAGATCTAAACAGGATATGTGGATAGAGAGGCTTCATGTATGTAGATCGGGGAATACCTACTTTTAAATTACCAACTGTACACTACTGATCATGCCCTCCCTCCTCTAGCTCATGTCCCTTCCTGACTGGACTCCAGACTCTCAAGTCTTAGGTTGGAATTTCACAACCGACATCTCACAAACTTTCTCAATTGTTGGAAATTTCCAATCTCACAAGCGCCTTTTTATAAAACTATTTAGACATGTTTGAAGCCCAATTATCCATGGACCCAAAAACACTATATGTATGTCAGATTAATCAGTCAGGTAGTTCCAAGGTAGATGTTATAATGCATTTTGTATTTTAATGATTTTATTAGACACAAAAGTGTTAAGTCCCCATAGCCCCGTCATTTCTTAACAGGTTGAATCATGTTAACAAAGATGAATCTCAGTCACTAAGGATCCTCCATACTATATGTAAGCTAAATAGTCCAACCTCTCTTGAGAAGACATTTTAAGTATTAGCATAGAGACATAGTTATGTCCCTGATCCCACCCTATTTAATCTGGTGACCCCATCTGAATAAATTTGAAACCCCATTTAAAACAAGTGACCCATTTGAACAAATCTGAACTCCAGTCACCCAATGACCCTTCATACCAAATATGAACCCATTCAACCTGATGGTACATGAGAAGAAGTCGTTTTTAAGAATTACTATGGAGGGCAAGAGTTATGGCCCTGGCTTCACAACCATTTGACAGAGTGACCTCATTTGAACAAAACTGAATGTGAGTCACCAAGGGAACATCCACACCAAATATGAACCCATTCAGTCTTATGATCTAGAGAAGATGTTCAAAGAATGGATGGATGGACAGATGAACAGGAGACAGATGAGAAGTGATGACAAAAGCTTCGTCTCAGGCGAGCTTAAAAATTCATTGAACAAATCTGTAAATCACCCCCCCCCCCCCCCCCCCCCCCCAACACTGTGGGACATCCCTGCAAGAATATGACATTATCTTATTATACCAGTAGCGTACATCATAGATACAGGTTAAGTCGGTGAGGCAGAGCTAATTCTCTTATACCTCTGCCCCTTATTTCCTTATTTGAACAAACATGAATCCCCATCTCTGATATCTGTCCATCTAATAATTTTAAACATTCACTTTTAAGAGTTGAAGTTAATTGATTTTCCAAAAAGGACCCAATTGGAACAGCTCTAAACATGCCACCAAGGAAAATAATATTGGAACAGCCAAGCGTGAATTAAGTGTGTCTGAGGTCCCAAAAGGGGAATGTAGTGATGCTATTCTGTAAGGTGGGCTAGAATCACCAAATTCACCATCTGGGAACCCAAACTTACTTAATCATCAACTGCTATGGGAGACCTGGGGACAGACAGAAGTTCTCCAGCTGAAGTTGGTGGCATATGACAGTATGCACACCCATTTCACACCTCAATTATGCATTTTAGAATCTCAACAGAAGAAAAAAAGCTGCTAAAATGTCAATTTGAGACTCACTTCCCAGAAGATGAGGCCTAAGCAGAATGAGGCCCTCAAAGGGTGTATTTAGCAATGCTCGCCTGCTGTGCAGGGTACAAATGCTAGACACACTTCATTACAGCTTTGAGAAAAGGAATTTAAATTGATATTAATGACCAGGATATTGTAAACAATTGACAGCTTGAGAAAACAAATGCTCAACACTATTAATCTCATTTAAATTATGAATACACTCCCAGGGGACTCTGCCTATAGCCACAGAAGTTCTGTTTATATCTATAAATCTGGCACTGATTTAAACACAACATGCCTCTATCATGCTTGGTTGTACAGAGCAGAGATTGCTTGGGAATGCAAGGATATGGAACTTACTGAACATTTCTGTACATCTGTCTGTTTTCTCACAAAATCCTGATTTCAACCAAATTTAGTGGGGTGACTAGAGGTACCTACCCCCTACCCCCCCCCCCCCCCCCCCCCCCCGACGATGTAATGTCCTAAGTTCTTCAAAATTTTAATTAAATATTTTTTATTTAATTTAAATTCTTCAAATTTATGTCCATAGCCCCACCCACATTTGACCCAGTGACCTCATTTGAACAAATCTTAACCACAGTCACCCAAGGTACCCTCATACCAAATGTGAACCCATTCGGCCCAACAACTTCAGAAAAGAAGTCGTTTTAAGAATTACTATGTGGAAAAATAGTTATGGTCCTGACATCAAAACTATTTGACTTGGTGACCTCATTTGAACAAATCTGAATAAGAGTCACCTAGGGAACATCCACACCAAATATAAACCCAATCGGTCTGATGGTTTCAGAGGAGAAGACGTTCAAAGAATTGATGGACGGACGAGGAGTGATGACTATAGCTCCACCGGAGACTTCGTCTCAGGTGAGCTAAAAAACTTTAACACCTTCCATAAGACAAACTATTTGAGTTGTTATACCCCCCGCAACGAAGTTAGGGGGGGTATACTGGAGTCAGCTTGTCCGTCCATCCGTCGTCCGTCCGTCCGTCGTCCGTCCGTCCGTGGACACAAATTTGTCCGGAGTTTTTCTCAGTCGTTTTTTTATCAATTTCGTGAAACTTGGCACAGACATCAACCACCATGGGAACCTGTGCACCTGCGATTATGACGTCTGTTGGTCTTCTTTTTTTTGGAGTTATCCCCCCTTTTTCGCAGCATGTATACTTTTGTCCGAGCTTTTATTCCTACATTTTTTGGTCAATTTTTTAAAAACGTGGCACAGATATTTAGTACCATTGGAACTTGTGCATCTGCGATTATGACATCTGTCCGACATTTTTTGGTGGAGTTATCCCCCTTTTTCAACTTAGAAACTTTTTTTGCAACATGCATAATTTTGTCCGAGCTTTTATTCCTACATTTTTCGGTCAATGTTTTTTAATCTTGGCACTGATATTTAGTACCATGGGAACCTGTGCACCTGCAATTATGACGTCTGTCCGACATTTTTTTTGTGTGGAGTTATTCCCCATTTTCGACTTAGAATTTATTTCGCAACATACATAATTTTGTCCAAGCTTTTATTCCTACAATTTTCGGTCAATAGGTTTAAGATTAGGGTTATGGTTGTACACCTGCAATGGGAACTGTTATTTCATTATTTTAACTAAATGTTTACTGACATGTCAAACATCTTAGTATTTTTTAAAAAGGGGGGTATCCGTAGTCCCATTGGGACAGTCACACCTCTAGTTGAGTTCAAGTTTGGTACTGATTATAGTTTTACGCTCACCTGAGGCAAAGACTCTGGTGGAGCTACCGGGTAAAGTCATCACTCCTCTTCCATCGTCCATCAAAAATTGTTTAAACATCTTCTCCAGACACATAAGACCAATGGGTTCATATATGGTGTGGATGTTCCCTAGGTGACTCATATTCAGATTTGTTAAAATGAGGTCACCAAGTCAAATAGTTGTGAAGCCGGGGCCACAATTCTTTCCCTCCATAGTAATTCTTAAAACAACTTCTTAAGAACCATTGGGCCTGTTAGGCTTATATTTGGTATGGAGGGTCCTTGGTTTACTGGGGTTCAGATTTGTTAAAATGGGGGTCACTGGGGCAAACATGGGCAGAGCCAGGGTCAATGATCTTTAAAAATTCTTGCTCAATTTAACCCAAAATTATTTTTTAAAAGAGAAAAAAAAAAAATAACATTTCACTAAAAAAAATAAAATTCTGAATTTTTTTAAAATTTTAGATTAAAATTTTTGAAAAATTAATTACGTTATAACATACTGACTATTGTAGTCTTCAGAGTCCCAGTCTTCTCTGTCTTTACAGTCTGGTGAGCGACCCCACAGTCATTGACTGTTTTGTTATGATGACTTAAAGATTTTGGGATATGCCTCTTCCAGGTGCCAATAAATAATGCACTACGTGGCAGTATGAACTGAGGAAATCTAATGCGAGTTACTATGACCTTGATATCAATATCACACAAGCGGAAAATTTAATTGGATTTATACCAAACACTCTAAATTCATATTTCTGCCGAATACATCAACATATGTATATCATATCGCAGAAAACATTCCGTAACATTTCCTCAAACTCGATCATTTCTCGCCAACCAAGGGATCACATTCACATTCCTAGTTACAGCAGCAATGTTTTCCTTGATGAAATTCTCTATCTCGATGGGATGTTGCACAGAGTCCTAGAGTAATATTCCAACAATGCAACCCATCTTTGCGTTTCCAGAGAGTATGCCAAACAGGGTATGGTTATTATACTAAGTTTACAATTTTTCAGTTTTGAACCAGGAACAGGTCTGTTCACCAAGAGACATTGATTCTATCCCACATATATAGCCATTACTGATGACTTTAAAGGCATATTTAATACTTCAAATTCTGTTCTTTGCACCATCAACGTACCGATTAAAGAACATTGGATAATCACGTATTGCCCACCATTATACCAACAAAATAAATGAAAGTCAGCTGCACGTGCATGCCGTTTAATTAATCTGTGTGTCATAGAACAGAGAGAAAGTTTACAGCTGCTGATCAGTTGTGTTCCTGTGACCCACCAACCTAGTGAGATGTTGTGCTTCCACATGACAATTACTACAGTTTCTGGAGCAGCTGGTGTCATGCTTAAATGTATGTGAAACAGTGCTTTTGTCTGTTCTGGACATTGCTCGTTCTCAAATTAGTATGTCGCATTATAGCGTTAAATTTGGGACAGTTATCTAAATGGACAGTAGCTCAAAATGTTTGACTAATGGAGTTAGGACTGTCTGGTTGGTATGTATGTCTCTTAAACTAAGCTTCTTCACCTCTCATCTCTACATAACCTAGGCCCTTATAACTTTGATCAAATTCAGTATCTTTGGTAACAAACCCTCGCTATATTGCCAAAATTAACTTATTGAGCCCTCTTGACAAATGGGTGCTCAGTTTAAAGTTTGAGAGGATATATCAGCATCCAAGTTTCCAGCTACGAATTGAATCAAAAGCTCAGAATATAGGTGACAAATAGATTGTGCCGGGGTGGAATGTGAACTTCTTTGATCAGAAAGGGATATTTTAAGGAAATGTTTCACCAAATTGTTCAGAGAGATAGGACAACTGCATTATGACAGATATATTTTAATATATAAGATTTTAGCGATTTTAAGATGCCATCTTGGTGGTCATCTTTGTCCTTTATTTGGTCAAAATCGGTTCATAAATTCCAAAACGGCTGTGGTTGCCATTGTGACCACCCCTGTGACAACCACACGGGTTACATGAGTGCGGTTTTCGGTTCTTATAGTACTGTATAGTTTGGTGTGGGCCACCCTACCACATTTGGTTAAAATCGGTTCATAAATACCAATACGGCTATTGTTGCCATTTTGGCCACCTCCTGTGGCAACCGCACGGGCTAGAGGAGTGCGGTTTTCAGTTCTTATAGTAAAATTTAAAGGAATAGGGCCTCATCTGGCAACATTTGAAAGGTTCATTAAAATCTGAGGACACTGAATTCTTCAAGATCGGTGCTTCATTGGTGTTGATGTTTCAAAATAAAGTGATGTTTATTAATTTAATGTTTCTTCAAGTTCTGTGTTTAACTCTTTTCATGCCAAACATGCATTATTGCGAATTTTATCCGCTTGCCAGAAAACATGCATATTTGCAAGCTATTCCCAGTTTATTCAAATTTCGTGGCACTGGGATGTCTGGTTGTGGTGCTGGGTGGCATCAAACGAGTTAAAATAGCAGCTGTTTTTAGAAACATTAGACCAATAAAGTATGCATTTTGTGAGTAATCAATATACCTATAGTTAGCTAATCTGAAAGAATCGGATAACTATCACTAATGGGTCATAACTCCAGAATAATGGGCAAACTCCACAAAAATTTGAACTTGACCTGTGTCCATAACCCCCAAGTTATTAAATGTACAAATTTTTATTTTTTTTATTATTACTCTCAACATATCATTCCAGAACTACCTGGCATGGTCTGATACCAGTGACTTACAGCACCATGAGAAATAGTCCAAGTCTTCTCGTACTAAAACCAGCTAAGATATTGGGATGGAGATGCTGGTATTTAGTCCGAGATCGCCGCCATAGGCTTCTTATAACACAAGTTAAGCGTTAGTGACCCGCTCAAATAAAACCACAATTATATTAAATAAAATATCACAATTGCGACAATAAACGGATTTTTTTCCGCAGAAGACATGATATTTGATCTGAAACCCACATCAGTTGTGAATTGAAAGCGGTAATTTAATGTGAAAAGAGACATTTACCGCATTGTTGACATATTTTTAAAAGTATGCGAACTCAGTTGACCTCGCGAACTGTGTTCGGCATTTTCCGGTGAAAATATACCGTAGATTTTCGACTAACCACGCACATGGCGATGAATTCTCCATTGTAATTGCAATTATGTGTGTCAATAAAAAATAAATAAATAAATAGATTAAGTAAATATTGAAGATATAAATGTAATACATTAAATAAATTACAGGAATTACAACCCTCTCACAGTTTAAAACAGTGTAAACACAACGAGCATTAGAATATATATGCGGCTGCCATATTGTTTGTATCGAAATTCGTCTCCGCCAAAACAAACTCCGGACAATGCCGAAGTTCTTCGGAACACTCGGCTTTCAGTTAAAACGTAAACAAACATATAAAAAAGCGATGTTAGTGGCAATCAACCGGAATATTCTATGTGTAATTTAACATGAAAGTTAGATTATTATACACCATTATGACCATAAGATGTCACTCTTTCCAATGTAGAAAAGCATCATGTATTGATTTGAGAGGTAAATTGAGTAAAATACACCACGAATTCCCGCCACAAACCCTGGGCGTAACTCGTGTTATAAGAAGCCTATGGCGGCGATCTCGGACTAAATACCAGCATCTCCATCCCAATATCTTAGCTAGTTTTAGTACGAGAAGACTTGGACTACATGAGAATATCAAGTCAAATATTGAAACTGCATTATCTTGAATATCATTGGATTATTGAGGTTTATCTTTAGCTGAATACTGCATGCACACATTGATTTTGGTTGTTTGATTTCTTCCTGTGTCATCCCCAGGGGATCCTAGTGTAGAACATGTGGATTCAGGTGGTTTCTTGAAGCATGTTTAATAGATCCTGCTTATGTTTCTGTAATTCATCTATGAGCGTCAAGTTTCTCCGTAGCCGACTTTCCAGTGACTGAATCAAAGGACCTGTCATCACTTCCATTATATGGCCCAGGGACTTTGTGTATACTGAAATAAAGATATTGTAAGAGTCTTTTTATACTCCAACTTTCAAATATATTTTGGCTATACCGGATTACATCCACCTCTGCATTTGGTTTCCAAAAAATATATCCCTTTGTTATATGATAGGGCCCTGCGAAGATTCGATTCAGTGTAGACATTGGCAACCAGATTTGAGATTGATACCGAATCGGCTATCCAATTTGTATATTTTTGAATCGGCCTATTCTTTCCAGTTTATGGGGACAAACAACTAAATTGTTATTTATGGAGCTCAATTGATGGGGCATTTGCCACATTGCACCGTGTTTTCCCGTGGAGGTCTGATGTAATTTAGAGTTTACACTAGTTTCCAACTGCAGTCCGTCGCTCTTTCGTGGATGTCAGTACGTGTATCACTGGTGGTTCATGGACAATGTTTGGGTAAAATATAGTATATAAGTGACTATAATCACTATATACAGGTCAAATGTCATGACATCTACAGTCTATATAATTTTATTTAGTTAGTGTCAGCTTTATTTTCTTCTAATCGATGAATGTGCATTCATATATTATATACCTACCGGTATGTTAACTTACCAAGTGTGTTTTGTGTCATAACTATGCTACTAGTAGTTACATATTAATACATTTTATTCCCCCACACTGTTAATATCCAACGATCCACATATATTAACATGTTACGATGGTCTAGGCTCCTGTGAATATTCGATTCGAGATTCGATTCGAAAGTCAAATTCGATTCGAATTCGAGTCGAAATTGCCAACTTGAAATTTCGAATATACTATAATATAATATACTAAGTACACATGTCGATCTTAGCTGTTTGTGGCATTTAATTCCAGAAAATTATGTATATATGCACATTATAATTCTTATTGTACATAGCCAACAATTAGCCATGATAGGATGACTAAATACGTCTGAATTATATAGCTTTAAATGGTAGCAAAAGCTAGCAGATAGCCAATGGACCGACGACGCGGTAAATTATAATAGCTATGAGAATGGGCTGCCGATAGTGTTATCCATCGTCTATTCGATTCCGCGTTATGTAATATGGGTGAGAATGTAAACAACATGTTCCTGGTGTCGAAAAGTGCATTTTGGCACTGTTCTCTTTTGAAGTTGACTTTCAGTTTCGGAGTTTTATTTTACAATGGACAAAATGTCGTCCATCATTCATGTTTATTTTAAACATGATAAAGCTGCAGGCACGTGTGATGAATGCAACATGCATGGTGTATAAATTGCAAGCATCTGGGACAATGACCCATCTATGGAATCATCTGTTCAAGAAGCATCAACCAATACACGAAGAGGCTACACTGCGACTGTTGTTGCGTCTTCAAGTTTATAACAACGGGTGTTTCCGAATGCCGATTTGCAATTTTGCATGTACATGCAAACTATAGAAATTTCGTGTGATTTTAGTTTGATAATCCGTTTAGTGGTAATATATTAATCGTTGTGATGGCCGCATGGACATTTTAATCTGCTTTGTTTTCTTGACAATTATAAATTGAAGTTAATAGTATATCAAACGACGGTTTATCGCCACATAAGTTCTGATGGAACTTCATGCATGTAGTTCATAGAACGTTTCACAAATAATCTAATCGTTGACAAAACATACCTAATTGAGAATGCAACACACAGATATGATTCGATTCGATATTCGATTCGATTTCGTGAATTCGATTCGATCAAAATATCCAATTCGCAGGACCCTACGATGGTCCCTCATATAAATGCATTCGGATTTACAAGAAAGCCGGGTATCGCCATATTTGATTAAATTCAGGGATAAAATGCACATGATGATCATATAGAGTTACCGTCCATCAAACTGAAATCATTATTACAGGTTGCCATCTGGGTGCTGATGTGGCAGTTCATGCGCATCGATATGCATGCCATTGTTTATGATACAGCATGCATCAGTCCTGAAATCCTTACAATACAGTCATACATGTATGTAGTCATTGGCGACTATCAAATTAAACAAGACAGTCAATGACTGTGGGGTCGCTCACCAGACTGCAAAGACTGATAAGACTGGGACTCTGGAGACCAAAACAGTGAGCACTTTTCATAATCACTTTAAAAGAAGTAGATTTAAACAGGATATGTGGCTAGAGAGACTTCAAGTATGTAGCTTGGTAAAAAACCACCTTGAAATTGCCAACTGTACACTACTGATCACCCCCCTCCTCCAGCTCAACAAGTCCCCTCCCGACCGGGATCCAGACTCCCAAGTCTTAGGTTGGAATTTCACAACCGACACCTCAAATTTTCTCAATTGTTGGAAATTTCCAATCTCACAAGCGCCTTTTTCTAAAACCATTTAAACATGTTTGAAGCCCAATTATCCATGGACCCAAAACACAATACATGTATGTCAGACCAATCAGTCAGGTGGATCCAAGGTAGATGTTTTAATGAATTTGGTATTTCTATGATTTTATTGGACACAAAAGTGTTAACTCCCCATAGACTGCCATTTCTTGACAGGTTGACCTCATTTTAACAAATCTGTATCTCAGTCACTAAAGGATCTTCCTGATTCCTCCATACTATATGTAAGCTAAATAGTCCAAAATCCCTTGAGAAGACATTTTAAGAATTACTATAGAGACATATAGTTATGTCCCTGGTCCCACCCTTTTAACCTGGTGACCCCATCTGAATAAATTTGAATCCCAGACACCAAAGAACCCTTCATACATATCATAAATATCAGTCAAATAGACCTGATGGTCCTTGTGAAGGAAGCATATTAAGAGGGAAACTGTCCTTCGCTTGGCCCCTATTTGACCAGGTGACCCCATTAAAAAAATCTGAATTGCAGTCAAGGAAGAACATTCCATTCTATATAAGCCAACTAGTTCTTGCAAACATATTTTAAGAATTACTATGTAGTGAAATAGTTAAGTCTCTTGCTCTGCCCTTATTTGACTTTGTGATCCCATTTTCACAAATCTGATAAGGATAAAAATTAAGTTCCCCAGTTGAAGTTGGTGATATTCACCCATTGGGCACCTCATTTATGAATTTTATCTTCTGCAAATTAGGGGATATAGAAACTTCCTAGAAGGGAAATTTAACTAACAACAATGTAAATTTGATACTATAGATACTTCCCAGAAGATGAGGCATAAGCAGAATGAGGTCGTCAGAGGGTGAATTTGGTGATGCTAGCCTGCTGTGCCGGATAGCATCACAAAAAGCGTGTCTGTTCCTACATTGTGTATGCCTGGCCTCAAGCAACATGAAAGTGTCAATGACACTGTAGCTCAACTTAGGTATGGGAATAATTTAATGGTCGACAGTAAATGGAGGAATAGGAAAAGTGCTAATTGAAATGTCTAAGTAAGACTAGATGTACATGAAAATATCAACATTCATAACAGGTTTCATAATGATCGGATCAGGGATGTGGTGATTATGATGTGCCAAAGGATTTATTGATGCAAAGAGTAAATTCTAAAATTCTAAAATTCCGAATTACCCCAAAATGACTTGTTCCCATCTACAGCCTTTACAAATCTCATAATGATCTGATCAAAGGTATGACCTGTAGCCTGTGCCAATGGATTTAGTCATGCAAAGAGTAAAATCCAAGATGGCTGCTGGCGGCCATGTTTTTCGGCTGAACGACCCCAAAATGACTCGTTTCCCATCTACATGTCATTGTTAACATACATGACAAATTTCTTTAAGTTCTGACCAAAGCTACGACCTGTAGCCCGCACCAAAGGATTTATTCATGCAAAGAGTAAAATCCAATATGGCTGCTGGCGGACATGTTTTTTAGCCAAACGACCCCAAAATGACTCGTTCCCATCTACATGTTAATATTAACATCCATGATAAATTTCATGATGATCAGACGAACAGCACGACCTGTAGCCCGCGCCAATGGATTGAATTTTGAAATCCAAAATGGCCACCAGCGGCCATGTTTTTTGACCGAATGACCCCAAAATGACTCGTTCCCATCTACATGTCAATGTCAACATTCATGACAAAATTCATAAAGATCAGACCATAGGTACGACCTGTAGCCCGCGCCAAAGGATTTAGTCATGCAAAGAGTAAAATCCATGATGGCTGCTGGCGGCCATGTTTTTTGGCCGAACAACCCCAAAATCACTCGTTCCCATCTACATGTCATTGTTAACATCTATGACAAATTTCATGAAGTTCTGATCAAAATTACGACCCGTAGCCTGCGCCAAAGGATTTAGTCATGCAAAGAGTAAAATGCAAGATGGCTGCCAGCGGCCATGTTTTTTGGCCGTATGACCCCAAAATGACTCGTTCCCATCTACATGTCATTGTTAACATCCATGACAAATTTCATGAAGTTCTGACCAAAAGCTACAACCTGTAGCCCGCGCCAAAGAATTTAGTCATGCAAAGAGTAAAATCCAAGATGGCTGCTGGTGGCCATGTTTTTTGGCTGAACGACCCCAAAATCACTCGTTCCCATCTACATGTCAATATTAACATCCATGACAAATTTCATGATGATCAGACGAACAGCACGACCTGTAGCCCGCGCCAATGGATTGAATTTTGAAATCCAAAATGGCCACCAGCGGCCATGTTTTTTGGCCGAATGACCCCACAATGACTCGTTCCCATCTACATGTCAATGTCAACATTCATGACAAAATTCATAAAGATCAGACCATAGGTACGACCTGTAGCCCGCGCCAAAGGATTTAGTCATGCAAAGAGTAAAATCCATGATGGCGGCTGGCGGCCATGTTTTTTGGCCGAACAACCCCAAAATCACTCGTTCCCATCTACATGTCATTGTTAACATCCATGACAAATTTCATGAAGTTCTGACCAAAGCTACAACCTGTAGCCCGCGCCAAAGAATTTAGTCATGCAAAGAGTAAAATCCAAGATGGCTGCTGGTGGCCATGTTTTTTGGCTGAACGACCCCAAAATCACTCGTTCCCATCTACATGTCAATATTAACATCCATGACAAATTTCATGATGATCAGACGAACAGCACGACCTGTAGCCCGCGCCAATGGATTGAATTTTGAAATCCAAAATGGCCACCAGCGGCCATGTTTTTTGGCCGAATGACCCCACAATGACTCGTTCCCATCTACATGTCAATGTCAACATTCATGACAAAATTCATAAAGATCAGACCATAGGTACGACCTGTAGCCCGCGCCAAAGGATTTAGTCATGCAAAGAGTAAAATCCATGATGGCGGCTGGCGGCCATGTTTTTTGGCCGAACAACCCCAAAATCACTCGTTCCCATCTACATGTCATTGTTAACATCCATGACAAATTTCATGAAGTTCTGATCAAAACTACGACCTGTAGCCTGCGCCAAAGGATTTAGTCATGCAAAGAGTAAAATCCAAGATGGCTGCCAGCGGCCATGTTTTTTGGCCGAACGACCCCAAAATGACTCGTTCCCATCTACATGTCAATATTAACATCCATGACAAATTTCATAATGATCAGACGAACAGTACGACCTGTAGCCCGCGCCAATGGATTGAATTTTGAAATCCAAAATGGCCACCAGCGGCCATGTTTTTTGGCCGAATGACCCCAAAATGACTCGTTCCCATCTACATGTCAATGTCAACATTCATGCAAAATTTAATAAAGATCAGACCAAAGGTACGACCTGTAGCCCGCGCCAAAGGAAATTGTTGACGGACACACGCACACACGGACGACGGACGCCAAGCCATGGCAATAGCTCAAACTTACAAAAGTAAGTTGAGCTAACAATGTATTATACAACAAGCCTTGAAATAGTGTGATAGTGTGTCTGTCATTTGCAGAGTGAGGTCCCCAGAGGGTGAATTTAGTGACGCTAAATTCACCCTCTGGGGACCTCATTCTGATAAAGTCCTCAACTGCTATGGAAGACCTAGAATAAAATTGAATTTCCCCAGTTGAAGTTGGTGATGTTCACCCATTGGGCCCCTCAATTATGAATTTGATCTTCTGCAAATTAGGGGATATAGAAACTTCCTAGAAGGGAAATTTAACTAACAACAATGTAAATTTGATACTATAAATACTTCCCAGAAGATGAGGCCTAAGCAGAATGAGATCTTGAGACTCTAGATACTTCCCAAATATGATCAAAATGCAAAAATGTAATTTTTTGGTTTTTAGAGTTATGTCCCTGGCTCTGCCCCTAATTGACCCAGTGACCCAATTTGAACAAATCTGATTCCCAGTCACCCAAGGTCCCTCAGTACCAAATATAAGCTAATTCGGCCCAATATATTTGTAGAAGAAGTCATTGTAAGAATTACTAAGAATTATGGCCCTGGTTTCTCAACTAATTGACCGGGTGACCTCATTTGAACAAATCTGAACACCAGTCACCCAAGGACCCTCCATACCAAATATTAGCTAAATCGGCACAATGGTTATGGACAAGAAGTTGTTGTAAGAATTACTGTGGAGGAATAGAATTATGGCCCTGGTTTCGCAACTATTTGACCCAGTGACCTCATTCGAACAAATCTGAATGAGAGTCACCTAGGGAACATCCACACCAAATATGAACCAATTTGGTATGATGGTTTCAGAGGAGAAGATGTTTTTTTTTAAAGTTGACGGACAGACAGACAGACAGACAGACGGACGGACGGACGACGGACCAGGAGTGATGACTATAGCTCCACCGGAGACTTCGTCTCAGGTGAGCTAAAAACACTATTATACGGTACATGTATATATACTATAATACACACTACTGGAGTAGTCGAGTTTTGTATCTTCAGTAGTAACTATTAATTTTAAAGTCAGCATCAAGGTCTGTGCTTAGAATGCTTCAGATGACTTTATATATGTCAGATGTTAGACTAAGCGATATATAGTTTCGATTTTCTTTAAAAATTAAAGTTGAGAATGATGTTAGTCTGAGTCGCAAAACGTTTGTCTGTGAACCCTGTCTTCGTTCTTTGTTTCATATTCGGAAAACGTATCAGCTGTTATGACAAAGAAGTGAACAATAATTAGAAGGATATCAGCTATGATTTTTCTCTGCCCAGTGCTTGTCCTGATTCAATGTTTTTTTTTTTTTTTTTTTATTCAGGTCATAAACAAGAATACATGGTATATAACAAATGATTATAATGGTAGCTAAAATATAGTGTCATCCACTTATAAATATACTATAGCTATTCGTTTAGAAATTTCTTTATAAGTCGTGGGCTTTCCTCAGAATAAAAGAACAAAAGAGATAATATGGGTTTTATATTTTTATTATATGATTGTATGTTGTATTTTTGTTTTAGTTTTTTTTTAGCAATTATGTAAATATCTTGTTTATTTATCATTGCAAATTTTAGCTTTTTGCACCGTGAACACTTTTTGTAAAAAGAATTTCTATTCTGTGCCATCTGTCACAGAAAAGTTGGTCTTTTTTTTATGTTTGACCTTTTGGTAATAAGCTTGTAGTTTCTATAGCTTTATAGCTCTTAATCCATTCTAATAGTCCATTGATACTTAGTTCAATTGCTCTCATTCTATTGGAATATATATATCTTTTGTATAAAAGTATACATATGCCTATTAAGTTGTCATCTACTTCATTTCCTGTAATAATGTCGGTTCCAAAAATTATTTTTTCAGGGAGTATTTCAAAGGTTAGATCACATCTATTATTCAATAACTGTTGAAAATTTAATAAAATTGATTTTGTCACTGGACATTCATCAAATAGATGTAGAATCGTTTCTCTTCCTGTATGGCAAAGAGGGCATATTTCTGTTTCTGACAAATTACATTTGTAGAGCTTTGTGTTAGTATATAAAATGTTATGATTTATTTTAAACTGAAAAGACAATAGATCTGTGTCATTTGTAATTTTACTAGTTTTTGTGTATTTTCTTTTCCATTCATCTAACGTGAAATTTATCTCTAATCTGTCTTCCCATTTTTTTTTAGATATATCTGGGGGTTTAGAGTATTGCTCTAAGAATATTGGATAGAAAGTCCTACAGGTCTTTTCAGATTTATTTAACATATCTATATTTTGTGTGGTCACAGTGCTAAGAGCCCGGTTTCTTCTAGCATATTGCTTCCAGGAAGCTGGTAATGCTGCAAGTAACCCATTATAGGTGGTGAAGGGAGTTTTTATATCATATTTTTTTACAGAAATTCTCGTATTCCAGTAGCCCTGAGTTTTCTTCAATAAGATCGTTTAAAAAGTATATGCCTTTTTTAATCCATGTTTTATTAAAGAACATTTTTTGATTCACCAATATGTTTTGATTATAATATAGTGGTTCTTTTAATATCTCTTCTAATTATGGTAATATTTTTATCCAAACTGGACCATTCATTTATCACATCCTTCCAGAATGGATTTAGTGTGTTACTCAACATCTTAAGCCCTTCTTTATGAAGGTTCAATATTTTGTGGCCACCGTAAGTTTCTAGGTCATCTACCAGTAATGTTTTCCAACCAGCTTCTGTCTGTGGGTCTAAATTTGTTTTAATCCAAGTCATCTTTAATGCTTTATAAAATGAGTCAATGTGGGGGAATTTTATTCCCCCATTTTCCCAGTTGTTTATCATTACATTTCTTTTAATTTTGTCTGGCTTTCCCGACCATAAAAATTTGAAAATAACTTTTTTTAATTTTTCAGACACCTCTTGAGAGGGTGAAGGTAGAACTGAGAAACAGTGTGTTAACATAGGCAAGGCCAGTGTCTTTACAACAGTTGTCTTACCATATAGGCTAAGGTTTCTGAATGACCAATCGTTTAACAAATTATCTATTTTTTGTATCTTTTTGTGATAGTTATTTTCTATATAATTCTCACTGAATAGATTATATTCAATTCCAAGGATTGTAATAGATTGGTTATGGTTCCATATTATTTTTTTATCCGTAATAATTTCCTCACCACAACCCGGTTTTGCACCTATCCATATGGCTTGTGTTTTGTCATAATTGATGTTTAGGCCTGAGATGGCTGCAAAAACTTCAAGCGAATTCTCTCGTGCCGGTCCTGCCAAACAACCAGACGTCACTGTTAATGTTATGTCTTCGACAGAGTCATATAAACTTCCAAAGATACCCCCGTCAAATAAGGTTGAAACGCCTAAACCCATTGAATGTAACCTCGAGAATTCTTCGTACGGAACGCAAGGTGTTCCACCTGGTCCCAAATCTAGTGACCAAAGCCACCGAAAGCAACAACAGTCCTCGGAACAAGGCATCGATTTGCATGTAAATAGCCTTCAAGAATCAGCACGTTTATCGAAACCGGGCAGTGAACTACATGTGAATAGCATATCAGCATTTTCGCCAGTAGAGAGCAGGTCACCCCTGATGCAATACTCACATTCGACGGTGCAGCGGAATGAAAACGACAGGCTCCGCGATTTAGAAACTGACGTCATGTGTGATAATAAGAGACAGTCAGACACACATGAAACCGATTATTCAAGCCATGGTTTCACCGGTGTACCACATAACAGACAAAAACGCACTAGGAAAATATTCGTTCGAGGAATTTCGTTGAGATCACGAGAATGTGACATTTGGAATTATCTGGAGGAAAAGGGGGTCACAGCCACATTCGTGCGACTTTTGTGGAGCAACCGAAGAGGGACGCAGTCCGCGCGTATTCACATTCATGATACCGACATGAACTCGATCTACAGAGACGACTTCTGGCCAAAAGGCATCGAATTCAGACCTTGGTCACGGGACCCACCAAAGCGTTCAACACACAATTATGATGACAATGATGGACAAAATTAATATTCTATCATGGAACGCTACTGGTGTTAAACCCACAGTGCTGTATCTTTCGTCGCTCCTCAAATCTCAGATTTATGACATTGTTGGATTATCTGAGCATTGGCTCGACAGTGCAGACTTGTCGTTCATTCAATCAATAGACAACTCATATGTTGCTGTGAGTAAACCAGGCAGGACAATTGCAACGAGTAGTGGTGGCAGCTTCACACGAGACGGAGTTGCTATATTAATTAAAAAGTGTATCGCAGTTCAGTGTACAACTTTAGAATTCGACAGTAACTGTGCAGTTGGTATACAGATGTCACTTGGAGAATCATCTGTTTTAACTTTCCTTCAAATATACTTACCCAGCACAAACCACAGTGATGACCATTTCGAAAATTGCTTGGAATCAATAGAAAATCTTATATCGATGACCGCGGATGATGGTCCAATTATTGTAATGGGAGATACAAACTCTCACATGTGTCGCTTTCCCGAGCATATATGTGTACCAGCCGGTCACAAAACAAGAATGGGGCTGATAAGTGCATTTCTCGAACGCATCCTGTCATTCTCTGTTACATGTACAACAACTTGTGAGGGTCCTGTTCACACGTTCTATCCATTTTCTACTGTAGCTGCACCCTCGCGCATCGATCACATAATTCTCCCTCGTGCATTGGAAGATCTGGTGATTAACTCTGCAGTACTTGACGACAACGAACTGAATACTTCAAACCATTTGCCCGTGACATGCTGCATACGGATTCCTGATGTTCCAGTGGACGTACCTCTACCTCACACAAAAGTCGCCTTTAACTGGGAGAAAATGGACATACCGACGTATCAGCACGCACTGAATAAATTCTTGAGCAGTGATTACCCCACTGCCATTGCTACGAAACCTGATCTCAACATTTTGTACTCTGATATAATCACTGCAATTCTATGTGCATCTTACGAATGTACCAGCCCAAAGTCACACCACAAGTCATCAAAGTCTTATTGGACTGCCGATTTGAAGCTTCTGCATGACGACCTAAAAATTAAACGCAGAGCATGGATTGTGAACGGTAGACCACACGCGTGGGACGTGAGTTCTTACGTTGATTACAAAAACGCAAAGCGACAATTCAGACGGCGCATGCGCTCAGCATCCCGATCTGAAGACGACAAACTATGTGAAAACCTCGAGCGTTTTGCTACTGATAACATTAAGCGTTTCTGGAAAACTGTGAACACAAACAACCAGACATCGCACGCAAACGGACTAGGATGTGCTATGAATTTTGATGACAACACACTACGTGAACCAGCACAAGTTTTATCTGCTTGGCGTTCATATTTTAAGAGGCTATATACTCCAGAGCCTCATTCTGATCCAGATTTTGAGAAATCCGTACGCATGCGATTATCGACACTATTCGATAATCTTCATGAAGACTTCAACTCGAAAATGTTCTGTGATCCGATTAACACCACAGAGTTGACGACTGTTATACGAACTCTCAAACGTGGGAAATCAAGCGGGATTGACAATATATGCAATGAACACCTATTATTTGGTAGCGAACGCCTGAAAGAATTCCTATGCAATTTATTCAACGGTATATTGACGCTCGAATGGATTCCTCCAGCTCTAAAAACAGGCATAATAATACCCCTGTTCAAAGGTGAACCCAAACCAAGGAATCTTCCGGACAGCTATCGCGCAATCACTCTACTTCCGACTATATATAAGGTGTTCGAACATATTCTGCTGAAACGCTTCCTCGCGTACGGTCAATTCTTTTCATTCCCAAACGCACTTCAACATGGATTCCAAAAGGGTGTAAGCTGCCTCATGTCGTCGTTTGTCCTACAGGAATCAATAGCATACACACGGGACCTTGATTCTAGAGCTTATGTGTGCTTTTTGGACAGCCAGAAAGCGTTTGATCGCGTGTGGCACGACGGACTCCTTGTTAAACTGTGTGATCTAGGATTCAAGGGGAAAATTCTACGGATCGTGGCTAACATGCACGAGGATTGTAGTAGCCAGGTTATGTTCAATGGTGCGTTGACAAGCGCCTTCGAAATATCACAAGGAACCAGACAAGGAGCCGTCACATCTCCGTTTTTTTATCTTGTATATATTAATGATCTTTTAAATTCATTGCAATCATCGAGACATGGTTTGTCAATCGGAAACGTGTCATGCTCCTCGCCAACTGCCGCTGACGACATTGCCTTGATTTCAACGTCGAAAGCCGGTTTAGATAGCCTGATGGATATTTGCCACAACTACAGCAAAACTTGGAAGTTCAACTTCTCTCCCACAAAGAGTGCAGTTGTTGTCTTCAATGAGACGACACGTCAAAGCCAACGCCATGAAAGGTCTTGGTATCTCGGTGATCAGGTGGTTCAAGAGTTGGACGGATGTGTTCATTTGGGTCTGAAGCAATCCAAGTTCAAAAATGAAACAAATAGATGTACGGTGCTCTCTGAAAAAATCAGGAAAACATATTTTTCTGTCGCAGGTAGGAAAGCCACGAAGTCATGCACGCCTCAAACGATGTTGACTCTGATAAAAGCCATTGTTTTGCCGAAAGCACTCTTCGGAAGTGAGTTACTTCCAACACCCAACAACACATTGACCTACTCCATTGAGAAATCCTTCCGTGTTTGCGTGAAACATGTACAGTCACTGCCAGCGCGCACTCCAACGGATATAGCTCTTGGTTTGTTAGGCATAATGCCAATCGAAAAGGAGATACATGTGCGGAAACTGCTCTTCCTCGCGGATGTAATTCATCTCCCAGAAGGTCACCAG
The DNA here is from genome assembly GCA_032622095.1 of Siphonodentalium dalli. NCBI lineage: Eukaryota > Metazoa > Mollusca > Scaphopoda > Gadilida > Siphonodentaliidae > Siphonodentalium > Siphonodentalium dalli. Next base: position 133,481,073 of record CP136064.1, on the reverse strand, counting down.
GTTCCGCTCATACTATTTCTGCAAAAAATGTTCCAAATCGTTTTGTTCGACCGATCAACGTCTGGGTTTACCGCTGACATAATTCAGTTGCTCAAAGAATATAATATGTATGACTTTTTGGAGACATACATGCAATCTGGTGAATTCCCAAGTAAATCAGCGTGGAAATCCTTAGTTAAATGTGCCGTAAGAGGATACTATTCTACACAGTGGTCTAGTTCGATTAGGAGCCATCCAAAATACGACACGTTCCGCTTTGTAACAAGTGACCCGCTTTCATGTTGGAACATTTGGAAACTACTCCGAAAGTATCCTCGCCGTTCTGCTCACCTGAGAAACTTGGCATTATTGATGAACAAAACGTCCTATGACAACGGAATCATTTGTAAAGCCTGTGGTTCGAGATACAACAACGAGTTACTACACGTCATCAGCTATTGTTGTGCTGCCTCGATACTATCGCTGAGGAACTTATTCTGGGAACATATACTCAACAAGTTTGGCATAACTACATTTAGGTACATGGAATCTCGTGACGAATTGTCTCTCTGCGCCTTCCTCCTAGGGAGCGAAATAATCAACCCTCCTGATGCCGTAACTCTGTTTATGGAACAAATTATTCTAGATTCTGCTGTATATATCCTTATAATGTGCCAGATTATTCGCGGTTTTTCTTACTAAATGTTCAACCAATTGACTGTGATACCATGTCCCGCGCATATGGACGATGAAAGTGAAACGCTTTATTTTAGAGACTGGCAGCGTCCATGCTTGGTGATATCATAAACTTTACACATTAACTGTATATATGTTCATGCATGTCCATATTCTTCTCCAAACAAATGGAGGTATGAAATAAATAATAATAATAATAATAATCTGCATATTGGGTTACAATGTATTCTGATCCTTTTATTTGTATACCTTTTATCTCTGGGTTAAATTTAATATTGGCACTAAGTATTTCCGCGCATAGGATAAAGAGGTAAGGTGATAGTGGGTCGCCTTGTCTTACTCCTCTATTAATGTCGATTTTATTTGTTATATTCCCATTGTTAATGACATAACTATATATATTGTAGTAGAAAGTTTTTACCCAGTTTCTCAATAAAGGGCCAAATCCTAAGAAAATTAAGCTTTTCTGAATAAAACTCCATTCCAACGAGTCAAATGCCTTTTCGAAGTCAAGAGTTGCAAGTATGCCCGGAATCTGATTTTGTTCACACTTCTCTATCAAGTCAAAGATGAGTCTAGTTGACTCTCAAATATAGCGCCCTGACATAAATTCAAGTTGTGAACTAGATATAAGTTCTGGTAGGTACTTTTTTATGCGGTTAGCGATAACTTTTGATGTTATTTTAGCATCTACATTTAAAAGTGTAATTGGTCTCCAATTTTTCAAAAGGAGTTTATTTTTATTAGGTTTTGGAATGCAAGTAATTATTCCACATCTTTGTGTGGTTGACATTTCTTGTGATAATTGACTGTAATTTAAAGAATTTATCAAATATTGCCCCAAGTCTTTCCAAAAATATTTATAAAAATTAACAGTAAATCCATCATTGCCTGGCGAACGGTCATTTTTCATCGCTTTGAGGGCTGTAGCACATTCAAACTCTGATAATATTCCTTCCATTGATTCTGACTCATGTTTTTCTAGGAAATTTAAGAACGGGTTATTTTTGTCACAAAATTCAGACTCTGTTTCTTTATTTATATCTTTCAAGTTAGATTTATAAAGGTTTTTATGTGTACCCATACCATGTATGGTACACATAATGCTGACGTCCGGATCAACCATCCGTCGTTCGTCCGTCCGTCTGTCCGTCTGTCCGTCTGTCCGTCTGTCCGTCCGTCCGTCTGTCCGTAGACATTTGCTATCCGATTCGATTACTGGAGTATCTTTTATCGGATCATGTTCAAATTTTATGTGCATGTTTACAATGACACACCCCTCACCTGTATAGTTTTTGGTATCGATCGGTTGATCGGTTTAGAAATTATTAACACTTTGCATCCACACATGGGCATGTGCTATCCGATGCAATAACCCAAGTGTTTTTTGTCCGATTGTGTTCATATTTAAAATGTAGGTTTATGATGACACACCCCTCACCTGTATAGTTTTTGGTATCGATCAGTTGATCGATTTAGAAAATAATTAACCCCACTCACAAATTCTATCTGATGCATCTAAGTCAAACAATTTGCTTATGATCTGCCTCATATTTCTTACCTAGGTCTTTGTTAGCACGTTCTTTATCTGTATCGATTTTGGTATCGTTTTGTTAACCCTTTTCACTCTTATGTTTACTTAGTACTCATGCAAGCTGCTATGACTCAAAACATTTTTCATCTGATCTACACCAAAATTGGTACATGTGGTCCTCACCCCGAAATACAGATCAGGTTCGAATTTGAGTTTGATCCGGTATATTTTAACAGAGTTATGGCCCTTTATAATTCAAGTAATTTACTACCTATTGTATATGCCCTGTGAGAATTTAAGACAAACAACTTTACACAGTAATCTTCTGCATTATTGGAATCAGAAAATGACACTGGATACTCTTTGCCAAACCACTGCTGCTCCCAGAGGCTGACAGTGATTGATGATAATTTACTCCAGTTTGTGTGCAATAGTAATTTAACCCAACCTGTTGAAACATGTTCGTAGCATTAATACAAATAGTCCATTGTCCATCTGAAGGATGTTCTGGAGCATGGCTGTTTAGAGAATTGTTGTTTACAGAGACACTGTTGTCTTATCTTGAGAAAAAAATTAATCCACACATTAGTTCCATCATATGATGTCATTGGAAATGATTAACCCTCTCCACACATTATATGTTCATTCTCCTATTCTATGTCCAGGTTGATTGTGATCCACTTTTCACTTGCATGTATTTCATGATTAAAATTAACCTATTCCATAGACACATGATATCTGATAGGCAGATTTTAAATTATCTCTTTCGCCTTGGGCCAGGTTCACTAAGAATTTCTATAAGCCACCAATTGAATATTCATCATTTGAGGAAATATCTTGGTTTGAAATTCCCTCTATTGCATTTGGGCTGCAGGATAATAATAATGGTTCTGGTATTCTTGAATATTTCTGCTGTTACAGACATTGTATCTTTCCAATGATCAGCTTAGAATAAAATTAACCATAGGTACATGTATACTGTACGCAATCCAATGTTATGACTCTAATATTTTCAATTTGACCCTTCTCATATCTCTCCTTTAGTTATCTGATAATTCTGTGTTAAAATATTTTATATCCAACCATTATCAATCATATTTAATATCAAGGTCTATACCAGACCTGTTAAGTTTTGAAAATGTCAATCCGTGAGATTTTTGCGGGAGGTATGCCCAAATATGTTCATGTTCCAAAAAAAAATTTATGATGAAGATTGCATAATTTTTATGAGTTTCTATTTTATAAATATATAGACCAATATAAAATGGCAATGAATGTCCTGTTGGTAATTGTAATAGAGCTGCTATGTTTCAACTTAGAATTTATGCATGCTGCCATAACTCAAAAAGAAATTATCTGACCATAACCAAATTTGGTATGTGAGTTGCTCAACTCAAAATACATATCGAGTTCGAATATGGGTTTGATTCGATATTTTTTAATGGAGTTATGGCCCTTTGACATAGAATTCATGAATGCTTCGATAATTCAACAAGTTTTCAACTGATAGGAACCAAATTTTGTATGTGAGTTTCTCAACTCAAAATACAGATCGAGTTCGAATATGGGTTTGATCCGGTACTATTTACTGGAGTTATGGCCCTTTGATTATTTTATTCATTGCTAAAATATATCAAAGATACACAGGTGGCACTGTCTAGATAATATCTAATAAATCAGTTTCACAATGCTATGGAGACAAGAGATACTATCCAGTTACAATGCCATGAAGTTCTCTCTCTCTTGTACTGGTATTGAGTTAATTAACTGCTAGGAGTTGTGTTGGCTATATCAGATATACTTTATACTCTATAAGTATCTCTGGCCATATCATAGGTGGAATGTTTATATTTTATATTCATGGTTATTTAAATTTCACCTTAAAGGCATAATCTGGTTTCATTGTTTAAAAGCATTACCATTGGAATTTTGTTGGTTGCATGGGAAGACAACTTTGGTTTTCAAACTTTAAAAAACGAGAGCTCTGTATCAGTCTATGGGAACAAAATAATTGTTCATAACACTCTTAGAACTGTAGGTCTAGTTTGTTTTATCTATATATTAATCAAAAGCTTTTTCGACATTGATTTCAATTGTTTACAAATGTGAATTGAAATATTAAAGGGGCACACCAGTTTGATGTATTTTTCCTGTACTCTGCATGAGATAAAACTGTTTATGTGTACCTATACCATAGTATGGTACACATAGTGTCAATGTCCAGATTGACCACTCGTCTGTCCGTCCGTCTCTATCTGTCTGTCTGTCAGTTCTTAGACACTTTAGGCATAATGTGATATCTCTAAAATTTTCTATTTGATCGGAACCAAATTTTGTGTATAGGTTTCTCATCCCAAAATACAGTTCGAGTGAATATGAGTTCGATCCGATTTATCTTAAAGCAGTTATGACCCTTCTTTCTTTTTTTTAAATTTAAAATTTTGATTTTTCATATTTGTTTAGATTGAATTTCCTCGCTCGATTTAACATAAAAAATATTTAAAAACTTTTATAATAATAAAAAAAATTATTGAGTTAAAAAAAAAAAATAGTTGCATGTAATATAATGATATCAATAAATTGCCATGTGAACATCCAATATCCAGAGCACATGCGAATACCTTTAATAGATGTCATTCCAAGTGAAATCTGTTATTAATTGAGTGGTGACATATGTTACATAGCTCTAGGGGGTGGTTGTATGAAGGTAAAGATGAACCTGCTGGCTGGATAATTGTTTGTCCTATCTGTCAAATTGATTAATGGCTAAACAATTGGATCTCACAATGAGAGGTCATTGGTTGAATAGGGACAGAGTTATGAGATTTAAAACGACTCCTCCCCACCCCAATTACCTTAACCTCTTCTTAAGACAAATAATTTGAGCTTTTGATTTTAAGTTAGGTACTGATATGTGTATCACTGTGATCATATCTTTGACCAATTATCAGTTATAGCTAATCGGTATCGCCAAGGTATGGGTTAAACATCTGCCGATCGTGATCGGCCTCTCGTTATAGAAATGTTCTTGTTCTATCAGAATTTCAGAACCATCGGCCCTTGCAATTTTTGGGATAAGTTTTTCCGTATAGTGTCTCTTCTCTAAATTGCAGAAATATTTTGTGGCTTTTTCACCCTCTACTTTCCATTTGACTTTGGTTCTTAGTATTATTCCTTGTATTTTCTTTTTTCTTATTAACTCCAATTCATTTTGTAAATTATCCATTTCTAAATTATCCAAGCATTCTTCATTGTCAAGTTTTATATTAAGTTCCGAAAGTCTTTTTTCTATTTCTTTTTCTCTTTTATCACTCTGTTTTTTTCGTTTTGAAGAATAGGCTATCGTTTCACCTCTAATCATGATTTTTAATGTTTCCCAGAAAAGTTGGTCATTTATTTTAGTGGCTTAATTATTTTCCAAATATTGGTTAATTGTTTCACTAATTGTTCTTTTTACTATATTTGAATATTCTTGTTCCCTTAATAGACTATTGTTAAATTTCCAAAAACCTCTTCCTCTTGGATGATTAACAAATTGAAAATTTATACATATAGGGTTATGATCGGATTTATATCTGTTGAGTATTTCCGAACTTATAATAAATGGCTGAAGGTCCGCAGATATCAGAAAATAGTCTAATCTGGCCATTTTGTTATCAGGTCCCTTCCAAGTGAATCTCTTTTTGTCAGGATTATCTAATCTCCAAACATCATGCAAGTCTAGGAATTCTTTAGCTTGCTGAATTTTTTCATTTGATTTTGTATTATTTTTTTGTTTATATTTAATTGTGTCCTGATCATATTCCTGAGGTACATTCCAGTCACCACCTATAACAATGGTTGAGTTTTCCAACAGTTCTATTTTTTTAAACAGCTCATTGAAGAATTGTGGGTTGTCTTCGTTTGGTCCATAGACTGCACATAAAGTTAATCTTTGGTTTTGGATAGTGACATCCATAATTAGGAAATTTCCAACTGGATCTGATATAGTCTTATGGACTGTAAAATCAATAGTATTTCTGAATAAAATAGCTATATCTCGACTTGAACTAGTAAATGAGCTGAAAAATGCTTGGTATCCCCACTCTGCTCTCCATATTTTTTCATCTTTTTTTGATGAATGTGAATCAATAAGCATAGAAATGTCAAATTGTTCACGACATCTTTGAAAGAGATCTCGGTGTTTTATTTTATCTGAGGCAAGCCCGCGACAGTTCAGAGAACCTATTTTTAGATTAGCCATAATTGTTACTTTTTGATATCAGCAAGTTAGACCAACTATATGTAAGTAGAGTTGTTTTAATATTGTATGCATAATGGTATATGTATTCCCATGTTGACCCTGTATTTTCAATAATAACAAAAATAAAAATTATTTTTGACTTCCCAGTGCTTTTATCTAAAGCGTTTCCCTTCCCTGTAGCTGATGTAAGCCAGCAGACAAGTATCAAAATAACAATAAGCAGTACGTTAAGTACCATAATCTTGCTGTTGTGCTGATTTCAGCTCCAACAAAAAATATTCTGTTTACTATTAATTTTTTTTTTAAAGTCTCACAATGAGACTTTTTCCGCAACAATATTTTTTTTTCCGAGTTATCCCCCTGCATAGCTTTTTATATTATAATAGGTTGGCGATTATTGCAATACGATAGAGGAACACTCCGACTTTCGTACTCAGATTCATACATTTTTGTACCTCGCTTGCCTGACCGAAATATGACGGGGAAATGGCTAATTTGGATTTAGTTGTCGTTCTAGATATGTTTATTGTGCCTTTTATCATTCCTTTTCACGAAAACAAATTAAAAACAAGTCGAATATGTTATGATAATGTTTAAACATTCTTGTACATGAAATTGGGGATAAATTGTTCCCAGAGTTAGAGTACGTTATTTCACACTTCCGGTGTGGAATTTCCGAATTTTTATGTGTTAAAAATAAATAGTTTTTTCATCTGTCATATCTGCTTGTTTCGTTCATTATTCGCAGAAAATGTGTATCTCATTCTTTCGTGTACACAACGGATTAGATATAGACTGTTTTAACCCGTTGGATGTTAGAAATACCGCTTAATTATCAGAAAATATCATGTGAAGTGACGGGACCAATCCGAATATCGCACACTGGACTTGGTGAAGTTGGTCAACATGACCGCTTTCGCAGATTGCTGCTTCCAGCGTAGAAGGATGCGCACTACGTTCATGACTGAACTAACACTGGACTGGTCACAGACACTGTGTGTGAGTCACTGAGTGTGGCAGGTCAGACTATGCCGTATTCAGCTGTTATTATCATGGACATTGATTGACTCGAATAAGTGAATACAGAATAGCACTGATTGACCCCAATGCCGGCAATGGAAGAATGCAAACAATGTGAATGTAATGATTATTGCAAAATATGATGATTATAGTTCTATTCTGGACTCCTCATCCCTTCAATGCTGAAATGCAGTCAACGCTGAAATGCAGTCAACGCTGATGCCGTAAAAGGTCATTGAATGTTCATTCAGATTCTATCATTCTGAATAGTACATTAGACTGATTAGAAGTACAGTAGCTACATGTGTGTGAACTTGTGAAGGGTAGAACATGATATGGAGAATTAGAATGGCAATGGCACCACTCACCAGTGTCAGTGAATCGAGTGAGGATGTTTACCAAACATGTCATGATACATGCAGACATGGACAATGCTGTGAAATGGATTATAATTCATCAGTACTCCCGGATCATGATAATAAGTTACCGGTACATACTAGTAACATTCCGCCTTTGATCATTAGATCAAGACTAAACCAGACTTGGATAATGACTAATGGACACAGACAGTTACATGTTACACATGCGGCTGCACATGGTTTTGATTCATTAAAATTATTTTGTAAAAATCATGAACTTATGTTATCAAAATCAATGACTAACAGTGATCACCAAAGTCACTTACTGGTACATTGGTTATGCCAAACAACAGGTCTGATACAACTTGAATTCCATTGTACCGGTACATGTACCATATATATTCAACTATTATGAAGTGGTGACAATATCTCATGTACGGTACCTACTACATGTAGTACAGTATATATATCGGTGCTGGCATTTTTGATTATTTAACTGATTTACTTGTACTAGTAGTTAGAATTTTGAAATCATCTTGGTGAGAAGTTATTAAAATGTCATTCAAATGGCATACATGCACATATGTACTTCTGCCATTATGAAATAAACAGGTCTCCTGCAATAAGCTGTAGAATTCTGTTTATATTGGAATCTGATGCCTTCTCATTTTCTCTTTTAAAATTATAGTGTTATATACATGTACACTTTAATGTGGTTGTGCATTACGAAGTGAGATGATTCCATGAAGTTTTAGTAAAAACAGAGAAAACCTGGAGTTTACGTATATACCGTACCAGTATACATTGTGTATGGTAGTACAATTAAGCTATAATACATGTAGTTGAATATCACTATGATAGTTGAATTCAAGAAGAGCCAGACTTGATAATGACTTACTCATATTAGCATCTACATGTACTAGTAACGGTACTCTCATGTGCAATAATAGTGTCAATAATATGATAGTGTCAACACTGTTATTATATTTGGAGAACACTTCCCATGATCAGATCACTAAGAGACATAGAGTGAAATTGCTGTGGTTACTATTATTAATTTTAGCTAAAAAATCCCACCATCACTATTATTAGTTTGTCTCTATTATTAGGCAACTTAGAGGATGTTGTCTGAATGAACTATCAACAAATTAAAAAGGTAATAAACAGGCCAGACACCTACAGTATGGTCGGTTCAAGTACTGCTAGTGTTGTACCAGTACTGTTTATATTCAGTACTAGGAAAATTTAATGAAAGTTATGCAACGAATGATTGTGTAGGCCTACTGATGTTAAAAGGAGTATAAATCTAAAATGACCTTGCCACTTTAACAAACACATCGCTATTGATATAATACTCAATAATGAGTTTGTTAAAGTGGTGCGCTCGTTTTAAATTAATATGGAGAATATAGCAATTCATGTGGGTCCAATATGTGTACATATACATGTATACCGGTACACGCAGAGCTGATTGATTTACAATTATGGCTTTCATTATATCGTAGACAAGGTGCGGGATGTTTCTTTCATTTTCAGATGCTGTTAAAATTATTCATCAGGTTCACTGATTGTAGCTGGGACTAATACATGTATAACATATATTAGTCCCAGATTGTAGTGGGGTTGAGATATGGTTGCTGTTAGATATTAAAGGTACTCAATCCGAATTAACGGTCGCAAATTACTATTTCCTTGACTTCGGGGGTAAAAAATATTTGATTCGAGTCGAGGAACCCACCCACCACAGCTCAGAGTGATCAGATATCGATGTTATAAATCTATTATTTTAATTATAGTGGCCCAATAGACAGTCAACGAGAAGAATTTCATTGACCAAATTGCGGGCAAAGATGGATATTAAACTCTAAAATCAAGTGGCTTTTTGTGTCAGATATTTGACAAACCGGTAAAATTTCGTTGAACAAAATGGTGATAAATAACAGGTTTTGTGCAATTTTATACGATAGTTGATGGTGTTTTTCATTATTTTTGGGCAATTATTAGATTCTGAAACTGAAGCGTCATTTCAAAAAATGTTGTTGTTGGAATGTGATTATATGGGGACCCTCTGATCGGATTAAGTACCGGTACCTGTAAGAGATTTTATGGTATCTGGAACATTTCATATTTAGTTTCATGTAGCATGGCATTCGGAAATATTATATGTCGCCTCGAGGCAAAAATTTATATTACCATATATATGGTAGTGATCGCCTACATGTATTGACCAAAATGGACAGGATTACATTTTTCTCTTGTCGTGTCTATTTCATTCCTAACTTAGAAGTATGTCGATCTGGTAAATAATTGACTGGAGAGAATGCTTACACGTATAGCATTTATGTCTTGGCCACTAACTGTGATAATAATAGTAAGTTATCGTTGGAGATCCCCCCACAATGGAGATCTCTAGTCGCATCCATGTAGCCAATGTGTTCTTATACCTTATAATCGGGGAGGTGGCTACATGTAGATGGTCCCCATTGGTGGGTGGTTGGGAAACTTGGGTTTGTCCACCTTGACATTTCCAAATGTACGTACCTTGAACCAGACCAAAGTCAAGTGTTCTCGAAATACTACTTTGCACCCCCCCCCTCCCAGTTGAACTTTCCAAATGGTACCTCAAACATTTCCAAATGAAATGTCCAACCTGACACCCTCTAAACCTAAATTGTTCAACCGATAGCCATTCCGACCAAACTTTGGACCAAAAGTAGAAGAATATACTGCTGTTGGTCTAAAAACAACACATTCCCCCCCACTAAATACTGGTTGGAAAATCAAACAATCAATAATATATATTGTTTGTATCTCAGGATGTCTGCTGTTCACATTTCTAGCTACATGTAGCTGGGACTAATATTATATATTATATGAGTCCCAGTCTCTATATAGTAAGCTATTATATGTTTTGGGTTGGGAGGTAGGCCCACCACCCGGGGGTGATACGTGGTGGCTCGGAGTGTTTTTAGGTGGTATTTAGGGCGGGCCACCCACACATTCCGTCAAATCGGTCGAAATCCTTACCATTCTCGAAAATGGTCCATACCCAATTTTCACCACTCGGGGTGGTGCCACTGGGGGGGGGGGTGATGGGTGGAGGTCGGAGTGTTTCTATGTGGTATTCGGGGCGGGCCACACACCCATGCCGTCAAGTCAGCCGAAAGCGACATTTTTGAAAATAAGGAATATATAGGGAAGGGAATAAGTTTGCGGTTTTAGTAAACGCCTGATAAAAGTCGTTCTATTGGGAAATTTTACACCAAATTTTCAGAGAATATAGAGTAAACACAGTACTATCGGAATATCGCAAAGGAGTTCTGTGCATTTGGGATTGATTAACCCTCAGACTGCCGAAGCTGCCGTCAATAAATTCGTTTTTTCGCGTTCGACGAAAATGAAACTTGTCTGTTTAAAGGTCCAATTTTCGTGTCGAATGGTGATATAATCTCCAGTTGTCAAGTTCATGGATAAATTACATCACACTTAATCGGCTTATGTCCGCGGCCATAAACCTGTGTTTTTATAACAATTTATTTGAGACAAACTGTTGAGCGCATACGTTGCGCAGTCGGCGCTTATCAGTTGAAGTTAATAATCGCGAAGCCTGTGTAACAAATGTTCAAATACAACAGAAAAAAATACGTAAAATAAATAGCGTGACCAATGAGCATTCACAAAACAATATACATCAGTTTTGAAAACGAGTAAAAACGATTGTAAATGAAAACGCTCTTTATCGTGTAGCGGCGCTTTTGCGCAAGAAGGTTTTTAATGGACGCAATCATTGGATATTGTTCTAGGCAAACAAAAAAAAACAATACAAAATGTGTTCAAACTTCCTCTTTTGAAAGTTGAAGTAAAACATCACGGGTGTTGTTGCAGCCAAATTCACCATTCGACACGAAATGGGACCTTTAAACAGACAAGTTTCATTTTCGTCGAACACGAAAAAGCGAATTTATTGACGACAGCTTCGGCAGTCTGAGGGTTAATCAATCCCAAATGCACAGAACTCCTTTACGATATTCCGATAGTACTGTGTTTACTCTATATTCTCTGAAAATTTGGTGTAAAAATTCCCAATAGAAATACTTTTATCAGGCGTTTACTAAAACCGCAAAGTATTTGAGAAATTATAGTGCAATTTTCTAAATTTTCGCATTATTTCATCGCATAAAATCATTTAAAATACGACAAGCAACTGGAAATGTTTTTGAACATTCTAGAAGGGGTACATGTCCCTGATATATGTTTAAAATTTATCGCGTAAACTATGACAGATACCAAAGTTATAATTAGTTTTATAGACCCACCCTAAATGCCCCATAGTAAATGCATGCGACCGTAAAGCACGTGGCTTTATTTGGATACTTTCTGGCCCACACTGCAACAGTCAAAATGGTTATCTGTAAAATGGTCTATAGGTAAAATAAAGTCCATCCTGATTACGATACGCGGCAAACTAACTTCATTTATATTATTCGATTAATACAAGCCGTTACTCTTTTCATCATTACTATCAATAAACACGAATTATGCATGCACGTAAGAAACAGGTCTGTTGTGACAAACGCATGGCCAAATAGCCTGTCTTAGAAAAGCCGACGAAATTACTAACAGATGTACATCGTTTAGGAATTTCGTCTGCTTTCCAAAGAGACATACACAGCGTACTCCGGTATCAGGCTATAGGAGGCCATGCAGTTAGCTCGTACTGTGAGAAGCACACTCGATTAATTATCTTCATCCGGGCACTCTGAACCAACGGGGCCCGCTTCTTCGTTATGTCGCAATAATCAAAGTGCCCCTTTAAATCATAATAAAAAAAATTTGTTATATATTGTATGACTCAATTGTCTTGGGACTTTTGTATGCCATGCAAAACAAAGCTCCTCTTTCCAAGGAAACATTTTGCTTAGTATTTTCTCTTTCTTACTGGGAAACAGCACTTTTAGTTTGCATGGCATCCTGTTGTCTTTTTAGTTTTTTTTTCTTTGTATATAGAGTTGTCCCTCTTGGACTACTTATAAAGCAATTTCTCCTTTAATTTAGAGAGACTGATATAAAAAAAATTTGTGTCATTACTATAAGTTAACTTTTTTTTCTTTTGGAACTATTCAAATACTAGTTTTTGTACATTGTTACAAAATGTTCTACATGTATATTAATCGATATTCTCATTCAAATAAATTCAACATTCAAAATTCAACATCTTTCCCTGTTCAAGGATCGGGGGACCTCATGTGGTACCTACTTTATGACTTATCTATACCCATCTAAAGCTTTTCCATTAATTGCGTTCAAGTTGACCATATTTTTAGAAGATTCAGAGAGAAAATGTTTTTATCGCTGGTTTTTGGTAGTAACTGTACTACTATAGTAAGAAAAAAAAATTTCCTTGAAACTTTTACCACATAATATATTATTTTCCACATTCTGTTGCAAGTAGTTTCAAGTAGACTAGTTTTTTGGTAAATATGTGATTTAGGCCAAATGAGGATCCCTGATCCCAGAAGGAAAGAAAGATATTAAATTATCCTAATTTACAAGTTCATAATTGTTTTATTTATTTCATAGTATCAAGTTCTTTTTGGTCCTGTGGTAGGTCTTATCCTTTTCGCCCTTTTTTCACTAGTTTCAAGAACGGTTCCGACTTCATATATAACAGTTTCAAATCTTTCTTCTCAGGATGTTCCGCCCTCTCTTTCAATAGTTTCATTCTGAATTTATTCAGACTTGGTGGTAAGTCTACTGATACACCATAGTTGTTACCTGCCGGTAGTTTTTTTGCCTCATTTAGAATCCTATCTCTGTCGTTTAAAGAAATAAACCTGATTCAATGTTGATGTTGACAACAGACGATGTCAGTGTCAAAATCGGATACTCGATTAGATTCGAGATTCGATTCGGTTGCTGAATTACCAATTCGCAGGGCCCTATTATATGAATAGTGGTGGTGGGTAGCTACTCATTCATTCATTTGTAGATATGCTCAGCTGGTATTAAGTTTTAAAAAACAAGCTCACCATGTGTTAACAGTACATAATATTCCTGAACCAGTCACTAGAGTGGATGTTTGACAGAATGCTTTGTATATGATTTTCTCAGAGGATCCATAATCCATATAATAAAATGGCCTAATTCGTATATGCCATCGGAAAAATCATTCCTATTGTAAACCAAACTGGATATTTATCTGCAGTAACTGAATTTCTTTGTTCAGCAGATGAAAAGATTTTACTATTATAGTAAATATATACATATAGTATAGTATGGCTGCTTCCCCAAGAAAAACTTCACTTCAAGTTAAAAATGGCCACTTGACACCCAGAAACTCTAAACAACATGGGAGAGCAATGTTGGCATAAGAACACCTTACACATCTCAGTTAGTGGCACCGAACTAGTAATCCTTTGTATCCATCTTCCACTTCTGAAAAAGTATTTCTGACAGTATCACAGAGATTTAGTTTCTCTAATTTATGTTTGAGAGTTTTATCTCGGTTTGTGACTTGCAGACTAAAGTATGTGGAGACCGCAGTCATTGTTGTTGCAAACAATGGAACCGAGACAGTTAGCTCCCCTGACAATGGCAGCTCTGCAATTTAAGAAAAATGTTCCACTTTACCCAACAGTAATATGTCTAACGTCATTACCCACACCAATACTGATAGGAGAGAACGTCGTCACCCCAGCCAACATAACTTTCTGGTAACGTCAAAGTTATAGGAAAAAATGTATTACTAAATCTTATGTTGGCTCTTGTTTATCTGCAAGGATGGTTTTTTTTATTTTAATTAATTGGTAACAATTGATTTTCATATTTATGAAAGTCAAGTCCCCCCCCCCCCCCCCCCCCCCCCCCCCATTGGCAATGTGCAATTTTTTTTTATTTAATTCATACTACATCCTTAGTATGGGAAGAGCAGGTAAGATGATTTGTTTGATCATATATTCCATCTGGCGATGGAGAACAAGGAGACACTATGGAGTTGGTAGGTATCTTTCCGGATTTTTCTTGACCCTGATTCGTTGCATAGAATTAAAATCAATTTCACATTGAAATGTATCAGATTCTGAATTTTATTGCTGTCATTTCAGCTGGTAATTTCCGAAAATTTATCGTATTATTGTGTTCAATTTATCAACAGAAATATTGCAAAACAAAAAACGCCGGAGATCTGGTTGTGTACGGTACTGCGTGAGACAACACAGTCGCCATAATTTCTTTACTGTTAGCAATCACTTTCAAATAAAAAAAATGAGATCGTTTTGCAGTGCATTCCTTTAAATTTTCACATCTACATGTGCACCAATCACTCTAGTTCATGTCCACATGAATGCGTACCATAATTTGACATCGTTAAACAAAATTATCCCCCATTATATATTGCATATATAAATTTGCAAAACAGAAAACGTCGTCGATTGAGTTGTGTATTACGTAAGACGGCAAGGCAACACAGTTGCCGTACTTTCTTTACTGTTAGCAATCACTTACTAATAAAATAATGAGATCGTTTTACGCGTGCATTCCTTTAAATTTTCACATCTACATGTGCACCAATCACTCTAGTTCATGTCCATATGAATGCGTACCATACTTTGACATCGTTTAATAAAATTATCCCCAATATTTTATCAACAAAAACACCGCGAAGATTTTGTATGAAGTTTGACGTTGTAACCTCGATTTCCAGAATTACCTTCACTTTTCCACAATCACTAGCAAAGTGTTAACCAACTTCTATTTATTTGCATTTAATAATGTACCAACGAAATTCAATAAAATGTGGAAATGCATTGTGAAATTGATTCCAGTATTGTAAAAATCTGATTAACTGTTGTTGACACGTGATCACAAATAGTAACCAATGTAAACAAAACACAAGCCATGATCGTGAGGATACAGAAATAAGATGTGCAACGTCGACGTAAATACTTCGACAATTACTCCGTGTGTCATGTATAAAAAAAGACATAAAAACAGCATTAATAGACTAAAATTTCAATTTTTTAAATCATAGGTTAGAAGTTGAAATGCTATTCAGTAACACTATAATGTCGGAATAGAAAAATATATCGCAAGAACTATATATTCAGCGCTGACAACAACTCCTTCTGTGTACCTCACGAACGTAATGCGTACGTACTTCGAACTTGACCCAGTTTATTACGATATATCTTGGCACATTTACATGAGTAGATCATGTCCATCACATATTGTCATTTGAAAAAGATTGAATGGCCATTAAGGTCGATAACAGTGCTTTTCTCTTCGTGAATATATGAGATGCCAAACTAAATAATAGTTAGCAAGACATCGTATTGAATAAGGATGACGAAATATACTAAAAATAAATCACATTGAGACACAGGCGTTACCTTGACCTTGATGTAATGATGATGCAATGTATATCACAGTTAGTGCCAAAACACAAGGTGTGTACACAGTTAAACTACCGGTAATCGATATATTGTTTGGCCTATGTTCAACTTATAACAAAGGACATACTAATAGTGCAATTTTGTTCGATTAAATGATAAATATCTCTTGAAAAATTATTGATAATTATAAGATTGAAATTCGCGCCCAGATTGGATGGAAGCCACGTGTTCAGAAATTGGTAAACGCGCTGTTTGCTGGAAGCTTCTAATTAGTTCCTCGCATTGCTATTCAATACATTTTATACAATCTATAAAAAATATAATATTGTCAATATGATCATGTGAAGAATTAGGAAAAATAAAAAAATAATTGGAAACAGTTTTATTTGGGAATAGGCCTACACAGCAGTAAGAACAAACACGGCGTCCTTAGTAACAAAAACTAACATCAGCATGTCGTCTTGCTCTTACCGTAGCTTCGTTAGTCAAATTAATGGTAGTGATTGTTTTATATTTGGATGCATATGATATAAAAACATAAACAAGTTAAGTAAATATTTTATTGGAAATAAAAATAAAGTTCGAAAATAAATAAATGTCAGTTAGACGACCGAACACAGTTGCCCGAGTACGCTGATTTCTCTAGTCGACTTCAAAAAATAGCACCGCCGCATTTCACTTTTCGTTTTATTGCGATTTTATTGACAACTATCGATTAAATTGTACAAAATCTGCCACAAAACCCCACAAAAACGTAACAATTAATAATGTAACATATATTTTATTATTTACATTAACAATGAAAGCAATTTGTTGTGTTATAATGCAACAGTTTTGTTGTAAACTATGACTGAAAAAAACGCAAAACTCCGGGCTCTCTAGACGCTACGCGGCAGGGCTCTCTAGGGTGTTCTGGACGCTACACGGCGGGGCGCTCTGGGGTGTTCTGAACGCTAAAGGGTTAAGAAAAATGTTCCACTGCAAATTAATGCTGTAGCAAGTTAGATTCTAAGGGCATTGCCTATTGCCGTTTACAATTTTGAGGACTGCAATGGTAAATAAACAAGATAGTCAATGACTGTTGAGACACTCGGTAATGCATTGCGCTAAATACCACCCGGTTCCTGTTACCATCAAAATGACAGACAACAACCCAATTGCTGAATAGGCATTTTACTTTGCGTGTGATTTAAAAAAAAAGAAGATGAAAATCTCAGCATATCTATGGCTATATATGATGGCATTGGCTCAGTGGTATGTTTGTTGAACTAAAATTGGTGTTGCAACTAAAGATGGCCATCAACACGGTACCAGAAAATAGAACCATTGGCAGTAGTTCACATGTACTAGTATCAGGATTATTATGTTTGGTAGTTGCTTATCAGCGGTTGGATTCAAGATGAATCAACAATAGTTCGATATGATGTATTCACTTCAACAATAAGACTGTCAGCAGATTGACTTCCAAACAACAATGGTCATGTGAGTCAGGTGATTTCGTTGGCAATGGCAACACACGGTACAAGTTACATACATGTATGTGTGGCTGAACCTGGATATTAACAACTAAACCTCCCAATACGTATAATCTTATACAAACATATACAATGATGTAATTTCTTCAACTCAAGTAACTATCAAATGCCTCAGCTTGATAAGGTATGTGTATAATGCATAAATGTATATAGGAATATTCTGTGTTTGTCTCATCTTTCGATGTATTGTATTATTGGGGCGAGGGGTGCAATAACGTAACCAAACAAATGCGACAGGAGATGATACAATCCCGACAACATTCATATACATTATGCGTCTCGTCAACTCTTGAGAGTTTGTCCTAGATCATTGTTCAAAATGGAATTGAATTATCACCCATGTAGAGGGGCAAAACATGTTTAAATTTCACGATTTTCGGTCCACTTTCACCAGAACACTCCGAAATATTGCCATCTGTAAATGATACCATGGCGTTATCACAATGTATATCTCGAAGTGGATAGACTGCAAAATAATAGCACAAAATAATCAGAGTTCTTGTGCTTTTGTATTCTGCCATACCGAATTTTCTAAAAACAGATTTTTTTCTTCTGAATTTTGGGGTGGGGGTGACACAATCTTCCACCACATAGCACCTATTGACAAAGAATGACATTTTAATCCTACAATCGTATGCGACATATATTTCCACAAGTTTCTAGATTATATACGGGTTCTCCATTCAATGCAATATTGAATAATCGCCTATTAAGAGGGGCAAAACAACTGAAAATGAATTATTTTTTGTCTATTTTCCAAGTAAATTTAAGAAATTTTTACATATATCAATGAAATCATGGCATTTCAATACTTTGTATTCATAAGTATGTAGACTGCTATATCTTAACACAAAAATATCCCGAATACCTGTGCTTTTGTATTCAGTTGTGCGAATTTCCCTAAAACAGTGACTTTTTGCTGAATTTTGGGGTGAGGGTTGAAATAATCTTACATAACACAGCACATGTTAAATATAATGACATAATCAGCATATTGTCGTATGCGGGATATATATCAGCATTTTTCTAGACTATATACGATATCTCTGGTCAAAACAATATTGATCTATCGCCCATTAAGTGAGGCCAAAAAATTGAAAAATTGCGCTGTTTTGTCTATTTTTATAATAAATCTAAAAAATCTTGCTATATATCAGAGAAATCGTAACACTATCATAGTAAATATCTAGAGGTATATAGATTACAATATTTTAGTGCAAAATGTTCGCGTTTCTATACTTTTATTTCTCATTTTGCTGCATTTTACAAAAACAGAGATTTTTGCTGAATTTTGGCACTTAATCCTCTAAAAGTCATCTTTTGCATCATTTGTATATATACCTGCTGCGGAATGCCATAACCTTAAAAATGATGTATCACAAGCTTGTGTGTGGTCCCGATGGACTAAACTTTCTGAAATCGGTTCCGTCCGTTCCACTAATGGCAATAGCTCAAACTTTACAAGTAAAGTTGAGCTATAAATGCTTATTTTAAGTCATTCATTGTTATGATAAGGTACAATATCAAATGACTGAATTATTAATAATCTGTTGCAAACTGTCCAAAACCTATTACAAGAAGCCAGCAGTTTGATGACAATATTGTTTGCTGACATCACCTCTGACATCCCTGATACCCACCTGAAGAATTGTGTAACCTCGTAAGCAGACCAAGGCTGCCTGTTCTGCATTTACCATATGCCTCTTCCTCCTCCTCGCTAAGGATTCTTGGTAGTTCGACTAGAGACTCAATGCAAGCCTGATTCAAATTGCAGTCTGGGTTTTTCATGATGTGGAGTGGGACCTCTATTCTACTAAACCTGAAAAACAAACACAAGTTGTAGTAATAACTATAGGCCATGAAACAGGCACATTTTGTTAAATTGTTACATAATATGTCACATGCTCTGGTGAAACATTTCAAGCTGTATATACACAAGACAGTCAATGACTGTGGGTCGCTCACCAGACTGTATAGACTGACAAGACTGGGACTCTGATAGTGATGCGGACCGGACCACCGGTCCACTGAAAAGGCGGTCCAGTCAAGTCCGGTCCATTCTAGTCCGGTACACATGCCTGGACCGGTCCAAAACGGTCCGGTCCACCTATAATAGGCTATATGTTAATGAAATCACTGTTTTCTCAAAGTTTTTACTCTGTATAGTACAAACTATAAGGTTATTGAGTTCAGTGCAGGCCTCAGCTTGCAGGTTGAGAATAGGGAGAAGTGACTTCTCCTTCTGGCAGAAATAGGGAGAAGTGAGTGCAAAATAGGGAGAAGTGAGAGACTGGAGAATAATTTGATCTGATATTGATTGATTTATTTGAGTGAACTTTTTCACTATCTATTATGTATGTATTCATCATTGATTTTGATTGATGTTAATAAAAATATATTTAACACCCCACCCCAACCCATATCCAGCATTTATTCCAGGTGAGTTCAATTACATGTAGATGGGCAAATTATTCTTTCGGGAGCTTGCACTTAGCAACATGATATGCACACTTTAAATATGCAAGAATCTTAATTTTATCGCCGGTTATCTTCTGCATTGGCAATCTTACTTCTGGTCACAGCTGTAATGTGCGTTTCCACTAAAAGGAAACAAAGGACCAAATGAAATGACTGCTATAATGTCCTAATAATCTGATTACTAATTACAACTATTTAGTTTGGTGTATGTACATTGTATGTACAATTGAAGTTGGCATTCGCTATTTGGCTTGGGGCAATAACATCACTGCCCTATAGAAATGTGCTTCGATATTTTGTAATTTTTGCGTGTAATAACCCAAACAAATAATGTTGAAATTATCTTTTGAGTGAATAAAATTAGTGTGACACCCAATCAACAATAAATAAAAGGCCGCTCGGCCACAGTGTCCCCCGAACCGGTGGCTTCATTTGGAGCGTTGTTTGCGCATAAAAATTGGCATGGCGGAACACAAAATCGAATTTGATCTATCTTTTGTGCTAGTAAACCAAATTTAATTTCATTCAGTACACATTTACTAAAGTTATCATCCGGAAACCTCAAATCGGCAAAAATTCTAAGTAAAAAAGGGACATAACTCTGGTGAAAATTGGCGTGCGGAATTCGAACTTGACCTGTGTTTTGCTGGGAGAAAGACACATACCAAATTTGGTTTAAATCTGATTAACTCTACTAAAGTTATCATCCGGACACCAACTTTTGGGGTTTTATATGTCGGGTCGGCGGACAAAAAAGGGCCATAACTCTCGCAAAAATGATCAGATTAAACCGAAATTCGAACTTGAGCTGTATTTTGATATAAGTAATCCACAAAAAAATGGGTTTTGCATATAAACAATCCAAAATCAAGTTATCATCCGGAAACCAAAAAACAGAAGAAAAAGTGAATTTTCTATGTCGAAAAAGGGGCATAACTCTGTCAAAAATGGTCAGGCAGAACCCAAGTTCGAACTTGACCTGTGTCTTGCTGGGAGAAAGTTATATACCAAATTTGGTTTGAATCCGATTAACTCTACTAAAGTTATCATCCGGAAACCAACTTTCAGGGGTTTTCTAAGTCAAAAAAGGGCCATAACTCTCGCAAAAATGGGCGGAGCAAACCCATATTCGAACTTGACCTTTATTTTGGTCTGATAAACTCACCTATGAAATTTGCTTTTGATCTAATAACCGAAACTAAAGTTATCATCCGGAAACCATTTCCGGACGCACGGACACACGGACGCACGGACACCGGCTATTTTAATAGTCCCCCCGAATTTTTTTTTTCGGGGGACAAAAACGAAAACATTTGAGTGACCACGTGGTTTGATATTTTAGAGTTGTCCTTCTTACATAGCCTTCCGCTGTGTATATACTTATTTATACTTACAAAGAGCATGCCGAGCGTGGTTTGTCACGTTTTGCTGGGAACATAATGCCTGCGTGTGTAGGCAGTATCTAATTTGACGTCACGACACACAGAACAATTCCACTTATCGTTGACGTCTTGAACATACCAGTCAAATGCATTTTGATTTAGTTTTTTGCATAATTTTTTCGATGGCGACTCCGAGGAGGGAATATCTTCACATTTGCGTGTAGCGGACGGAGAATTTGTGAGCCAAGATGATATTGACATCTTATCTTGGGATTACCTTTGTATCTTTAAAGGAATACGGTCCTGAAAAAACAATATTATTTTCTTTCAATATACCGATAATATATATATAAAATGTCCATTGGGCGCATATAATCTAATATTCGGCCGCCAATCGTTATTTTTATAACGATTAAAAAAAATTCCGAAGTTAGCCTAAGATTTTGTTGTAGACGAAGTCACATGATCATCAGCCCGATCACGTGATTGTCACATGTAAACAGAAGCATAGCACGTGATCGATCACGTGGTAACTCATAGATGCGCGACGGCGGTATTTTAAGTTTGCATGTAGTCGATCGCGACCTTTGAAAATTGTCGCGTTATCACACTGCGAATGCAAAACTTCGCTGAAAACATCGCCTTTCTCGTAATTAAATGTCTTTATCGTGTTATTATTACTATTATTATATGTATCGCGATGTGTTGTTACTATAAAGCCATGCGCGCATTTATCTATATAAACGCGTGCTCGTGTTTATATATATTTTTTCGTTACCGGAATAGTCCAAGTTATGTTATATATGCATATCAAGATTGCATATATACGCGAAGACTTGCACAGTTATTAGGCAATTATCATCTCGTCACAGGAGCTTGGAATTTGGTCAAAACCCCTCTTTTCTTGGCAGAACCACCACCCGGGACCATAGGTCACGGAAGGAACGAAACACGAATTTGTTGCCACCCATTTTGAACTCAACTGTATTCCTACAAAAAATATATTTTCACTAAAAACTTTTGGTACCTCTTACACCTTAGATGCCAATCTACAACATTCCATAGGTATATTTTTCCAGTTCTTCGAAAACCTCACTTTATTTCGGTAATGTATTGTAAATTCACCAACGAACACAAATCTGCGACACCTCCATCACCCGTTCTAGAATATGAATGACAAATGGCACAAAACCATTTTTCCGGAATAACAAAGTCGGAACGAAATAAAATCGAAACCTAAATTTAAAGCCCGCGAAATTCAAAAATATTTGAAAGTGCGTGCGGTTTTCGAACTTAGGCGCCAGAAAACTTAAATCAGTTTATGTTTTCGTCATACTATGCTCGTTTTTGAAGATCTAATCCTGATGTTTTGTGCATTTTCCTGAAAATTTCTGTATTTTTCTGTGTCTGCTGTTATCATCTCATGAAAATGACGACTACCCAAGAAGATATTCTTCATTTGACTGAATGGTAATTTGTACAAATATTTCATATATAATTTATTTCTATTTATGGCACGACCACGTGGTATTGTTTTTTTCTTCTTGTTTTATGTTCGTTATGTACCGGTAGGCCTATATGTACTACTTGACTTTGTAATGCTACTGGTTGCAATTATTGGTCATAAGGGGACAAAAACTCTCTCTCTCTCTCTCTTTTCCTCTCTCTCTCCCCCCCCCCCCTCTCTCTCTCTCTCTCTCTGAATAACTAGTTTATAAATTTGTGTTAGTGATAAACTCGCTAACATAAATTTTATGTAATAAGCAACTATAAGTATTGTTAACTGCACCGGTACCAGGATCTATAAATAGTATACGTCACTCGTGACTCGCGTGTCGTAACGAATCAGCACCAAAACTCTTAAAGAATGGCTTTATGCATATGATTATATAGCCTGTGCTCATGAATTGGAAATTCAATTTTTAAATTCAAGACAGCTAGCCACCATCGGCATTGTTTTTCTCAAAATCAAAAATACAAAAAAAATATTAAAAACATTACTTAATGTAACTTTCGCTGATGGGGTCATTGTCACAAGGCTCCGCGATCCGATCACATTCGTAGCCAGGTTTTTTAATCGATCACAAATGTAGCCAGCTTTTCTATGGCGATCACATTCGTAGCCAGCTATTCTATGGCGATCACATTCGTAGCCAGCTTTTCATATTCAGGCGAGCCCCAATGAATAGTGCTGGGCGATATGACGATATATCGGGTATAGCCGGTTTTAATTTTGATATCGTCAATAATATCGTCTGAAATAAAAATATCGTAATACCGTCCCAAGTTATAATATTCTCCATGTAGGTTGAAACCCATCATATGGTCCCAACAAACAGGGAAGTTAGAGCAAGTATAAATGTATAATAGTCCCAAACTTCCCGGAAATACGCAGTCGAAAAAGTTAAAAAACATCGGAGCACGTGCTTGTCAAGTTGGATATGCTTCGTCGGAAACATCAAAGCGCTAGCATTAGTTGGCGACGTTGTGAGATGATTGGTATGTCGCGCGTAGTTGGTGCAGCTTGCTCTATCAACCGTAACCGGTTGCTTGGAGGCGGATTACGATGTCAGATTTTTATTGACCAAACTAGCTGATTGTGTCAATGTGTGCAAATTGCGAGTAAAATTATTTTGTGGACATGTGCCGTACGGATCATGGCATCACTATCACTTCAACGAACGTCAAATTCACAAACTAATTGAACATGTCTATATTTATTTTCCTCGGCTAAAAAAATGCTGACGCAAATTCATTTCGCGTCGGCTTTTGCCTCGGCACTGCCCATTGTCGATGCTAATTCCCAGGGCTGCCGTATACTATGTGCATTGAAGTCTCACGGTGCTACCAACTACCAATTACCACTAATAAATAGTCTCACAAATGACCAATTCCTCATGAATAAATAAAATGGAAATTTGAAACCGAATGTGGTCCTTAATGTGTGGTGTTGAGCGCTATGGTCGAAGGGATGTAACTCTAAAAAAGTATGCGAAAATGCACGTGGGCCTTGTTATATGATTATATCCCTTTATTTCAAAGTTATTGTTTTCTCTGTCGGCAAACTGTCAGCGGCCATGTTTTTATGCAAATGAGCCCAAAATGATTCGTTCCCATCTAGACGCCAATGTTATCATCCATCAAAAAGTTCATGATGATCAGTGCATCGGTACGGTCATGTAATAAACATGTAATCATGTTCGAAATTATAAACGGTACTTTCATGCTATCCGTCTCCGGATCATAGTTTTAAAGTTTCCGCATATTTCGGTACCATTTCCGCTACTCAGATTCTAGAACGGGTGATGGAGGTGTCGCAGATTTGTGTTCGTTGGTGAATTTACAATACATTACCGAAATAAAGTGAGGTTTTCGAAGAACTGGAAAAATATACCTATGGAATGTTGTAGATTGGCATCTAAGGTGTAAGAGGTACCAAAAGTTTTTAGTGAAAATATATTTTTTGTAGGAATACAGTTGAGTTCAAAATGGGTGGCAACAAATTCGTGTTTCGTTCCTTCCGTGACCTATGGTCCCGGGTGGTGGTTCTGCCAATAAAAGAGGGGTTTTGACCAAATTCCAAGCTCCTGTGATCTCGTAAACATTCCAATTTCCAGATGCCATTAGTCGTGTGTCAATAAAGAGCGTTTCGTTTTAATTTATCGTAACGCGGTAAAACAACACAAAATTGGTTTATTGCTGTCGGATTTAATCAATTATAATCAAGTCATTCATTACCAATATGATATGATAAGTTCATTTTTCCTTGGTTATGAATCATGTATATATTTGGGCAATATGGTGTTTATATATATTTCGGAATATTGCTGCCCCCACCCCAAAACAATCTTGCCGACTGTCACTGATGGAAATTCACTGCATCTATGCATGGTTATTGGCCTATAAAATTAGCACTCTAGCGATGCGGTCTATTGAATATCCAGGTCATAAATCGACCTCTATGTGTCCATTACGCATAACAATAGGGTTATAAAATATATAAATGTTCGCCGTGGTTCGTTTAAACATCCAATCATATATAACACTTTTTGAAGGAGGGATAATAATCCGGTTTAATATGGAATCACATATTCAAGTGCTCTTTATTCGCAATATATCGTAATAGTGAACGCTCTTTATTGCGTCAAGGTAAAGGGACTCGACTTAGAACAGTTGTTCTAGTGATTGTTTACTGATTACAACAATACAGGCCAATACATGTACATGAACTTCCGATATGCATGCTTTATATCCTTCCATCATTGTCATAGCAATTTCCGCTTTATTAAACTCTTTTTATTCGTACCATATTAGGAAAACTCTTAACATGGAACGCTCTTTATTGAGCCATGGTGAAGGAAATGGGGACTCGACTTAGAATAGTTGTCATCGTGAATTATTCATCAACATACTCCCCACTTTAACTGCAATTGTATGTATTCGTAACCATGACTGACTCGTCAAATTAAACGCTCTTTATTTGGTATATGTAATCGGTTTCTGATTTTGCGCAACAGGTTTCCCACAGAAATCCCGCCAAATGTCACGTAAACGAACATCGTTTGGAAATGAATACAGCATATGCCTAACTGAGAGTCACTAGACCGGCCACGGCCGAAAACACTGCATTTATATGGCATTGTCACGAATGAATGATTGTAAATACGGGACACTCGGGGCATATATACGGAAAATTAAAACAACATCGCAAACACGCACCCGAATAAAGTTCACATGCCGGCTCGTGTTTTTATAAGCTTTAAGAAAGTGTTATCTACCCCGCTCAATTGTCCCTCTATATTTTTTGTCAAAACAATACCGTAACTTTCCAAACAGCACTTAAGACAAATCACAAGTGAAGATAACTCACCGCGCGATGACAATTCACCATGTGTACACAATGCTATTGATATGCCCCGCAGTAATTCCATTACACTCACGCGCTGATGTCGATTCCGGATTTTCCATCGCCATATAGGTAGACATAATTAACTCCGACTCCAATTCCCTGTTTTTAATTAGTTTACCTCGCTTGACGTCATGCGAGGTTTTGCGACGGAGATAGCCGACAACCGGTGGTATTATTTATTTATTTCTCGACTTATTTATTACGCGATTTTAATGGGACTTGGATCATTGTGATCACAATAGGGGTGGCTTTCCGATAGAGTTTTGTTGTTTCATGAGGATAGTAATCCTTTAACCAATAAAATTCTAGTTAAAGAATATGTTGGGCCATTTTACCTAAACATCAAGTTCAGATACAATCGAAAATCGGAGGACGACTTCACTTCTCCCTGGCATGACACTAAGGCGACTTCGTGGCATCGAGGGCGACTATTTCGCCCTACACGCCCCACTGTGGAAAATTCAACCCGCATTATCCGTAAACCTAACAAAAAAGATTTTTAACTTTAAAGAAAAATTGGATTAATAATATCAAATTTTCTAAGTCAAAATAAGTCGAAAATGAAGTGTAATGTTAGGAAAAACAGTCGGAGCCAACCCTGAGCCGCATAATGTAGAGAGGGTGTTGTGAGAAGCATGTATACCAAAAATTATTGAAATCGGTTCATATTTGTTAAAGTTATTAAGTCGGACAGAATTTTAAGTCAAAATAAGTCGAAAAGTAAGGCGTAACTTAAAAAAAGAAAGTCGGACCGGACCGCAATTAGCTTCATGCGGAGAGGCGGTCATAAGGAGATTGCATACAAAAAATTATTGAAATCGGTTCATAGTTGTTCCGAGTTATGAGGTCGGACGGACACACGGTACGAGAAAGTGTGACGGACGGACGGAGGGAGAAAGTGTGACGGACGGACAGACGCAGTCAATCCAGTATACCCCCCATTTTCTTCGAAAGTGGGGGTATAATTATACAAATGTGTACTAATATGACTACTACATTAATATTGGAGTCTTGGAGGTTGTGATGGCTGATTGTATAGTCCTGACAATTAGTTATACATGTATACATGTACCTATTTAAAGTACAACTACTATTGGATTAATGTGACTGTCTTGTCTTTCATTATAAGGAAATTGACATGTACAAATTACATCCATAAATTGTTTTCGTGGCACCAAACGTTTAATAGATATTAACCACTTGAATGCGTCAATACATCGTTGCTAATTGATAGGACGGCAAATACGCAATGATATTCGCGATAGTTTATTATAACTGAAGTAAAATAGTGGACTGGACCGGAGAGTACCGGACCGGCGGCAAAAAGCGGTCCGGTCCAGTCCAGTGACACCCGGTCCGGACCGCGGTCCACCCCTGGACTGCGAACCGGACCGGTCCAAAGCATCCGCATCACTAGACTCTGAAGACCAACAGAGTTAGTACTGGTCAAAATCACATAAAAACAAGTAGTTCTAAACCAGAACATAGCTAGAGAGGCTCCATTAATCAGTGGGGTGTCCACCTTGAAATTTTCAATTGCACTCCCCTGATACCTCCCATCCCATATAGTCCATAGTCTGTCTGTCGCCTCCCAACTTAAGCAAACACACTCCCAAGTTCTAAAAAATTCCTTTGCACATGTTGGAATTTTACAACTGATTGGCAAGCTTTCCCAACTGTTGCAAAGTTCCAACCTGACATTCCCCCTTTTTTAATGGTTGACCTCATTCAAACAATCTAACCTATTCAAAAAAAAATGTAACCCATTCACACGAGGACAATCAATACTATATATAAGCTAAATAGGCCTAATGACTCTTGAGTAACAGACGTTTTAAGAATTACCATTGGGGAAGAGTTGTGTCCCTGGTCTAACCCCTATTTGACCTGGTGACCCTATTTGAACAAATCTGAATTCCAGTCACCTAAGGACCCTCCATACAAAATATAAGCTAAATATGCTAAATGTTTCTTGAGAAGATGTTTTAGAATAACTATTGAGGTAAAGAGTTATGCCCCTGGTTCTGCCCCTATTTAACCCAGTGATCCCAATTTGAACAAATCTGAATCACAGCCACCCAAAGACCATCCAAAAAAGCTGAATAAGCTTGATGGTTCTTGAGAAGAAGGTGTTTTAAGAAATACAAGTTGCATCCCTGGCTCAACCCTATTTCACCTGGTGAACAAATTTGAACAAATCTGAATCCCTGTCATCCAAGGACTCTGATTACCTAATATAAGCTGAATAGGTCTGATGGTTCTTGAGAAGAAGATGTTTTAAGAATTACTATGGATGGAAAGAATTATGTCCCTATATCTGCCACTTTTTGACTCGGTGACCCCAATTCTAAAACTCAAGTCACCCAATATGACTCAATTCTTACTTGACTATAGCTCCACCAGAGACTAGGTCTCAGATGAGATAACCCCCTCCCCCCCCCCCCCCCCCCCCTCCATCCAGTTTCCCATATATGTCATTGTGTTAGAACACAGGTATTTATTTTTAATGTCAGAATCACACTTGGCATCATTTGTCTCCGGGAATACAACAAACTTAAGAATGTGGTTGCTAGTTATCTTAGCCATTCTGGGCTCAAATTGTGGCACAGGCATGGCATATGCCAGTTATTACTAACATAGAAGTATGGGATATTCCACACAGAGCTGTCACAACAAGCAGATTTAATTTCAATCACAGCTGCCATAGTGACTTTATAATCACCTTTGTGACTTCTATGCTGTTATTAAGTAAACATTATGTGTTCTCCTATATCTCAGATAGCTAAGTCTGTGCTGTTTACATATGTTCCGGATTTTTGAGTGATTTAAAACCAAATTTGCTGTTGGGACTCAGGTATTCTGGGATGTTATAATAGTTTTTCATATCTTTTAACAAGTTTTAAAAAACCACACACAAAATTTAAAAAATATAAAAAATCTTTGAATGAAAGTGTCAATGACACTGTAGTTCAACTTAGGTAGGGGAATAATTTAATGGTTGACAGTAAATGGAGGAATTAGGAAAGGTGCTAATTGAAATGTCTAAGTAAGACAAGATTTTTTGGGCTGAATGACCCCCAAAATGACTCGCTCCCATCTACATATATCTTTATTTCCTCCATTCACGGAGAGTTATGAATAATATAATTGACAAAAGGAAATTCAAATAATACAAGAACAGTAAACATATATACAGTGGACATAACAACAAAGAATAGTCGCTAAGAGTTCAGCAAGCATACACACACACGGATACACCATGTATATATTGATACGAACAGACGCCCATCGTACATACTCGCACGCCATCATACATGCAAATCCCACACTAATACATGCATGCACACATACATATCCATACTCACACACACACACACCCACACACACACAGCCTCCACACACACACACACACCCTCTCACACACATACACACACACCCTCACACACACACAGCCGGCCACCCGCAGGCTATAGCGTATAAACCCAAGCACATATACACAGCTTAGATACTGACACACATATAGGTAGACAGTTGTTTTAATTGACTGTATGTATACAGATGCATATATGCATATACAATGTATGGTTCATGAACATGAAATAGTATTTAGACACATGTATTAGATTGTGTACTATGCAATCAAGGTTATGTTGAGTTTCTTAGCTGTTCTTATAAATTAACGTCCGCGTTGTCGAATTGTGTGATAAGCATGCCACAGGCAATATGTGCTACAGACCATGAAGTCTGTGAACATGTCAGCTTCACAAATGATATCGAATAATTCTCTTGGCCGTGCAGTGAGGAAAACATTTAATTGGATATCTGGACTGAGGCTATCCAATTTTAGAATACATGGAATATCGAATTTATTCATCAGTTCATACCATATATCATTGCGGTATTCCGCAATCGCTGGGCAGTTCATAATAGCATGTAAGGGGAGATCATCGTAATTCCCACCACACTTGCTACAAGTTAGTGATACGGACCCAGTACAAGCTATGATTCCACCCACAGTCAGGTATGCTATTTTGTGTCTTGGGAATTTTTGACAGCAGCGCCACAGGTGAGAAACAGTTAACTTTGGATGTATGTTATGAAAGCGATGGAGTGATTTGTCGCTCGCCGCGCTTTCCCATTCGGATTCTGTATAATCGGAAATTGCCTTGCGCACTATACCTTTCCAAATCTGCTTTGTTGGGAAATCACTATGAGATACATAATTGGTGAGGTATGGCATCAACTGGTGGCTCTCTATGATATCTACAATGTCGGCAATGAATGAATACTTAGAAACACCAGTTATGAAGAAAGAGTGCAACCTTAGCAAGAATACAGATTTGGCTGCCTTCTCTGTACTGAGGGTACACAAGCTCTGCTGAAAAATAGGAGCTTCTTTTTTTTCAATAAAACTTTGAACGTTTCCGATACCCATTAACCCTTCTGCGATGTTGGTACGTGTTTGATAATGAAGACCTTGAATCTTTTTAAGACAAAATCGGTGCGTTCTTTCCAGAGACAAAATATCTGAATCAGTCATACCACACAGCAGTTCGCATCCGAAGAGACCCCTTGGTAAAACGATGGATGTGTATAATTTCCTACTGCTTGTTGGGGTTATACCACCTGCATACATACCTATGTTCGACAGTGAAAAATAGCTTGATCTGAGTTTTGTTTTTATTACGTCTATGGCGTTACCTTTGTGATTGAATTTGTGTATAGGGACGCCTAAGTGAACCAAACTCTCGACCTCAGACAGTTGTTTTCCACAAAGAGTCCATGCCCTATTACAACTAGCCTTTAGTGTGCTCGTTCTTGCTTTCATTGAAGACAATAACTACTGTCTTTTGTTCATTATATTTATATCTCCATTTGCGACTGTAGTTTGTGCATATATTAATTAGGTGCTGCAGGCCATTTTCCGCAACAGAGATCAAGGTCATATCATCGGCTTGTGTCGGGCATGAACAATTTATAGAGAACATATTTAGTCCTGCTCCCGAATTGGCAAGCTCTGTTAAGAGCTGATCAACGAAGATCATGTAGAACAAAGGTGAAATGACGCCCCCTTGTTTTGTTCCCTGCTCTATCTGAAATATTCTGGACTGACAATTCCCATATTTGACATGACAAGAAGTACCTGTAAGTAGCCATATTTTCTCATCAAAACCGAGGAGATGAAGTTTATAGCGAAGACCATTTATCCATACGGTATCAAATGCCTTCTGGACATCAAGGAAACATGTGAACAACTTACTGTCGTTTTCTGATGCAAATTCTTTAGATTCGTAAATAAGAAACGAGTTCATGAGACAGTTGATACCCTTCTGAAAACCGTGTTGCAATGCATGTACTTTGATCATATCAGGAACACGATACTCTAGTCTTAATAAAATTATTTTTTCGAGCAATTTGTAAATGGCAGGGAGCAGGGTTATCGCGCGATAGCTGTCGAATAACTTTCGGGGTTTGTTGCCTCCTTTGTACAGAGGAACGATTATCCCAATCTTAGCCGGTTCTGGTATATGAGAAAACATCATGATACCCGTCAATAGTGCAGTTAGGCCTTTGATCAATGCCATACCACCAAGGACCAAGTGTTCATTATAAACATTATCCCACCCCGAAGCTTTGTTCAAGTTGAGTGTTTTGAGCGTGTTCTCGACTTCATCTTCAAGCACAGGTTCAGTGACATATTTAGAGTTACTCCCCGTTTTACAGTATTGGCCATTTGCGAGGTCTGCGACGGTGTCGTACACAATTTGAAGGTGGTTCTCGTCAAAGCTATCATGTACCAATGGTTTGTATAGTGACTCAAAGTAGTCGGCCCACCCATCTGATATTTCTGAGGAATTTCTTAAAGTTGCCCCGTTGTATTCAAATATCTTGTTTGGTCTATTCTCATAATTTCGCCTGGAATTTATTATTTTAAAGAATGACCCTTGATCTACTTCAGCAGCGGTGTCTAGCTCATTGTTACGATCACTCAAATTTTGATTGCAGCATTGCCTAAACTCCTGTCTGAAGGCGCATTTTCTAGACTTATATTCTACATATAATGCATGATCCACTTCCCGAGGTCTACCAGCAGTGATCCAATTGCGTATGCTTGTTGTCATGTGAGCGTGCAAGTCCTTCAAGTGACTGTTCCAAAACGGTTTGAGGTGGCTTTTGAATGTTTTTTGTGGAATTATTTCACTCGACGCTCGTTGAATTGCTGAAATAATATTATTATAAAGAGCGTCTACATCGCCTCTGCTATTTATTTTATAGCTGTGTGGAAGAAGCGATGCTAGAGTGTATTTATACTGACTCATTAAGTTTGGTGAGGATCTAAATTTCTTCCAGTTATACAAGGGGGTCGAGTTAGATCTCCGTTTGGAACTGTCAGCTTGAATGTCACATCTGAATAAACATACAATTGGTCTATGGTTAGAAATATCAGAAACGTCATCATCAATAATTTCAGCATGCACGAGAGTCATATAAATGTCTCTCTGTGAATACAACACATAATCAATAGACGTGCCCTCAACACCAGTGGCAGGAACAAAAGTTGCTTTTCTGCCAGCGCAAAGGATACTTTCATTTACTGGTACAAACTGTTTTGGTTCGAGTACTCTGCGGAGAGAGTTGTCTCGCGGACGTGATCTTGAAAGAGTACAATTGAAATCGCCCATGATAATAACATGACCTAGAGAAAAGTAAGTATCTATGATATCACCGAGTGCTTGTGTATATTGTAAATGAAACTCGTCTGTATAGTTGGTTGACGGTAGATACACTTGGAATATGTATAGGTAATCTGCATCAGGTAATTCAACTTGGATACCACAAATTCTATCGTCATCAATTTGTATGGTTGATACATAGGGGTCTAGAACTTCTTTCCATATAAGGGCCACGCCACCTTTATGTCTCCCCCGCTGATGGGGTAGCCTTTGAGAGAAATCACACACAATGTGGCATTTGTAGTTGACTAGCATAGGTTCGAGTATATGAGAGTTGTGTTCATGTAGCCAATGTTCACTGATACCACAGATATCTATGTTCCTCTCGTGAATCATGTCATTCAAGAAGGCACCGGATATGGAATCAGCTGATGCCGAAAGACCAGTACAATTCCAAGTGGCTATAGCTATCTGTGCGTGTGACATTGTCAATTACAGTAAAATATACAACATGAGTACAATGAGGTATAACAAGAAAAAGAATCCAGAGTAGCATAAACCATATGACATAATTATATGTTCAATTCCCATTATACTGGGTTTGTCGTCTATCGAAATCATTTTGAGAAAGCCAGAGTCGACAGAATACTTGACGCGGCCAGAAGTTCTTATTGATTACTTTTGTCATGTCATCTTCGTGTATATTTATTCTGGCAGAAACAGTATGTTCTTTCCTACTATGCATCATGCGAACAATCGAGAAACGAACACCGGCGTCAGTGAGATAGTCCTGAATGGCTTCGGAAGTAACACTGTCGAGCAAGTTACCGACAAATACTTGGATCGTATTTATCGGCGTGTTGTGTTTTATGCGCATTAAATTTTCCGTCTGACTATCACTTGGTGGCGACCTGTGTCTCCTGTGGTGTTGTACATTAGGGCGACGTTGTTGGAGATTGTCGTCATTTTCAAAAGTCGTTGGTGGTCGCTTTTGATTAGGAGTGCTTGTGTCGTTTCTCTGTCTCGAAGTATTGCCTTGTCCTTTATTCCCATTTCGAGTGACTTCAGAATATGTGCGATTTGTGTACGATTCATCGAAGTCGTCAACTGTAATAGAGTTATAGGACTTAGTTGTCTGGCCGTTTGGACTGCTGGTAATTTGTTTGTTGGGACTAGCATTTAGTAACTGTTGATTAAACATCTGCTGTTGATTGTACATGTGGTTTAATCTATTATTGATTCCATTCATAGTATGAGTGGTGAAGTCCTGGAAAAGGCCGGCA
Source organism: Siphonodentalium dalli (assembly GCA_032622095.1). Classification (NCBI taxonomy): domain Eukaryota; kingdom Metazoa; phylum Mollusca; class Scaphopoda; order Gadilida; family Siphonodentaliidae; genus Siphonodentalium; species Siphonodentalium dalli. The sequence continues at coordinate 133,446,591 of CP136064.1, read as the reverse complement.
ATCTCTCGTGAGAATTTGTTTAGTTTTATATTCATTTTATCCATACATTTTAACTCAATGCGTTCATCAGTTTCAGTTGGTTTTGGTTCAGATTCCGCAGTCGCATTAACACTTTCATCGCGTGGCGAGTTAGCATCATCGTGTAAGGAATTTGAATTGTCGTCCGTGTTTTCGTCTGAATTTATTTTAGAATCCGTAGCATCCTTGTTTGGATCACAAATTTTCACATTCTGTTTTGGAACTTTTTGTTGTTTTTGTTTATTTTTGCCTTTGAGTGTTCCTATGTACCCTGTGTTGGAATTAACAGATCTAGTCAGCGACTGTATTTCATCGCGCATTGATTCCTTGTCCATTTTAATATCTCGTATGTCACTTTTCAGTTTCGAGACTCCTGAGCATCTTTCATCGGCCGTACGCTCGATATCAAGCTGATTCACTTCAATTTGTTCCTCAATTTTATCAATTCTCTCGGATAGCTGGTTTAAGAGTGTGTCATTGTTATTCATTCTGTCCATGAGAGTATTCATCGCTTTGGCTAGTTCGGCAGAATATGTTTATTTTGCTCCTTCATTTCCGAATCAGTTTTATATAAATCTGATAAGCTGTGAACTGGTCCAAATTGAGTCGAGTTAGCAGTATTTTCCAATATCTCCTTTGGTGAATTAGAAATTTCAGAATACTCGGGTATGTCATGTTGGTTGCTGATCATAACTTTAGGAGCTGTTAACAACTCTGACATATGGTCTGGTTTCTCGTCGAGAATGCACAACATCATTTGATAAATGTCGTGGGAATATTTCACCGCAAGAGTTGTTTCCCTGTCAGCTGACATTTCTCGGTTGACTCGCCTCTGCTTGAGGGAGGAGTTCAGATTAATGTCAAGTCTTCCAGATTTTGCCAATTTGATTATTTCCTCGAATACGGAGGCTCGTATTTCTTTCAGAGTTGCAGCACGCCACTGTGTTGCATTTAATAGGACATCGACAACATTCCCTTTTGGCGTATTCCGAACATACTGTAGAACCCATGAGAGATATGTGCTGAAATCAACTGTCGTGGGCCCCGTTTCTGTTAATTTAACAAAGGTAGCAGAGAGGTCTATGGGTTCCCGCAAATTTATAGAAGCCATCTCGTTTAGTTTTTCCATTGCTTCATCACAATTAATGTTATCATCACGATGGCAGGGAACTGATGAGCTTTCAGTGTCTTGCGTCTGATTTTCGCATACATGCGCATATGATGGCACGATGTCATTTGTGTCAAACCCAGGAACATTATTGTCCGGTCCATAGAGAACCCTATCTGTTTCCGTGAATATTCCTTCCATGCTCAATTAGTTAAGTTGAGTGCCTGATCAGAGAATATGCAGTCACACAATCATACCGGTAATTCAGTGTCATGTCATTAAGACCGTCCATGTATTGTGTGTACTATGTTCACTGAACCATGACATTTTCCCACGGTCAAGGATCTCGTACTATACGGAGTCTGGTGAGTACAGTTCACGAAACGGTACAAGCAGGTAGGAAAAATGGCGGCACACATAAACAATAGAAGTATCTATGGCTTCGAACTTTGATGAGTCGTCGGTAGCAAAAAATGTATATTACCATCGTCGATCGTCCCATCTCGGATCATGATTCTGGTCAGTGGAATATCCGCTGATATTCTGTAGAGCAATACAGTCGATATATAGCTACATCTTTAAGAAAAATTAGATAGTAATCGAACTAGAAAAATACATGACTTGTAAACAATCTAACCGGAAGTTAAAAACCACAGCTGCCATAGTGACTTTATAATCACCTTTGTGACTTCTATACACTGTTATTAAGTAAACATTATGTGTTCTCCTATATCTCAGATAGCTAAGTCTGTGCTGTTTACATATGTTCCGGATTTTTGAGTGATTTAAAACCAAATTTGCTGTTGGGACTCAGGTATTCTGGGATGTTATAATAGTTTTTCATATCTTTTAACAAGTTTTAAAAAACCACACACAAAATTAAAAAAATATATAAAATCTTTGAATGAAAGTGTCAATGACACTGTAGTTCAACTTAGGTAGGGGAATAATTTAATGGTTGACAGTAAATGGAGGAATTAGGAAAGGTGCTAATTGAAATGTCTAAGTAAGACAAGATTTTTTGGGCTGAATGACCCCCAAAATGACTCGCTCCCATATACATGTCAATATCAACATTCATGACAAGTTTTATAATGATCGGATCAGGGATGTGGTCTGTAGGGTGTGCCAAAGTATATAGTGATGCAAAGAGTAAGTTCTAAAATGGCCACCGGTGGCCATGTTTTTTTTGCCGAATGACCCCAAAATGACTCGTTCCCATCTACATGTCAATGTCAACATCCATGACAAATTTCATGAAGATCAAACAAACAGATCGGTCTATAACCCATGCTAATGGATTTTGTAGAAATATTTAGTCATACAAAGAGTAAAATCCAAAATGGCCATTGGTGGCGCCATATTTTTTTGCCGAATGACCCCAAAATGACTCGTTCCCATCAAGAGGTCACACCGATGATCCATATGAAGTTTGGTGATGATCGGATCAGGGATGTGGTCTGCAGGATGTGTCAAAGGATTTAGTGATGCAAAGAGTAAAATCCAAGATGGCGGCCATGATTTTTGGCTGATTAATCCTAAAATGACTCGTTCCCATCTACATGTAAATGTCAACATTCATGACAAATTTTATGATGATCAGACAAACAGTACGGCCTGTAGCCCGCGCCAATGGATTAAATTTTGAACTCCAAGATGGCCACCAGCGGCCATGTTTTTTGGCCGAATTACCCCAAAATGATTCATGCCCAACTAGGGGCCACCCCAATGATGAATATGAAGTTTGGTGATGACCGGATCAGGGTTGTGGTATGTAGGGTGTGTGAAAGTATTTAGTGATGCAAAACAAAAAAACACCAGCGACCATGTTTTTTGGATGAATGACCCCAAAATGACTCGTTCCCATCTACATGTCAATGTCAACATTCATGACAAATTTCATAAAGATCCAACCAAAGATACGACCTGTATAGGGCCCGGCGAATCGGCCTTTTTGGTTCGAATCGAATCTTGAATGATATCGAATCGAATCATAGAAAACCTGACTTCAATTACTGGGACAAATTTATAGTGAATACACATCGATTTTATGAATAAACGTTACAAAATATTCGTTAACTAATTGATTTGTTTTCACCATGTGTGATTTTCTCCCTGGAAAAAATATTCACTGGGGTTTTGGAAAGCGTACGAGACTCAACAAGTCATCTCTGCATTTACTCGCAAAAGCTGCGAACTTAGCAGTCAGCACATGTAATCGTGTATATATACTTGGTATTTAAGCGACCAAACTATTCACTCTTAATTTCATTGGCTTTTGCAGTTTGTACCAGTGACGGAAATAGTAAGTTCGAGTTGTTGCGGGCCCAGATTAACATTTCCGCGTTATAGTTGGAGAGACTGTGCCTTTGGTCCGTTACTCTCTCACTGGAACAATTTGTCGCTTGAATACCGAGTATATCCTTCGCAGTTGTAGCGAGTAAAGGCTCGTTCGACTTCCAAAACTCCAGTGGAGAGTCATCCCTTTTTAATATAACCCAACACGCGAGTATGCATGCCTCCATTTCCTTGGTTAGCCATACATATAATGAATTGTCACCAGGGTCCAGTACATTGTCCCTCTCGTGGGCAGCTTCAATGTCATCAAACATAGCGTCAACTAAACCCTGGGTAGGTGGAGTTACCGGTTTATTAACTGTATTGCCCGTACTAGTAGACTGCTCTGTTGAGTCCATAGTGGGTCAATCCCTGTTCTAAATATTTCTGTATTACTTTTAAATCGCGGATCCATGTATGAACCTACGAGCAGGTGGGGGTTTGGTGAGATCAAACCTGGATCGAAGTTGTGCATGAAGTTATTCTCTGAACTTTTTCACGCCTTTGGCGTCATTGAGTCGCAACTACTTAGTCAGATTCTGGATATATGGGACCACCATTGATACAGTTATCGAACAATCAGCGTTCAAAAAGGACGTTTCCTCTGCCATTGGCTTAAGTATAGAGGTAGTGCTGCTATTTTTTCCGATGACGGCGATAAAAATGGCACGATCTTTACGCGTTATATATGATGTTGTTAAGATTCGTTTTGAGATGAATCGGACGAATGATATCGAATCGAATCGAATCATCGGGAGTATATCGAATCGAATCGAATCTCGAACCTTCGCCGGGCCCTAGACCTGTAGCCCGCGCGAAAGTATTTAGTGATGCAAAGAGTAAAATGTATTTTGGCTAAATGACCCCAAAATGACTCGTTCCCATCTAAAGGTCGCACCGATGATCCATATGAAGTTTGGTGATGATCGGATCAGAGATGTGGTCTGTAGGATGTGTCAAAGGATTTAGTGATGCAAAGAGTAAAATCCAAGATGGCCACCAGCGGCCATGTTTTTTGGCTGAATGATCCTAAAATGACTCGTTCCCATATACATGTAAATGTTAACATTCTTGACAAATTTTATGATGATCACACAAACAGTACAGCCTGTAGCCAGCGCCAATGGATTTAATTTTGAAATCCAAGATGGCCACCAGCGGCCATGTTTTTTGGCCGAATGACCCCAAAATGACTCGTTCCCATCTACATGTCAATGTCAACATTCATGACAAATTTCATAAAGATCAGACCAAAGCTACGACCTGTAGCCCGTGCCAAAGGAAATTGCTGACGGACATACGGACACACACATGCACACACGGACATCGCCAACCCATGGCAATAGCTCAAACTTACAAAGTAAGTTGAACTAACAAGGTGTTGAATCTAAATTAAATTAAAAAAAAAAACTTTATTCAAAAAATATATTTATTTTTTTTGGTTTAATTGAGTTAAATCTTAATTTTTTTTTTTTTAGTTATGTCCCTGGCTCCGACCACATTTGATCCAGTGACCACATTTCAAAAAATCTGAACCCCAGTCACCCAAGGATCCTTCATACCAAATATGAAACCATTCGGCCTGATGGCACTTGAGAAGTTGTTTTAAGAATTACAGTGAAACCTCTACATACCGGACCCTCTACACTCCGAATCCCTCCTCAATCGGAATGAATTGTCTGGTCCCGAATTCACCCAAGTGCATTCTCACTAAAAATGACCTCTAAAATCCGGAACCTCTATATTCCGAATACCGGACAGGTTTGTTAGTCCATAATTAAGCGAACACTTGATTATTACCTCTGAATACCGGACGAGATCAGACGAGATGACATCGGTCGAGATGAGATCAGTCGAGACGAGACGAGAGTGCGTATAATGGTATAGTGATTACATACTCTAGTATAAGCGGACCGTTTAAGAATACCGGACGAGATCAGACGAGATGAGATCGGTCGAGATGAGATCAGTCGAGACGAGACGAGACGAGAGTGCGTATAATGGTATAGTGATTACGTACTCTAGTATAAGCAGACCATTTAATTAGCGTTCTTTTGTTCGGCGTATGCTTTGAACCGGATTGTAACAACAGGAGTCTGATTAGATATCTATGCTCATTTCACACATTGAGTGAACAATGGTGACTTCACAGATCGAGAATTAGAGCTCTGACATATTGTTTTTGCAACAGTTATTGTGTTGAGTTAATTGGACTCTGTTTACGTTGATCGCCGCTCACATCGCAAAACCCACAGACAATGCCACCGACGACGATGAAGAAGACGACGCAATCCATGACAGAAGCGACGATCATGAAGTCGGCATGGTCGTGATGCTCGTCTGTTATATTTGAACAGTTTCTATATGTGGTTGTTTGGGTAGCCTTTATTGTCGCGTTCCTTTTTGCAAGAATACCGGCGCTAATCGAAATTATTTTTCTGTGTGGGCTCTGGGTTTCCCCAGCGATAAAATTATATCTGGAAAAAACAGAGTTGTTCTGAAAACTAGCACCGGAATATGGCGAAACGTAATAGATATTTTTCGATCGGGGTTAATGTCGTGGCATTGTCTGAAAATCGTATCAAATGAATTTTATTATGTAAAACTTGTGTTTATCAGCCAAAGGTGTAGTATTTTTCTCCATTCCTCACAGTGGATTGCGAGACTAATAACAGGCAGTGTCATACTTCCGCATTTCGTTTCAGTTTCGGTTGTACGATGTAGGTTTTGGAAATTCCGGTAATGTTGTCAGCACGTAAATCGGATGATAGACTATTAAGTTTGGGCAATAGCATACAGAGAAATAATAAGTCAGGTGCCATTTTCACCACTCATCTGGTACCTGACATTTTGTCCTGCACTCAAATAAAAATTATACCCAGGCTTGGTTCTCGTAATTATTCAAAAAATTCTCAGTAATCAATAATGCAGTCTTGGTCATTCTTGGTATTAAACGGCGGCAATATATCATCGATGGTGACGCCATTTTCTATAAACCGAACACCTCTCTAAACCGAACGGAAGGGCCAGTCCGAAGGGTGTTCAGTTTAGAGAGGTTTTACTGTACTATGGAGGGAAAGAGTTATGACCCTGGTTTCACAACTATTTGACCCAATGACCTCATTTGAACAAATCTGAATGTGAGTCACCTAGGGAACATCCACACCAAATATGAACCCATTCAGTCCTATGGATCGAGAGAAGATGTTCTAAGAATTGTTGACGGACCGACAGACGGACGGACGGATGATGGATGGACGGATGGATGGACGAGGAGTGATGACTATAGCTCCACCGGAGACTTCGTCTCAGGTGAGCTAAAAGTGTGTTAATTTTACGAAACCTGATGAGCGTACAACATTTTCCAGGTATTCTACCTAGATCCACAAAAGGCAATTGTCACAAACTGGATGATTTTTATCCAGCACAACAACATAACTGGTCTGTCATAAATATAACATTGGAATTTATGACATTGTCACAAAACAGTTAAATCTGAAGTTTAATTTTTTAAATTTTTTTTATGGAACAAAATGTTGACGAAGAACAAAATGAGCAGGAAAAGTTGAGTTTAAGGAAGATGTGGTTGTTGTGTGGATGTTTTGCTGCTGGAAAAACTTTCTGCAATGTTCATTTTTATCATTCTGTGTGTATCAGTCAAACTTTTTGTGCCCAAAAATTGAACTTTTTATATAATTGTGGTCTTTAATAGATCAACAGTATCACAAGCAAAATACATACATATTATCACAACAGTGTGTTGATCCGTGTCGTAGTATCACGTCGAGTTGAGGTGGGCAGATTGCCGGATCAAACGAGTTGCCGCAGGCAGCGAGTTTGATCTGGCAATTTGCCCACCTCAACGAGACGTGATGCGACGACACAGATCAACTCACTACTGTGATAAAAGGTTTATTATTATGACGTCCAGTTTACAATAATAACCATTTTTAAATTACAGAGTTTTTTCACTTCAGCATTTCAATTTTCTAACCATAGCAGACCATAGTCTATTTTTTACGGATAAATAGTTCTTCGTCGTTAATTTGGCAATTTCCGTAGGAGTGTGATCTGATTTGTTCCGGGGAAATCTCACTCAGTGTGATCCGACTATTTGGATTCGATCGTCAAACAATAGTGGTATTTAGGGAAGAATAGTCATAGTCATATAATAAAGATATCTACTGTTATAAATTAGATACAAAGAACTCACTGATCTGTGCTTTCTTCTACAGATTGGAAGCATGTTATCTGGACTGTATTTTGCTGCAAATAAAATGACTCTGGCTCATTTGGTTTAATGAAGCATGCCAATGGTGTTGTCAGAATATCTCCTTATTACATGATCCAACCCTTCTTTCATATAACCTCATTCTGAAATACTTGCAACCAACGACCGTTGTATAACAGAAATAGCGCCAGGTGTACTGTTGTATGGAAATGTGACCTTTGAATTCCGTCATCTGTTCGCATTCCATTTGCTAAATCGATCTTTGTGGCCAATGTTGATTTAGTTTGAACGAATATTTCATTAAATTTAAGTCATTATTAACTACCTCAAAGCGTATTTTTTATCTGGCACTATTTCTTGACGCGGAGACAAACTTCTGGCTTGCCTTATTGATTGATTGAATGTTTGATTGATTGGGGTTTAATGTTGCTGAAAGCAACTAAGGCCATATCACGACATTGCCAGTTTTAGTGGTGGAAGAAATTGTCAAATTATGGCTAATCTAACAGTGATTTCAATGGCTGATAAACTCGTTGACCATGTGTGGCAAACCACTAGCGAGTAACTGACAACTCCACCAGATATTGCAAATAACGATTTCGAGTTACAAAATCCATGATGGAAACATGCGTATTTGAACCCTTATTGCCAGCACTGGAGGGCAAAATTGCTTGGAGTTGTACCCCTAACCGATTGAGCCACCAAGGCCGCTAGCTTGCCTTATATAAGCTGCTTATAGTTTCTCATCCCATTTATTAATCATATAAAGAACGTTTATGGAGGTTTTGGATCAAGTAATAAATAGAATTCAACTCTTTGCCAGTTTATAACAAAATTTACAAAACTTGTCCAGTGAATTGGGTCTCCATAGATCTAATTTACTGGGATCGTTTGGTAAATTTCGCTATAAACTGGGGACTCGTTGGAGATCCTCTATATATCGCATCATTGATATATAATAACCAGTGCAATTATGAATGTATGTCATCTTTTATATTTTACAACATCATATTGAACGGTAACTACACTGCACACGAATGAAGACCAGGAGTGGGAAAATAACATGAAATTATTTAGAGGTGAAAGTATATAAAACAAAATTAAAAGACATCTGCAAAATAAACACAATTCAGCTTTACTCCTTTCGATGCAAAATAAAATAAACATCGATCGAAGCGAATGCACATCTCAGAAACTTTTAAAGTCGATGTCGCAGAAATGAAAAATTAGTAGTTTATCACATTTTCGTGTTCCATGGTGCCCAAAGATAAAAGAGAGACAAATAAGCTGTGCTGTTTGAACGCAAACGTCGTGTGACGTCGTCAAACAGACTGGCAGCCAGGAGAATCAGTATCTGAAAAATAGCGTCATGCCCAGAATGGCGTATGACGTCACATCAAGAAGTGCCATTTCAAATCATGACTATAATATCCGCTGCATTATTCAGAGTACGTAATCAATACATGTTGTTGATTAGGAAGAATGTTACTATAAGGTAGTGCTTGGTAAAATGTGTTATGTCATTATGTCAGTACCGTATATTTCAATACCCACATTCTGGCGGTGGTAATATTTCTGTCACAGGCATTGATCTACATGGAAAGGCTTCGTCGTATTCATATCAAGACATGCATGCGCTACCAACACACATCATTAGATTATGTAAGTGAATTCTTTTGATTTGGGTCACGAGTGGTTTCTATGAGTACACGGTATGCAAATAAAGCACAGAAGGATTCCTATTCATGTTTGAAAATTGTTTAGATAATATAAGTTCAATAAACATGGACATTTTGTGAACTTATTATCTAAATATTTCCCAAAGGGAACTACTAGCCAATAAGTATTTAGTTAGAAACTAACAATGAACGTTCTTTATTGTTTCTTAGACCGGTTTGTTCTAAATTATATGACTTGAGTGAGTATTTCCGCAGCAAATGAATTTCCATAAAATATTTCACATATTTATCAACCTATTTTGATCCTCAATCATCGGCCAGGCGGGGAAAGTGACATTTGTTCTATTGTTTGTGCAAGCCATGTTCTGATATCAAATGATCTAATCGATTGGCTGTCTGCCTTACTATTTCTCTAGCTCTGTGTATGTGTGTACATGTCTCACTTCTGGCTGTCCATACGGACGCCCGACCATTTGGCCGTCCGTCCATACATCCGTTCGCCGAGTACTCTACCTTGACTAATGACCCATCATGTCCTTATATTAGAAAGGACGACTACATAGTATATATTATTTTTCGTCTCATGCAGAACATTGATATACATAAATGCAGCATGTGACAACCGCGCCAGCTAGCTAAACCAATCATACGTAAATTCTGAGAAAACCTAGCGATATACGAGATTACGAGAGTAGAATATATACCCAGTCTATCTGGAAACCATAACCACCAGGTTAGACCTGACAGTTAACTAGAAAGGCTCATCATTTCAAATTTATTGAAACCATATAAAATTTCCTGGCATAGACACGCCACTTCGTAATGCCACGTTGTTTACAGTGACCCCCAGACAAAGTGAGTGTAGAGTCCAAGTCAATGAGTGGAAATTCCATCCGAAATGCAAGAACGAAATCAATTTCAATGTTAGTACAATATACTCCAGGTGAAGGCAACTGGTTCATATTGCCCTTTCCTGTTCGAAAAAAGCTCCCAGACAAACGTGTTTAATGTGGAGGTAGATGGTTATAAGAGGTTCCGAAACTGAAACCCTTGCAGAATTTTACGTTGCTGAAATCTAACCCACCATATTGGGTCTACCCTGCTACTAGGCCCATATTGGACCAACTGAGAAGGATGGTGCATATGTATAGTAGGACACACCTATTTCCCTTGTTGGCATAACTTGATTTTGAGACACTATCTTCGACATCCATAATAGTGTGGAACTTTTAGAAGCAGCCCTCTTAATTCAGATTGTTTGGCTTCGGCAATCCGCTACGGCAACAGTATGCCGTGGCCCAGTTTGCTTCAGCAAATTGCTTCGGCAATGCTGATTGCCGTAGCCAATTATGAAGGCTGTAGAAGGGATAAATTTCTTTGATGATATGTGATCAGTTTAGTGATATGTGGCTATGGGCCTAGTCGTTCACTTCAAGTTAACTTTGAAATACCATAAAACTGTCTCAAATTAGCCCCAATTATGGTATATGTACTTAAATTTTGTTGTATACCAGATATTTGTGCAACGCAAGTAGCAGCCAGGAAATGTGTTGCATACACAGCTATACATATACTATGCTACCACAATGATTTCAAAAGTTTATTAATTAATGATCCATGTGATGTATCATGATTGTATGTATGGCTATAAACCATTGAAAGTATGGCACAAATATAGTGTACATCAGGGAAACGTTATATAAATATATCAAATATGCATCACGATAGGCTACTTTATGTTATTTTAATCTCTGACATTTCTCCACACGACAAAGGTACAAAACAAAACAAATCTAACTACCATTTAATAATTTATAACCGTTTGTCACTAATTTTGACGGCCACTAGGCAGTTCTTAAAACATCGTAAAGAACAAATCGATAATTCAGTTATTTCGTATACCTGGCAAAACGTCGTATAAATTCACAACCAAAATTATCCACAGAAACAAAATCATGATTTTCTCTTAAACTATTGCCAACAAGTAATTATGTGCATATTACAATAATCAAATAGGGTCTGACTTGTGCACATAGTCACCCAGCTTTCCCAACAAGTTCCGCCACACACAAGTTAGTAAATGTTTTGTCTTTCCTGGAAAATTTTGGCGGGAAAGTCGGTTTTTGAACAGACGATTTGTGACGTAGTCTAATTATCCATGCAGTAATCAGTTCTGCTTTTCTGTGTGACGTCTTGACGTATTTATTACTATCACAGCATAAATGATCGTGCGCATAGAACTCGTCTGCTTAAATATTCTCCGTGAAACACCTTAATTTCGCTTAGTTTCTGTTTCATTTGTTATCATTTTGTTGTAGTGTGGTCGTGGTACGCAAAAAAAGGGGTCAACCCAGAATAAATTGGTATAGAAGCGATCTCGGTGTCATTCAACGCGGGAGAATCTCTGCTACAACATATCCAAAATCCGCTAAAATCCGCTTTGGGCAAAATCCAGGATCCAACATGGCGTCCAACATGGCCGCCTTTAGTCAAAAGAGATTCTGACTGAGATTAATTCGACATAATGAGAACAAATGTTGCCATATTAATATAAATGTATACATTTTTGCGAAGGTAAAGTATTATGCCACATATCTATAGAAAAAAATGGAACCCCTCGCCCCAGATGGCTGCCAAAATGGTGGCCTAAATTCGAAAATTTGAAACTTTTGCCTAATATCTTAAAGATCAATTCCTGTTGTTTGATAATGGTTCAGACTGGCGACATTGATTAGTCATATTCATGTTAATTCATCATTGGAGCAATGAAAGATACCATAAATGGGGTCCCAGACTCATATACACCCTCAAAAATTTGATTTTACAGAACGCGGTATAAAATTCCACAAAAATCGCCATTGGGATTCCAGTCGTATATCAACAAGAAATGGACAGAACTGTACAATGTAAGTTGGGCATACCATTATCTATAATTACTCCAATTCAATGAAACCCAAATTGGCGCTTTGTCTTAAAATGGCTGCCAAAATGGCGGTCAAAATATGGAAAATGGCAGATATTTAGAATGGTCGTCAGAGGGTTAGACCCAGAAGGAATTGGTAAAGAAACGGTTTTGTTGTCATTTGTCTTCTACACATTTAGTGAATTTCATCAATGATATGTAGACACAATGTGCGTCACGGCTGGATCTGACCCGTAGGCGTAAAGGTATCAACCCTTTAGCTTGATTAACTGGCATTTCAAGGTTGTCATTGGATAGAAATGCCACATGAACATGGTGATTAACAACATGTTTGTCTAAGAAATGTGAACAATGAACATGTTATTTTCCGGATGTTAGACAATCAAACTGCCACATAAGGCGTTCATCCATGCTCATCAGAGCACGAAATATGTGCAAATTAATGACACGAAAACTATTTCATGCGGACGACGTACTCTAGACCTACATCCAACGTCATTTCCTATTAACTTTTATTGTTTGTACGGACGGTTTCGAGGTTTGAAAATCCCGCTTGTCCAAGAAAACCTCCACATACTTACGGAGTCGATGTGTAAACAATGTATGGGGATAGTTTCTTCATACATATATGTATTTGGCACACGTATTTTCTAGAACATAAGAGATCACCATTTACCGGAGAGTTGATTTCTGGGAAGAGATCAGAGTAAAAATACTTTTCTTACATGTCGAAATGGGGAATCCATGGGCTACATTTAGTTCCAGCTTGAAACTTGAAAATGATGGCCGAGCCCGAATAGTTAATATTTTGTCGCATCAGTGCTATAATGTAACCCACATTTTCAACTTTCCGAGAAAATGAAGGTTGAAGTTTTTAGACAACATTTCTCCTAATGTTGACAAAGCATGAAGTATTGTTGTATTTATCCCAATGAAAACTGACAGCTGTTCATTGAACCACATATTGTTTTCTGTTTATTCCCTCGTTTTCTTTTAAAAAGCAATAGCTTGTTTGGAGATATGACATTTTGCGTATGCCAGCGACGATTCGTTTCCGTGCTATAATGAAGTTGTGCTAATAAATGCAGATTAAGCTAAATATGGTGGCAATCGCATGTGTCTATGAACTATAAAGTGCCTATTCTACACTATGAAAATTCACCCATGTGCATCATCATACAGCAATGTGTGGAACAATCACAAAATTTAAATCACCAAATGATCACGTGACTAACATGGAGATACTGCCATATAGCACACATTTTAGAATTCACAAACACAAAACAGAAGTCACGTGGACAACATGAAGCATCCGATTGGCTGCTGTTGGACATACGACCTCATAGCACGAATAATTGTAAAGATCGCTGGAGATACGACATTTGCTTCAATGGTTTGTGCGAATATTTGTCATCCAATGCAAGGACAGTTTGGCCCATCGGATTGGATTTTTCTCACGATTCGAATGGTATCAAATACTCATTTCCCGCCATAATGGATATACGACATTATAGCACTGATGAGTCGAGATTTTATCAACCCGCGGGAAGCCACCAAAAGATTGAAAATAAATAGTTTTGATGTATATGAGCCACATACATGTATATGAGCCAACTATCAACTGTATCCACCACTCACAACTTCCATTATGTGATAAGCTGGGCAGAGTCTACCATTTTCGTTTTGGAAGCCATATTAGATAAAATTTATTGTTTCTTTTGGTCTATTTGAGATGGAATGTTCACATATAAAAGAAACGATCAATTATTTTGTAGACAAGATCTGCTCATCCCTAAATATCAAATATGACCAGAACCCCAAAGTCGATTTTGGTTAAATTTCATACCGCATTCGTTATAACTTATTAGTGAAGGACCGGAGTAAACTATGATCTAATCTATTAGAAATGTCATTGCTGTAATGATCAGTTGACACGATCATTGGAAGAATATACCCATTGTTTCCCAGTTCAGAGAGCAACAAGTGATAAACAGAAGTGATAAAAAATTGTATTTTTCACATCGGGTGGCCATTTTGGCAGCCATTTTTGGTACTGATTTTTAAGTTTTTACATAGAGCAAGCATAATGGCATCATAAAGAGGTATACATTCGTATTTATTTAGTCAATTTTATTCATCAACCACCACTTATAATGGATTGAATGACACTGTGATCAATATCCGCCATTTTCCATATTTTGACCAACATTTTGGCAGCCATTTTGAGACAAAGCGCCAATTTGGGTTTCATTGAATTGGAGTATTTATAGATATTGGTATGCCCAACTTACATTGTACAGTTCTGTCCATTTCTTGTTGATATATGACTGTAATCACAATGGAGAGTTTTGTGGAATTTTATACCGCGTTCTGTAAAATCGAATTTTTGAGGGTGTAGATGAGTCTGGGACCCCATTTATGGTATCTTTCATTGCTCCAATGATGAATTAACATGAATATGACTAATCAATGTCGCCAGTCTGAACCATTATCAAACAACAGGAATTGATCTTTAAGATATTAGGCAAAAACTTCAAATGTTCGAGTTTAGGCCGCCATTTTGGCGGGCCATCTGGGACGATGGGTTCCATTTTTGCCATAAACAGGTGGCACAACATTTTACCTTTGCAAAAATGTATACATATGACAACATTTGTTCTCACTGTTATCGAATTAATCTCAGTCAGAGTATCTTTTGACTAACGGCAGCCATGTTGGACGCCATGTTGGATCCTGAATTTTGCCCAAAGCGGATTTTAGCGGATTTTGGATATGTTATACACGAGATTCTCCCGCGTCGAATGACACCAAAACCGCTTCTATACCAATTTCTTCCGGGTCGAACCCTCTGACGACCACACTATTGGCCAAAACGAGTATTCTATGTCAACATTTTGCAATATAAAGGAAGGAAAAATGTAACTATGTGCCCGTCAATATCTTAATTATCGGCAGAACAAAACAAAATTGGCATAAATCATCATTATAGCTCTTTATTTGTGTCTCAAATCCAAGTGTTGAAAATGCAAAAATTAAGCATGTAAAAAGACGATATTGAAGCTACAACAAAAGACCTATAAAGAGATATGGACGCTACAACACAAGATGTAAAAAGATGTTATGTTGGAATATCCTATTTTCATAAGTATAATAGATATTTCTTATAGAAGACACTTACACACTGAACTATGTGGTATCATCCATTGTGGGTTATAAGAACGTAAAGGAGAACCTTGCCTTAGCGGTTACCTAATCAGTACGAAATTTCTCCGTACGAAATTAGGAACTTCCGGTTGAGCCGGAAATGAATTTAAACAGGTAACCGGATGTAACCTTTCAACTCTGGCCATGTGATCTTACCTATAAATTGGAAATCAAAGGTAAGATACAATCTTTTTCTTCTCGTTCTTTGAGTACGATGAGTGCGCGGGGAGGGCTGGGAGGGCCCTATGGGTTCAGTGTGTAAGTAGAAATATCTATTATACTTATGAAAATAGGATATTTCCTACAGAGACACGTTCCACACTGAACTATGTGGTAGAATACAAGCCTAGGAGGCGGCCACGAGACGAAAGGTAACTAGTTGTGAATAATCTGTTGAGCCGCAACCAAGGGGCCTAGACGATAGATATAATTGGCATGAGTCTGTAGGTCCCAAAGGTAGTATGTGGCAAAAGTAGAAGGTTGTGACCAGTAAGCTGCTGACATGATGTCAATTAATGCCACAGAGTTTCTGTATGCACATGATGAAGGCACCACCCTAACTTCATGAGCTCGAATATTCATGAGATGTCTATGGTGAGGCGCTATGTCCTCGTAAGCCATAACGATGGTGCGTTTAATCCATCGAGAAATTGCCCGCACTGATATGTCCCGACAACGCGTGGTGAGGGGTAGAAATAGCCTGGTCTGCCCACGTCGTCTTGGTTTTGATCTGCGCAAGAATATCTTAAGTGCCCGGACAGGCAAAGGTGCTGATGTGCAGCCTGAGGCAAGGCTGGAATCCGAATGACTGCCGGGTATGCATTAGGCAGTTGGTTTTTGGCAAGAAAGCCAGGATGTGGGAGCATTTCAACAGCATCCCTGGATATGTTCAAATAACCTTCCTGCACTGACAAGGCATGAATTTCACTGACCCGCCTAGCGGAAGCAAAGGCGATAAGGAACACAGTCTTAAGAGTAAGATTTGTGTAGGAACACAAGTTCAAAGGTTCAAAGAGATTACCTCCAAGGAATGTTAACACCCATCCCAAATTCCATTGAGGAGAAAGGGAACGACTTCTAGGGCGAGACAGAGAAAAACTGGCCATTAAATCAGACAAAACATGGCAGGTTCCTATCCATTTAATTCCTGCATGCCGAAACATATGTGACAACATGGAGCGATATCCCTTGATCGTGATGGGGGAGAGATGTTTGTGATGAAATAGGTATTGTAGGAAATTGGCAAATGTTCTGCGTGATGGATTGGCAAAATCAAGGTCTTTGGAATACACCAAGCTGTGTAAATAGCCCAGTGAGACTGGTATAACTTCACAGTTGACTGGCGCCGTGAGTGAGTAATGCTGTCCACGACTGCTCGGGAAAACCCCCGTCTTTGGAGACAGGACCGGATAAAAGACATGCGTGCAGGCGGAGGTTGGCGGGATATTGATGCAGAACCAGAGGGTCTCCTTGCCCCAGCAGATCTGCATTTGGTGGAAGTCTTTGGAGGCGATTGCAACATTGTGGTCCATGAACGAACTGGGTCCAGGGGACAGATGAGGATCATTTTGCAATGGGACGACATAAGTTTTTGTAGTACCCGAGGCACAAGAGCTGATGGGGGGAATGCATATACGAACTTGTCGTTTCATGATAGACACATTGCATCCACTGCTGAGGCTGTAGGATCCGGACATGGAGAGACGAATATTGGGAGTTTCGCATTGAAGCGGATTGCAAACAAGTCCACCTCCGACCGGCCCCAAATTGAACAGATCTTCGTGAAGATCTGAGGGTTCAGAGACCATTCCGTGGCAAGAATTGTACCCTGTCGTGAGAGAGCATCTGCTATGACATTCAAAGATCCGGGAATGTGTCGAACTGAAAGATGTATGTTTTGATTCTGACTCCAGTCGAGAATCTGGAGGGTCATGGCACACAACTGAGGTGAGTGTGTCCCCCCCTGTCTTTTGAGGTAACTAACTACAGTTGAATTGTCCGATAGTACCATGATACTGTGAGCAGCCAACATGAGGTGCCAATGTTGAAGGACTAGATGGACAGCTAGTAACTCCTTCACATTGATGTGTGATGTCAGCATTGACAAAGGCCACTGGCCGGAAACTGTCTGGTGCGATGGAAGAAAGACAGCACCCCAGCCCCGGAGGCTGGAATCGGTCGTTACAGTCATGGCTGGAGGAGGAGAACCCAAGGGAACCCCTTGCAGTAGCCATTCCATATTGGTCCACAGAAGGATGTGACACTTTATTGAGTCGACAATGGAGATCAATGTCTCCATATGATCGTAGGCCGGATTCCACTGAGATAGAAGATACAATTGTAGAGGCCGTAAGTGAGCCTGACCTAGAGGAATTAATTGGCATGCCGCATTGGCTAAGCCCAGAAGACGCATGAAGCTGCGTGCCGTGATTTTTCCCTGCTGGAGACACCATTCTGCCTGTACTTGAATAGTCACCGCCCTGGGTAACGGAAGTGAAACCATATTCATATGAGTGTGGAAATGCATTCCCAGATGTCTGAAATCCTGCGAGGGAATCAGACTGGACTTTTCCCGATTTATTAGGAAGCCTAGTTTTGACAAGAGACTGAGTAGATCGTCTAAGTCTGTGGCTAGAACAACTGGATCGTTGTGGTTCAAATACAGTTCGTCTAGGTACCCCATGACCACTGCTCGAGCAGTCCTGCGAAAGAACGACAGGACTGACTCCATAGTGCAACAAAACGCCCAAGGGCTCAGATTGAGCCCGAATGGAACTGTTCGATACTGATATACAATACCTTGATATGAAAACCGAAGGTAACGCCGAGATGCGCGTTGGACCAAAAGATGAGTATATGCATCCTGTAAGTCCACACTGACCCCGAAGATTTCCGCGTGCAGCACCCGTGCCCAGAACTGAGTCGCGAGGAATAGGGGTGTGGAAAGGAAGAGTCGTAACTGGGGGAGGCGAGTCGAAAACAAGGAAGTGGCCTCTCGATATGACATTTTACAGCCAGGGATTGTTGACGAACAGTGGCCACCATGCCTCCCTGTGACACGAAAGACCCCCCCCCCCCAAACCAGTATACTTGCAGGCTGTGGTTGGAAATTGTCAAAAACGTCGTCGTTTAGGGGTCAGTTTCCGTAAACGATTATCTTTCTGAGGTCGGCGAGGAGATCTGGATCTCTGGGGACCAGGATTTCCTGCAAGGTAGGTAGCATTATCTACCATTTGTTGCGCATTAGCACGTAACTGATGTTGACGTGCCTCCACAGTCGGTGGGACTGACAGAGAGCTCGGTGGATAAGGCAGATTATGTGCAATATCCCGGCTAGGTGGAAACGGATTGCTGGAGAGACGCACTCGTTTCGCCTGTGTCTTTGGCTGATCAAAAGGTTGACGTTTCCTAGTATACGTGTTGAATCCCTTGGAAACGACAGGACGAGAGCCTCTATATTGGGCTTCAGAGGCCAAGTTCTCATGAACTGTAGCCACCTGGTCATTGAAAAGTGACTGGCCACCTATCGGTTGTCGAATTAACCAATCAGTGAGATGTGGTCTTAAGAATTTGCTATTCTGTAAAGCAGAGGCCCTCCTAATTAACTCAATGTTATGATTAATGAGCACGACCGTTGACATAGCATGTGCCACCGACCGAGATAATACTTTAGCAATGTCCTTGATTTCGGAATTCTGTCAGGATGTGCTCCCATAAAGATTGCTGACGAAGACAAATCAGCCAAATAAAGGATACAAATGATATCCCGGCTTAGATTCTGTAATGAGTTAAGTGGCTGCATCCCCAATCGGACGCTGCCCGGCAACCTTGCACTAATCGCCTCAGCATCTGGATCCAACTTAGTTGAACGGTCCAAGAAGATAGGAGACCCATCTGAATTGTATGAAGACCTGAGAAAACCTTGCGCTGCTTGATTGATAGGAAGTGGGAGATGCATGCAGTTGTGATCAAACTTCAAATGCTTACGGTGAGCCTCCTCTTGTAGCAACTGATTAGAGTGATTGAACGTACTTTCAACGAGAGGAGACTGAGGAAGGGAGGTGGTTTGTACCCCACCAAGCATGCTATCGATGCTGGAAGATATGCGAGGTTTTACGACAGGTTTTGGAGGTGGACACTTATCCTTGGGAAGAAGTTTATAAACAAGAGCTACGCTGGGTGTGCAAAATACGCCCTCTCTTGGGTCGGCGGAAACTGGTAAAAAAGGGGCATAACTCTGGTAAAAATTGGCGGACGGTACTCAAATTTGAACTTGACCTGTGTTTTGGTGGGAGTTAGTAATATACCAAATTATCATTGAATCCGATAAGCTCTAGTAAAGTTATCATCCGGACAACAAATTTCAGGGATTTTCTAAGTCAAATTACGTCAAATAAGGGGCATAACTCCGGTGAAAATTGGCAGACGGAACCCAAATTCGAACTTGAGCTGTCTTTTCTCCTAATAAACCCACATACCAAATTTGATTGAAATCGGTTCACTCTAACTAAAGTTATCATCCGGACAACAAATTTCAGGGATTTTCTAAGTCAAATTACGTCAAAAAAGGGGCCATAACTCTCGCAAAAATTATCGGATTAAAACGAAATTCGGACTTGAGCTGTATTTCGATATTTGTAATCCACAAAAAAACGGGTTTTGCATATTCCAAAATCGAGTTATCATCCGGAAACCAAAAAACATAAGAAAAACTGAATTTTCTGAGTCGAAAAAGGGGCATAACTCTGCCAAAAATGGTCGGACAGAACCCAAGTTCGAACTTGACCTGTGTTTTGGTGGGAGAAAGTAATATACCTAATTTGGAGTCATTCCGATAAACTATACTAAAGTTATCATCCGGACAACAAATTTCAAGGATTTTCTAAGTCAAAAAATGTTAAATAAGGGGCATAACTCCGGTGAAAATTGGCGGGCGGAACCCAAATTCGAACTTGAACTTACTTTTCGGCTAATAAACCCACATACCAAATTTTACTAATTTTGGTTCACTCTAACTAAAGTTATCATCCGGACAACAGGTTAACGGACGGACGCCCGCCCGCCCGCCCGGACGGACAGACCAATACTATAATACAGCCTTTTTTTCAAAAGGGCGTATAATAAGACCAACTGAGTCCACAAATTCACATTCTACATGCCCGTCGGAATCCCCGGCCGACAGAGAGGAAACACTGTCGGCCGAAGAATCCTTCTCATCGTCATCAAAGCCTTCCGACACCATGGGATGGAGTGAGAGTATGTCCTGATCTATGCCAGTCACAGAACATCCTGCATCAGGCTGGGATACGCTACTGGAGGGAGGCCTACTCTGTGAATGGCTCGAGCGAGGAAACAATTCATGCGCATATGGATTTAATGAGCTATTGACCGCCCAATTACCCCCCTTGAAATCCTGGCGCACTATTAGGTGGTGCCCAGGGAGAATAAGGTGCGCCCCAAGGCCAATAGGGCGGAGGATAACAATTTGGAGGAGCCATCTGACCAGAGGAAGCCCCCCCTCCCCTGTATCCCCCAAATGGAGGTGGTCCCGACCAAGCTGGCATAGTCGGCATACTGGTCTGATCCCATGACGGCGGAGGAGCAGGCCTGGCGGTATCCCGAGGGAGTACACATCCAGGGGGACAAGACCCACTCTCATGATGGAGTGGGCCACGGCGCCGTGGGGAAGAGTCTGAAGGCCATTTGGATCGTGCACTCATTGTGGCACGGTACAACATCTCTTCCCCACCCAGAACAGCCTCCAAGGAATCAGGGGCCGGAGCTTCAGCCCTGGAAGATTGGTTGCCCGAATCGACCTTTGCAGCACCCTGCCTATTACGTATCTCTGCCATAGCAGGAACGGGGGAGCCCGAACTGGTCCTGCCCGAGGGAAAGACTGGCACGGTTTTCTGAAGTGTATCGATCATTGACCAACGAGTCTGAACCGAACTTCTACAAGTGGTACATCGGTTCGTCGGTAAACAACCAGTGCACAACACACACGGTGTGTGTTCGTCTAAATCAAAGTTTGTCCGACCGCAAGCGAGACAAGACATTATTTGCGTTGAAGTTACTGAATTTGAAAAGCAAGGTTAAAGTATAAGACAAAGTTCTTCCCTGTACGTCCGTATAGAAGCCGCGTAAAGGAGAAAAAGATAGTATCTTACCTTTGAATTCCAATTTATAGGTAAGATCACGTGGCCAGAGTAGAAAGGTTACATCCGGTTACCTGCTTAAATTCATTTCCGGCTCAACCGGAAGTTCCTAATTTCGTACGGAGAAATTTCGTACCGATTTGGTAACCGCTAAGGCAAGGTTCTCCTTTACGTTCTTTTAACCCACAATGGATGATACCACATAGTTCAGTGTGGAACGTGTCTCTGTAGGAAATATTTTTTTAAGGGCGTTTTGGTTTATTAATGACCCGACAGGAATTATTAACAGCCTGAGGGCCTGCGTCTCGGGCCGCTAATAGGACCGAGGGCTGTTAATCATTCCTGGAGGGCCGTTAATAAACCAAGGTGCCCGTCAAAATCATGTAATTACTATTATTACCACTCTGTCCTTGTGTGATCACGTGATCTGTGACTTAACCGGAAAAGGGTAGCGGGCGATAATGAAAACAAAGCTTCGTTATTTAAACGCCCGCCGCCCGCTTCCGGTCAACTTCAAAATTATGAAATCTTATCGTGCGGGAAAAAATAATGTCAATCTACTGGAGAACGTAGTGGTAAAGTGGTAATAATAAGGGTTAATAGCAAAGTTTGTGACAGCCAATTTATTGTCCAATCGATCACAATGACATATCCTTTGACCCTTACCTTTGTTGATTTATCTTTATTGAACACAGAGAATATGAGTCCGATAAATCCTGGGTCCATCATTTGATACATAGCTTGGGTCCTAACATCTGTAGCAGAAGATAACTGATACATATACATGTAGGTTATTGTATACTGACAACAGCTTGTCTCCTGGACTAGTTACTCCTCTTTACCTGCTACAAAAATCGACTGCACCTCATTGCCCAGAATGGATTGGTAGTGAGCCCCATTGCTATAAATAGATCTCGTCATCATGACAATGCATCTTTTACTGTTATGATCCAAAATTAAGTATTTAACTGAGAATTGGAGCTTGTTGATGAAGTGGGCACAATGTGAATAGAATGTAAACTCCATGGGGATATTTGAGCAATATCACGTCTTTTATTGATGGAAATAACATTAGCTTGATCATTTATTTGACATTATTCACCAAAAAGCCACTTCTTGTTGGCATCAATTATTTCCCGGTATATTTGTCATGCTTTTTCTAGGTGGGAATGGAGGTTGCTCGTTACTCAGCTATTACAATATTTTTAGCATAGTTTGCATTGTCATTTATTTCTACCGTCTCTAAAAATGTGTCCCCACTTGCTCCGAGCAGCAGACAATTCGTGGATGGTTAACTCTTTCGCTGCCACCCCCGCCACACCGACATACTCCCCAGTGCCAAGCATTCTGGGTGTAAATACAAGTATTTTATGTATATGTGGGTAATGCAATGACTATCGGGTAATTATCTGTGTATTTAGTTGAAACTTCACATGTGGGTATATATGACAATGACCTATCACCTGCCCCGACGTGGAGACTGGAGACCCATTCAAGGTCATAGGGGTCACGGCCATTGGCGGCCATCTTGGATTTGCTTTAATTTATGTTTTTCGGTAAATTTTTTCAATTCATATATGATTAAATGTTTGTTTTTTGTTCTAGTGTTCTATCCCATTAATTAATGCCTCACCAGTTAATCATATTCCGGCTACTATCCGTATTTTTCACCGACCTCATTCCGACAGAATTTTTGGACGCTAAACTGATCAGCAGAAAGGAGGCCGCCAAGTCAATTATGATGTTTATTTTCCACTCATATATCGCATCCCACCAAAAGTTAATTTGTCAATGGTATATTCTGGCTCGGACTGTACTCATAGAACTTCAGGAGTAGCATGACTTTGACTGACCTTTCTTCTAAATTGTCAGCGCACACCAGCACATAAAATAAATGAACCCCCGTTGTAATGCAACAAAACAATATAATTACGACCCGTAAACCAGTTGCACCCCCGAACTCGCATAAATGCGTATTTGGCAGCGACTGGGTAACTCGCATTTATGCGAGCTTGGCAACGAAAGAGTTAAACTACTTTCCGGTTAGAATTGCAGAAACCATTCGGGCTATTTCATTAAACTACATCGGTTCAAAATTTCTATATTTTTTCAAACCGATCGTTATTTTGATAATATTTTCAATAAATTGACTAAGTTGAGATAATAACTGTCCATACTTCTTCTTTGTTGTAATTTCCCTCGCTGATTTGTCAAGGCACCGAGACTTAGATGTAAGTCCGTGAAGTCCTATACAATGTCAATAATCATCAATAAGAAATCATCAATAGAATCATCAGTAGAACACATTCACACGCGTCAATGTTAGTATGATTAGTTTATGCATTAGGCATTAGTTCATTTCAAGACAATCGCATATACGCTTAACACAAAAACACGTTGTTTCTTTGTATTAATCATAGATATTTAATTTGTGCTGTTTACTTATTGAAAGTACATGTATATATTTTAATGTGTGTGGGAGGACCCAGGCTCTAGCATGAGGATGTCTTTAGTACGTTTGTTCTCTTGAGGTGGATCTTCTCCAGGAATTGTCTGCTGATGAGCTCGATCTCCAAAATTAAGTATTTAACTGAGAATTGGAGCTTGTTGATGAAGTGGGCACAATGTGAATAGAATGTAAACTCCATGGGGATATTTGAGCAATATCACGTCTTTTATTGATGGAAATAACATTAGCTTGATCATTTATTTGACATTATTCACCAAAAAGCCACTTCTTGTTGGCATCAATTATTTCCCGGTATATTTGTCATGCTTTTTCTAGGTGGGAATGGAGGTTGCTCGTTACTCAGCTATTACAATATTTTTAGCATAGTTTGCATTGTCATTTATTTCTACCGTCTCTAAAAATGTGTCCCCACTTGCTCCGAGCAGCAGGCAATTCGTGGATGGTTAACTCTTTCGCTGCCACCCCCGCCACACCGACATACTCCCCAGTGCCAAGCATTCTGGGTGTAAATACAAGTATTTTATGTATATGTGGGTAATGCAATGACTATCGGGTAATTATCGGTGTATTTAGTTGAAACTTCACATGTGGGTATATATGACAATGACCTATCACCTGCCCCGACGTGGAGACTGGAGACCCATTCAAGGTCATAGGGGTCACGGCCATTGGCGGCCATCTTGGATTTGCTTTAATTTATGTTTTTCGGTAATTTTTTTCAATTCATATATGATTAAATGTTTGTTTTTTGTTCTAGTGTTCTATCCCATTAATTAATGCCTCACCAGTTAATCATATTCCGGCTACTATCCGTATTTTTCACCGACCTCATTCCGACAGAATTTTTGGACGCTAAACTGATCAGCAGAAAGGAGGCCGCCAAGTCAATTATGATGTTTATTTTCCACTCATATATCGCATCCCACCAAAAGTTAATTTGTCAATGGTATATTCTGGCTCGGACTGTACTCATAGAACTTCAGGAGTAGCATGACTTTGACTGACCTTTCTTCTAAATTGTCAGCGCACACCAGCACATAAAATAAATGAACCCCCGTTGTAATGCAACAAAACAATATAATTACGACCCGTAAACCAGTTGCACCCCCGAACTCGCATAAATGCGTATTTGGCAGCGACTGGGTAACTCGCATTTATGCGAGCTTGGCAACGAAAGAGTTAAACTACTTTCCGGTTAGAATTGCAGAAACCATTCGGGCTATTTCATTAAACTACATCGGTTCAAAATTTCTATATTTTTTCAAACCGATCGTTATTTTGATAATATTTTCAATAAATTGACTAAGTTGAGATAATAACTGTCCATACTTCTTCTTTGTTGTAATTTCCCTCGCTGATTTGTCAAGGCACCGAGACTTAGATGTAAGTCCGTGAAGTCCTATACAATGTCAATAATCATCAATAAGAAATCATCAATAGAATCATCAGTAGAACACATTCACACGCGTCAATGTTAGTATGATTAGTTTATGCATTAGGCATTAGTTCATTTCAAGACAATCGCATATACGCTTAACACAAAAACACGTTGTTTCTTTGTATTAATCATAGATATTTAATTTGTGCTGTTTACTTATTGAAAGTACATGTATATATTTTAATGTGTGTGGGAGGACCCAGGCTCTAGCATGAGGATGTCTTTAGTACGTTTGTTCTCTTGAGGTGGATCTTCTCCAGGAATTGTCTGCTGATGAGCTCGATCTTCTCCAGTTCTTGGATGCTTGGTGTGTAGATCTGTTTGATGTCTGCATGCGTTACGTCTAGGATGAGTTGTGTGAATGTATGTGGATCTTCGAGTGATATGGAGGCTTTCATTGTGTTGATTGTAGAGTAGAGGATCTCTTTGGCCTGGTATCTTATGTGCTCGTAGGTGGGGCATTCAGTGATGAAGTGTTGTCTCGTTTCAGGTGCAGTATTGCAGAGTTTGCATGTTGGGTTAATGTTGTGCTGGTTGAAGATGGCCTTGTTCGTCTGTAGTGTGTATGTCCCTGTCAGCAGTCTGGCTTTATTTCAGCTCGGCTGGCGTCCTGTAGATTTGGTCTCACCGTGTTGTATACGTGGTGTGTCTTCTTGATGTTTACCGAGTGGGGGTTCAGATATTTGAGACTGGATTTTGTCTGTATCTCTTGCCTCCAGCTCTCCTCTACCGTACAGGCTATCTTTGAGTTGAGGTCTTTCTTCCACTGTTCTTTTGGTGGGGGTTGTTCAGCAGATGGTATGCCGATGGTAGCCCATATATGTTCAAGATGTGGCGTACATCGGAGTACCAGCTATCGTCGTTGATGTTTCGGACCGCCAGTTGTCGTATCGCTATATCTCTCTCGGTACTGTCTTGGTGGCTTATGATGCGGTGGAATAGATTGAGGGCATTTCGATGGATGACTGTTGCGATTGGAATGATTCCCATTTGTTGTGACTCAAGTTTTTTCCATTTGCGTGGTATTGATATGAAGCACTTCCAGTCCGTATGTAACTCTCGGGATGACGTAGAGCGACCAGAATTGGGCTTTCAGATGTTGTGTGACACCGGTTTTCCCGTGTAGGCCTGCTCCCATGAGTGAGTAGGCACATTTTCTGCAGGAGTTTATCTTCGTGTCGACGTCTACGGAGTTGTCACGGTTCCTGTCAATGCCGAGATGTTTTACGACTGGAGGTGAGTTGATAGTGTTGTTGAATAGGGAGAGTGGATGTTGTGGTTCTGCTTTCTTCTGAAGGTATTTGATGACTGCACTCTTTTCCGGGTTAATCCCATACCGTTCTGAACTGGAGTAGGTTTCTACCCTAGTCAGCATTCGTTGCATGTCTGCGGAGTTGTGAGCCAGGAGAGCGATGTCGTCTGCACATGTAATGTGTGGGATTTGTATGGTTCCGATTGTTGCTCCGGTGTATTTGTCTTCTAGGTCCAATAGTAGAGGGTTGTTGAAGTGTTTATAATGTAATGAGGAGAGCACGCCTCCTTGCCGGACACCTTGTTGTATCTTGAAGAAGCCCGACAGCTGCCCGTTCCATTTGACCTTCGACGTGGCACCATCGTAAAGATTTTGTATGAGTGTCCACTCCTTTCCTTGAACGCCGTCATGGAAGAGTTTGCTTAGTAAGAGGTTGTGGTCGACTACATCAAACGCTTTTTGAGCATCTAGAGTGGTGAGAATCAGGTTTTTCTTCTTTATTTTAGCTTCGTTGATGGTTTCAGTGACAATGAGCGCTGCGTTGAGTGATGACCTGCCTTTGGTGAATCCAGTTTGGAGTTCTGATTGTTTTCTTTCAAATACTGGGGCATGCCGCTTGCTTAGGACATGCTCCAGGGTCTTCAGTAAGGTTGTTGTGACTGTGATACCTCTATAATTTGAGGGGTTGTGAACATCGTTCTTTTTATGGACTGGTGCGATGAATCCTTCTTTCAGTATCTGTGGGATAGATCCATCACGTAGGAAATTATTCAGCAGGTCCGTCAAATACGGGGTGATGATGTTTTTCACCATCTTCAGGTGTTCAGCTGTCAGTCCCATCACATCAGCAGCCTTGTTGTTGTTGAGACTCGCGATTGCAGCAGTGACTTCATCGGGAGTTATCACTTCGTACCGCTGCTCGGTTGAGCATAATTGTTCGATGAAGGGCAGGTCCATTTCGATACGTGTCTTGTGCGCTGTATCAAAGTTCGGATTGTCCGAAGGAGTTGCTAGACCAGCAAAGTGCTTCTTCCAGCCATCCAGGATGTCCTCGGTAGTTGATAGGGTGATGTTGTCCACTACGAGTTCGGTTATAGGATCGGTTGAAGTCTTCCTTTGCATGCTGACTAGACGATGGAATGATTTTGGGTCTCCAGACGCCGACATGATTTCCTCGAGACATTCGCGTCGTCGTTTCGCTGCCTCTTGCCGGAACAATTTGCTTAATTGTTTCTTCTTCTTCCTCATTTCGATGTATATCGGGTTCGGATGTGCTGGTCTCCCAGCTTCTTTCCAGGTCCACAGTGCTTTTCTGTTGTTATCCACAGCATGCTTAATTTCTGCGCTCCATGGCTTCGGTTGCTTTGGTTTCACAACAAACTCATGTTTGTAACTGGGGATGCTTGCACTGGTCGCTTTCTGTAACGT